>OX596013.1:63641300-64020987 GCA_951394025.1 Heteromyza rotundicornis | reverse complement strand
AGATGTCGGTTGAATTAAAGTTGGTATTTATTTTGAAGTTATTCTCTCTGCTCTCATGTCTCATGCCATATACTTGAATGTATTTTATTCAATTGAATCACCTATTAGTAGCTGAGGTCTCTCATGTCTGCCAATATTTTTTTAGTAAAAGCTACAAATTCGTATGATACATAATAAGTAATTAACAGGGCAAGTAAAAATAAGCTGGAATAAAATATATTTGAAGCACTTAGATTTTTGAAAAAAGTACCACTTACGAAATATTTGATGCATATTCTTTCCCACAATATTGGAAAGGCCGAGCTACAGAAGAATCCAGATTAGATTCAAAATTAAATCGTAGGGCTATTCACGAGCTGGTCTTGTTGTTGTGATGCAAAAGTATGCAATGAATATTTGCATTTGCACTTCTGCACCAACTCGGGAATAGCTCTTATATTTCAAATGAATTTACATCGTCTCATTTTTGTAGGTTTAAACGAAATTATCTGCCACAAACAAAATGCATGTCAATGATGGCCATACAAATAGCGACGACTTTCAAATTGTATCGACGCTTTTTTTAGGATGTGAGAATACTGAAGAATACTTCCCAAGCAGCCATTGAGTGGCATATTAAATGGCTTCAATATATTTGCCATAAGATGTTTGTAGCTCGATATTTACTTGTACGTCAGTTAATTGTCAGTGAAAAAGTCAAGTAATTTATTTCATAAAAAGGACAACACAATGTAAAATATATTAAAATATTGATTATGATTTAAAGAAAAATTGTGCATGCTACCCCTCAAAATTCTGACGCTCACACAAAATAAAAAATACTTTGAATCTTTTGCCTAATTTGGACTATTTTTTTAAACATTTAAGGGAGTCTTTAGCCAATGGCATATGCAACGATCACTTGTTTTGAAATCTACATGTTTCAGTGAATTTTATTTTCAGTGGCATGTACCATGTTACTCGTTCCTATGGGATTTATTAGGAACCAATTTAAAAATGACTTATGTGCCGTATTTGAAACACATATTTTTATTTTTACAAGCCACCTATATGGCACAGAATTTGTGTCAATAATCTGTTTGTGGTTGCTTGGGTTACTACTGCCTGCCCCTGCCGCCTGCTAAAACTCGACACAAGTAAATTTCTACTCTGGCAATAATGTGTTTCTGCTTCCTCAGCAAAAGTGGCAGATGACCATCTGCTGCTACTTTCAAAAAGTACTAGTAATATCAAAAACAACAACAAACTTGCAGCATAGCTGTTTGCTGAATGCAGTCAACTGTAAAATATACGACTTTGGCTATTTCGAAGTTTGTGTTCCTTACTGAATAGGAGGGATTGCAAAAAAAAAAACCTAAAAATTCTACAAAAAAATGGTTGGCAGAGATATTGTTGCAGGGCATTTTCAAAACATTCTCTGTTTGTTTTTTGTTTGTTTTTTCGTTCAAGAGATCATATATTTGCAACATCCACTCATGTTGGACCACTTCATACGGTTCTATTATTTTTCAGTCAGTTCTATTAAAAATGTCATTATTTTTCATTTGTAAAAAAACCTCTGTTGCACATATGAAACAGATATAGTGGGTTTTTAGAGTCTGACGTGTGAATAAGAAGAACAAGATATCCGATTTGAACACATATCTGAGTTTTGTAATTACATGAAACCGTGATTCATAAATCTTGAAAAAAATGCAAGACAGTTAAAAAATAAATCTGATAGAAATAGAATAAAACAAGTGAGAAAGTTTCGGTCCGTCAAAGTTGGCTAATATATACCCTACACTCGGAAAACAATTCTGTTAAATACTCTTAATTTAGGATGCCCAAATTGGCCTTACTAAATGAATAAAGATTAAATACAAATTTGAATTTTCCTATTAATTCAATTAGTTTCTTCTATAATTTCAATAGTAATGTATCATATTTGGTATAATCCATCTTGAATTTTGAAATTTAAAAAAAAATCGACAAATGTTCAGATGCCATCGTATGTTGCATGATTTTTTGCATTTATTTTATTTCTCCTATTTGGAAGTATTTTGGAGCTAGCTAACTAAAGGCCCAACCATAATAGACTCGAGCTGGATGCAGCTATTGTCAAATATGAACGAGAAGCCAGCTCAATTTATGTCAAATCCTGAAGGTACCCAAAATGACTTGAGCTAGCTCGTGCAAATTTGGTAACTTACTACAAAAAAAAGAGGAATTTGTATTCAATATAACAGTAAATTACAGGATGCTATATTTAAAGAAACCATTTGATTGTTGACAATGTTTTTACAACTACTATACGATCCGAATCGGTCGGTGCTTCAGTCCACAGAAGTTAACGAAACAAGGCGAAACAGTCAGCTTACGTTATTATGGTGTATTTGTATTATTTTTGACATTAGCTGAAGACAGCTCGGCCTATTATGGTTGGGATTTAAGTGTTCAATTAAAATTCATTTCAAAAAAATAATGTTGGTAGCACGTGGCACAATGTTAGCACACGAACGAAACCGTTTCATTGTGTTAAAGTAGAGACGCGGTTTTCGCGAAATATATAAGTATATGACCTCTCACGGTTCCATGGCCGAAAAAGTTTAAGAACCACTGTCACAGTGCACTGCTTCCATTTACATTTTTTACTTATTGTGTAGCGTAAATTTACCATATTCCCACCAAGCCGAATTGACTGTACTTCATATACATAGCACAGGAGCATGGTCTGATAGTGCATGGTAGATACTCGTCCTTGCAACAAAATGTTGAGCCTTACAAGCACAATGTTGCAGAATTTTAACATTGCTTGCTCTACAACTACTTCAATGCAAAATGCCATCAATACACCTCCACCAGTTAAAGAAGTTGTTTTTGCCAAAACTTTTCAAATTTGCTTTCTAAAGAAATTTGTAATTGTGTGGAGCATAAAGAGCTCATGTGTAATTTGATTTTGAGAAGTTTGCCTACAATATGGCATTAAAATTATATATTTTTTCGGAGGCCTACTTATCAAAAAGCCACTTTCACAAAGGAACATATGAGAGATGCGGTTTTTCCGTTGAATGAATTACTTTTTTGGGAGTGGTTTGCTATAGTAACATAACTCACAAGTAAACATTTTCGTCTTTATTAACAACTAAGTTCACTGTTAGAAGAAGGAGAGTAATATAAAGATAATTGAGATAAAAATAAAGATAAATGAAATGGAAACTCAGATTTGCATAAAAATTTAACATACTATAACAGTGTCAGGCAAAAACAAACGCACGCACACAAAAAAATTTGATTGGCTTTTTTTTCTTTTGCTAAACGTTTACAAATGAATTTAAACACATTAAATATAAAAAATAAAGATTTGTATGGCTTAAGTTTTTTTTGTGAAATTTTTATTTTTTTTTATAAATTTTTGTCAGTTTTTAATGCATATTTTCATTTGTTATTTGCTTATTTTCGATCCGCACCCTACTTATATATCATATAACTCCTTGTAATAGTCAAACTATAAAGTTTTATTTTTTACCAAATTAAAAGCAATCGAATTTCCTATTAACTATTAATCCAACCATTTGATTTTTTCCGGACCTGTACTTAATTACTATATTATAGAATCCCTGCGTTTGTGGTGGGTGGTGAATGTCCACCCAATTTTTTTTCACACATCCCGATTAGATTGAAGGTAGAAATTTTGTACAAGGCGTCAAAAGGCGATGAGAAACTTGGTAAAATGGGCGTGCTTCCCACCCCTTGGACTAATCTTCGCCCCAGGTCCAACCACAAAATGCAGGGCCGTAGCCCGGCGGGGGTGCAAAAAAAATTTACCGAAAAAATACAAAAAAGTAACACTACCTAATTTCTTGTGCAAAATTTTCATCAAAATTTCTTTCTAATAGTTAAATTTTTAAGATTATTTTACCAAATTTAAGATATCAAATTACTCTACCTCTCCGATTTTAGAGGACGGACAGACGGACATGGCTAAATTGACTCCGGCGGTGATGCTGATCAAGAATATATATACTTTTCCATACCGCTAGATAAATTACAGATGGGAGCAACGATTCCAAGAATCTTTTTTGTTCAGAATCAGGCTTTGCAATTATACTCCGAGTATCACTGAAATATATATATGGCAAATACTGTAAAAAAATTCCATGATGCAATAAGTCTGTTTGATTCTGAACAAAAACAGATTCTTCCAATCGTTGCTCCATCTTAAACTTTTTTATTTTTTCAATAACTTTGTAAAAAAATTCGAATATTGAAAAAAAAAACCAAATTGTATTGTTTTTTCGCTGTTATTTACCTACCTTCCAAATTTCATCTAAATCGAAGATATGGTAATTTTTTCAAAAATTGTTTCGATTTGACACGGAATTATCCTGATATTCCGTTCAGGTCAACCATTTCCGGACCCATACATCCCCCCCCTAAATACGGCCTTGACATAATATATGGCCAATGGCCATAAAAGGGATACTACAACAAAATACATTTTTACATGTACACTTCTTTTTCTGGAATATGAAAAAACCAAGGACATGCGGAACTAAATATGTAATACGAATACAATATGCGTTTACTTGAAACAAATAGTGCGTGGCAACTAAAACTTTTGTACATCAGCTTTCCAGAATATGATGATAGAATATTCTCAAAATGCTTATTGTTGTGCTTTTATGGTGAACACACACTTAGGTGGAAGCAAAAAAAAAAAATAACACAGAACTTCAAACAAAGGAAATAGCTCAACTCATTCCAAAGACAGTAAAACACAAAAGGAGTTGCAGTAAAAATCCTGTTGCAGATGTTTTGAAAAACGAAATTATTTACGAAATACGAAAAGCACACAAAAAGTTTTTTATGCTGATGAGTTGCGAAATTTATTGCGTAATGTCTTAAACCAATCTGGTTGCTAAGATTTATTAGAGTTTATTTAAAGGTCTCACAATTTACATATATCAAGTATTGCACCAGAAATTCTAATTACATAGTGACAAAAACGATTGATATATATATCCTCAAATCTGCGAGCTTTTTCATACACTTCCACATGAGCTAGAGAGCTGAAATTTGGAACACTGATAGAACTCCGGTGACAATGCATTGTATTCAATTTTGGGGTTTATCAGATTCGTAGGGGGCCGTGGGGGACTCAAACCCCTTCTTTTTATACATGGCATAACTTCCAATTCCTTCAAGCTATAATGTTGAAATTTGGTAGGTGAGTTCTTATTGACAAAATGAAATTTTGTACCCTTTGGAAAGGCGGGTGTGGGGGCAAAGGGGAGCGGGATGGAGTCAATTTAAAGTTCTAACTTTCGTATTTTGTAAGCTACAAGGCTGAAATTTTTCGCATTCGGAAAAAAGAGTAAAAAAGGGAAAAAGGGGGGGAAAATGGGGGAGAAAAAAAATGTTTTTTAAAAAAAGAGTAATAAACAAGTTTTTTAAAATATAACCTTTAATTCAGCAATTTCGATTTAAAATTAAGGGTTTTTGGCGACTTTAAAATCTGCAATGATATTCGGAGGAAAGTAGCCAAAAACCCTTAATTTTAAATCGAAATTGCTGAAATTAATTTAAAGGAAATTTATTTTCTGCGTTTTGGTCGGTTAAAGGGTTATATTTAAAAAAACTTGTATTTTACTCTTTTTTTTTAAATTAAGAAGAAACAACAGATACTTTAAGCTGTAATTGCCACTGATTTAAAAAATGTAGCGGTTGAGAGGGAACATTCAATATGGTGCCATATGGCAATCGTTAAAAGCTCTCATACGGACAGTATACTCAGAGAATGTGGTTAGTTATGAAATATCTTTAAAAGAAAACTGGGAATACTTGTGATATCGGGTCATCTGTGCGTTTAGTTGTCGTCTGTCTAGTAAATAAATTAAATCGTTTCATATGCATCGATAGTACTAACATATTTTTCATTGTGTACAGTTAAAGTGCATTTACTGACTAACATCAACGTTATGCTTCTTGCCTGTGCTCAAATACACAGTATTAGTGAACATTTTATATATTGACGGCACTTAAGTATCTGTGCACAGCTGCGCTTCTACGATGTATAAGGCTATAAGTTAGGTCGTATGGGCTTCAATTTCAACACTTTCGAAGAGTACGGATAAGGTTTCGAGAGCATATATTTTCATAGCACTACTAACTAAAATTTTGTTTTATTCACGCTGATGCTTGATTATATGAACAAGAAAAGAACCGAAAAAACGCAGGTTAAAATTCTTCCAGTCTGCTCCGCACATGAATTTCTATCATGATGTTTAAGAATATTTATTTAATGTCACAATTAGTAATATATTTAGTATGCACATTGTACAACAAAAACCAAATCCAGGCAATTACGAACAACTGAAAAAAATGTTGAGCCAAATCGGCCCAGCCGTTCTCAATTGATGAATTACTATAAATTAATTATTTGTAATTAATTGATTATTTGTAATTAATGTCATGCAGAGTGTCATTAATGACTACGCTGGAATTTCAGCCAAGTGTCATTCATGAGAATCTTTGCCATTGATGCCAGTTCGCTGACGAGCTGTACTCCTTCGCTATATATTAGAGTGTACCTTTTTTTGGCAACATTTGATTTTCTTTCGCGCCGCCCCCTACAACTAGTGGACATGATTTTTAAATAAATTACAAAAAAATGTGGGTCGATCGGTTCAGGTCAATTGTATGGGGGCCAAAAACAAACCTCAAAGTTAAAAGTCTTTGGCAATATTTTTTTTTTATTAAAAATGGTTAAATATCACATATATGTAATAGATAGGGTGCGGATTCTTATGCAAATGCATATTTGTTTAGCGTAATGCTAGAACAAAACTAATTAGAAATTTGTACCAGAGTTGTGCGTGTACGATTACGATTACTTTTTGAGTACGATGACAGTAATCGTACTCAAAATATTTTGAGTACGATTACTGTAATCGTAATCAAAAAATTTTGATTACTATTACAAGTAATCGGACTCAAACTTTTTTGAGTAATTGACCAATTGAATTTGTTTTTATCGGCCAGATCGAAAGTAACTCAGTGGCACAGCATGTATGTGCGGAACTTTTTTTCGTTTCTTACGAACGAAAAATTCTTTGAGTGAACTTTTCCATACCAGAGACGCCTCCTTACGGACGGTACAAACGTTGTGTGAAAGTTAATATACCCTACCACAGTGTGTGTGGGGGTATAAAAATAGACGTGTTAATACATTTGCCTTTATATTACTATTGCCGTAGGGCTTCAAAATCTTTTATACTAGGTATAAGCTTTAACCTTGAACGTTAAAATCAGCAAGTAAATGGCATAAGTGGGATGTGAACATGTCACATGAGTCAATAGGATTGAAGTATCAACACCGGAACTTCGAACAGATTTCACCTCGTGATTTCAAATAAGTTTACCTACATTTGCGTTTACTTTGAAGCGGAACTGAGCACCAATTGCACAGCACCAAATGCCGTACCGACCGATCGACACACAACCATCGTTTCGGTTTGCTTTGTGTTATAGCTACAAATACAGCTGCAATTGTCAAATGTAAAATAGAAAAACAAAATTTCTGATTTCCCCACGGAAATTGATGGTGTTTGCATTGCAAAAGGTGCCCTTGCACCTTGCCCCATTCGCATCCACATCATTGTCTGCATATGGTTTGAATTTGTCATTTTTAGTCCGGCAGTGCAGTCAGCAATTGTAAAGTTTGTTTATTCGAATGTCACAAGCAATAACGTAAGTTTCGCAACAGCGTGACATACAGACAGAAGGTGACAGATTTGTAATGGCAAAGGGCTTGCAAGATGTTTTCGAGTTTATGTCCTGACGTGTAGCAGGGCTATACAAGAATGCAATCATTTTGGGTTTTAAGTCACATAAAATTACATTCCCTTGATTGCATTCATTGAATGATATCTTAAATGCACAATAATAGATATAAAATGGTGTGGAAAACTTTATATTCTCGTCGTTTAAAAGAAATGGTATATAGATAATGGCTTTTACTACTATTTTGATGAAATCTTCAAGTTTCGGGCGCTTGAAAAAGCACACCACAATTCTTATTTTGATTTTTCAGACACAACAGCCCTGAGTTTAGCTAAGACAACAAATCGAATTCGTCACCACGAATAACTGAGGAAATCCAGGATCCGAACGAGTTGCACTTCACGTTAATTCAACACGACAATTAAATATCTCCTTGCAACGCAAATGAAACGAAACACGAAAAGGTTTTTAAGAGAAACTTAAAGTGAATCACAAATTTGCCAGTAAAGTGTAAACCTTTCCATCAACCTTTAATTGCAATTTCAAAATTTATGTAACTTCTTTAAGAAATTTTCCCACTTCTCTCCGAAATAACCTAAAAAGTTTTCTCATTTTGCTTTACGTATTTTAACAAAACTTCAAAATAGTATATAACTTTTGGCCAAGAAAACAAAAAGTCGTCCAAACTTTATTCAGTTCATTTTCTAGTGGTGAAAAGTAGTTACAGAGGGTAGTACCCTCCGGCCGTGGCGAACTCTGCACACACTCTATATTATACCTCAAGATTAATCTGACATTCAGAACCCGGGTGAACCATGATCATTGCAGCCAATTATTACAATGCGCCACCACATCATGAAATTTCAATAACATTTCATGCAATACCTACCTGAGATGCTAGTAGAACAACCACAATTAGCCACAGTCTTGGCTGTAGCGTGTGTGTGATGGCTACGTCATGCACACACCGTGAGTCGCAATGCGACTGTGGCTTAAGAGGCATCCGAAATGAAAAAGGTATCTTCAGTGGTATAGTGCTCAGAGACGAAATATGTGTGATGATCATTCGTTAGTAACTTTTTCGGTTAATAGGCCATATTGTAATTGCTTTTTTTTCTTTCTAATATAGCTGTATATGTGTTAGGTATGTACGAAAGGAGCTAGAATGAGGACAAACTTACCTTTGCCAATGATCGCCACAAATTATTGCCCACTTTTATGTTTGAGTATTGCAATGATAAAAGAACTTTATACTTTAAAATGTTTAATAAAAAAGCAATGCTCTTTGAAAAAATCCTCCTTTATGTACATTAGGCAATGAATACCATGAACACTTTTCGATATTCCTTCGCCCCAACCCCCTAACATAGGCTATGGGGCCAAAAAATTATATTGGTTATCCGATTTGGATATAACTTTGGGAATATAATATTTCAATTTGAAAATCCGCATTACGGAGCTGGACTGGCTCAATGTACATATTTTGTTTTCATTCTTAGTTACGAGCATATTCAATGGATGAATGTGATGCTCTCTTTGAGTGAACATTGAACAACTTTCAGCAACGACAATGATGGATGTGCCTTTACTATTCTCAAAGTAGAACTTTAAATACATTAACGATTGACTAATACCAGATTAAGTTCGTGTCTTCAAAGTTGGAAAACAACTTTCATCTTTTCAGACTAACCTACAACCGGGGTGACCGTTGAAAATTTTCAAAAAGGGTCCAAAAAAAGGGTCCTGTTGCTTAAAAAGGGTCCCAATAAAAAAATTACGAAAACACATAACAAAATTAGCTAAATGTATTTATTTATTACAAACACTAACAATTCATTAGGAATAACAAGAAAAAAACGAATATTTCACATAAAATTCATGTAGCAAAAAATGTGTATTTCGACGATTCGAAATTATCAACTTGGTTGTTTTTCGATTTACGATTTTTGGTTTAATTTTTCCTATTTATGCTATAAGTATGTACATATTTTATACAATTTAGTCTAAATGTGTATAGAGTTTGTTTCAAAAAGTGGTACATATCGATACCTTAAAGCACAACCATCCTATGTCCGTTTTCATGAAAATCGAGTTTTTGGCATTTTTGGAATCGTGAGAAGAAGCTGCATCAGATAGGCTTTAGTGGTTTGTGGAAATCGCAATGAAAGTAATTGAAAAATGAGGAAATAAAAACCCATTTCCATACAAAACATAGCAATTTGGAAACTTGTTTTTCATTTTCTAGAGTTTTGAAAAAATGGTCATAGGATGGTTGTGCTTTAAGGTATCGATATACAGTGCAAAATGCCCACTGAGCAGTGTTGCCATATAATCAATTCACGTACATACCGCCTTCTTCCATTTTAAAATATTTAAAAATGTGGACATAACGGGTTCAGGACTTCTGAATCTCCGAATACATCGTGAATACTAAAATTTGTGAAGAATACAGGGCAAGAGATGAACCTAACATCTTCATTTATGTAATAAAACCCGCTATTTAAATTCCAATATACTAGGGAAAACGTCTATTGTGAATTGGGCCTACTTGGAATTAATAGGAACAAAAATAGTAAAATTCTTTCAATTCGTTTTAATGGTTGAACGAAACTAATAGTTTTTTTCAATACTTTAAAGGAATGCATAGAAAAATCGAAGTTGGATTTTTTACTCATCTGTGAATTGCAGCGAAATGGAAAACGTTTGGAATATTCAAGTTGACATATGCGCTGAATTGTGAAAAAATTACAGAGAACATATTTTCCGCGGGGTGATCAAAAATCTGCTGTATTCTTCACTGGCCTTTGGCTGTAGTGAAATATTCAAGCGAAATTGTTGTGATGATAGGCAAAAGTAGAATTCAATGGAATTGCATGCGTGTTCAATATGAATTCGAATTGCTGCGGGGATTTCTGGGCCGCAACTGGTATTCGAGTAACGAATTTGAAAATCAGCTTCGAATGCAGGTTGATATTTGTGTAATGGATTCGTGCGCAGCCGATAGTATTGAAGTATTTAGGGTGCAAATTTATCAGCAGCAAATATTTAGTGTGATGTGGATAGCTCAATAGTTGCAATCTTAAAGCTTATTTCATACTTTTGTAGTAAATTAGCAACGAAATCCTTCTGTTGTTTTAAAAATAGGCTCGTATCATAAACACCATACAAATTCCGAAGTATGAAGCCATCCGTAATAATTGCGAACAGCACAACCCATTTGGGGAAGGAATTTTCAGCATTTCCAAGACGAGCTCACAGTGTTGCGTCTTACAAGCTAGCTGGACAAAATGTTGTATTACATTAAACGGTTGTTTTCGACTGATTAGGTATAAATAGGTATATTAATGATGTTTTAAATTGGACAAATAGGCGTGGCACCGCCCATTCACTCATACCAATATATGAATGCTCATAAGATGGTTTTTAATTGACAAAATAATCTGTCTCCATTCAATTGCGCATTTATGGGTTTACGAAAAAGAACTTTCTGACAATGTCAAATAACTTTCCAATTATGTATTTAAAAAGTTTTTTTTTTGAACTATTTTTATAAAAATTAAATTGACTATGAAGCACGCGCGTCCTAAAAAAATATGTATAGCCCCCAGGAAACAAGTTCGAAATGAAGGTCCTCCTTTTCCGCAGTGTACTTGACGGATTAAGGTGTCCTTGGTACTCATTCGAAATGAATTGAACAGACCTTGAGACTTTTTTTTTTTTTAAATAATATCCATTTTAAAAGACTAACACCGTTCACCAAATGACTCTTTGACTATGGCTTTTTGACTATTTCTCTTTAGCTTTCAGCGTTCCAAAAAAAGTAACTAGTAAGGGTTTCATACTAATCAGACAATTCCTGATCTAGTACCAAACTTACTTTTCTCTTTGAGAACTTTGACTTTTGTCCACCTAGATCAGTGATTTGCAGCACTGTGGAGCTGCTGCATGACTCCAACGAAGTATTTATCCAAGAATGTTTGCACTCATCTTGGAGTGCAACAATGATGTATTTGCTGTAAGGCTTGTTTGCATAGCAGACATTGTTCGGCATAAGTTAAAAGTTTTTGTTTCGCATATTTACAGATTATATTTTTTAAATGCGGGGTGTAAAAATGCAGCGCGGTATCTGCCGCGTGTCCGCTTTTATTTGGAAGGAATACAAGATTTTTAAACGAGTATTTTTTTTGCTGCTGGCAGCAAACTTCCACAAGAAATTAAAACTTAAAAAAACTGTTCAAAATAAAAGTTTATATTACATTCTAAGATTTAAAATTGTAGTTATTCCAATTAGTCAATTGTCTCCAATTCAGTTTCTGAACGTAGTAACTATTTACAATTATAAATATTTCCCAGAAAATTTCCAGAACCATCTCTCCCCCTTCAATCGCAGGCAATGCAATTAAAAAGTTCGATTTCATTTCCCACGACAATCGTTATGCTCTCGATTAATGAGCTACAAGTTACGACCCAAGCGGAATTTAAATTGCCTTATTACAGCCAAAAGAAAGAAATCAAGAGGAAAATGTCAACAAAGGCGGCAGCTAAAACGTTTTAGATGTCGTAATGAGTTTGAGCGCGCGGAAGTTCAATTCATTTCGTATGCAAATTCGCCAATTTTATACAAAGAAAATGTTAAATTGAATCAATTGAAGAAGAGTCAAGTGTTGGAAACGAGAATGCAAAGGAGGAATTTGCCACCTACAAAAACCCAAAACTTGTTTTGTAAATACGATTAAACGAACACAATATTTCGTGGTACCGTTTTCAGATAAATAAATAAAAACTTTTTGTCTGCCAAGTTCTTAGACATTCATTTTGGGAAAAGATTGCCAACATTATTGCTGTACTATAGGGTAATTCACGAGTTGGTGCAAATGGTCTTGCAGAAGTGTAAATACAAATTGAATCATAATCAATACTTTTATTCAAGAACGGCACTTATTCGAATGTAAGAAGTGTAAAATTGCATAGATTTGTAAATAATGAAAATTGTTTATCTATTTTGATGCCAATAAAAATTGAAAAACAAAAAGCAGTCGATGTGTTGCATCTCGCACACAAATCACAAAATTTATATTCCATGAAATTGGGAATAATCCGTTTCGATGGCAGGAAATCACCGCTGACACACTAACAGCAACAAACAAAAAATAAAAACACCCTAACTGGAATTCAAATAAAATCACTTTCACTACAACCAAATCCGTTCGGTTTACTTATTTATTGTAAGCAAATACTTTTGCTGGTTTTTTTAAATGTATTTATTATTTTTTTTTTTCCTTTGTTGCTATGTCACATTTGAGATTGCTGTTGCTTGGACCGCTAAAAAATAACCAACGAAAGTCATAAATCTTTTATAGACGCTATTTGAAAAGCCAAACGAATTTTATGGATTAGGGTGCTTTTGCTGTGGGGAGTGTAGTCACAGTGTCTGAAAGTTGGAGCACAAAAGTACATTATGAAATGTAAATGTGGTGATTTTGGATTCCACAATTCGATTTTACATATTTCGCGTGTTTTTCTCCTTCCAAAGATTACTTATAAGAATATAAGAAAGCACGTACATAATTGCCAAACTGTACAATTTTCATTAGGGCCATTCACGCTAGCAATGGGATTCGACTCAAGCCAAACCAAATAATAAATATTATTTCGACTCCGGTCAGAAGTTGAAACACAACTACATATTAACGTTCATCAGTGTTGTTTACTTACTTGGCTAGATATGAAAATGTGTGCAAAAGAAAATGAAAAGGAGCATCATTTGCTCTGATGCTAGTGTACCAATTAACTCTACTTTCGAAACTGCTTATTTTAGTTATTTGTTTGCTGCAAGAACATTGATTGTTTTCAACTTCTTGGATTACACTGTGTCACAGTGAAGAAACACTCGGCTCGGGACCAGGTATAGGTTGTAGGTATTGGGAAACTAAATATAATGGCATACTACGAATATCCACTATATCTCCAAAATCTGGAGTTAGGGCAAAAAAACTGTTGTATGGAGTTGCACTCATCCCAGCAAACAATATAATGAGAATTATGACTTCGGAAAGAGTCTCATTTCTGATGAGAATGGAATCTTATTTATGATGAGTTTGTGAGCGCTCAAAAATATGACTCAGAAAACAGTCTTATTTCTGATGATTTTATGAGCACTCCGAATTGACTCAGAAAAGAGTCTTATTTCTTTAGATTTTATGAACATAAAATATGTTGTCGGAGGGTTTTTTTTTTAGCTCTTTTCGGAATCTTTTCTGAGTCTTTTGTGAGTTAATTAAGAATCACAAAAGAGTATTTTATGGCTCATAATTGAACTCATAAAGAGGGCACAGTTTCAGTTTCCAGACTCTTTTTTATAACCCTTATATTAACTTGCTTTGGGTGGACTGTATATATATCCTCAAATCTGCGGCGAGCTTTTTCATACACTTCCACATGAGCTAGAGAGCTGAAATTTGGAACACTGATAGAACTCCGGTGACAATGCATTCTATTAAATTTTGGGGTCCCTCAGAGACGCACATAATAATATTCGAAAGAGAATTCCATTTTAAAAACAAAAATGCCAGATGTTGTCAGGGGCGGATTAACCCCTTCTATATAAAAGAATTTACAATAAGCAATTGAAAACGAAAACATATTTGTAATTGAAATGTTACAAAAAACCAGGAAGTTAACTAATTTCGGCTATGCCGAAGCTGAATATGACATATTATTTCTAATTTAAGAGTAACGTCAATTGAAATTTGGCTTCCTTACTTCCTATCTTCGATTACTATTGTTTGTGCTTGTTTCCGGATCATTCATTGTCGATTTTGCAATCTTGTTTTGTTGCATCAGCACTTATGGTTGCCCTTGTTTTGGCAGCAGCTGTGGAAATTATTGCAAAATTTCGTACCGGATATTGCAATTTTGTGTGGTGGCATCATTTTGGATGTCGTCAAACGAGTTCGTGCGTTCATTTAATTTTACGTGACTGTTTTGGGTCTTTCCCACACAACCGCGCAAAAGAGATAATTTTCGTAGACGATTATCCGCACATGTTTCATGGCATTCATAAGTTAAGTTGTAATTACGAAATTCATATTAAGTGCTTCGATCAAATTTAAATTATTCAATTGTCCCATTCCAAATACATATAATAGTTTTTGAAGACAATGGTTGAGTAGTACGGTTTATGTGCGAGTAAATAAATAGTTTAGAACAGATGAATAATTATACGTCCAAATCAGCGGTGCCACTTTGGTAGTTTTTTTGTCCGGAGTTGATAGCTTTTTGACTGAACATGCTCAATGCTCAAAATATCCTACCTTGAAACGATAAATTGTATTGAGGATATTACCTACACCCTGTTCTGTTGAACACAAGTGTTATAACTGTTAATTTTCTCAAAAATCTACCAACTTGGCACTTCTTATTTTCAAATGAAGTTGGCCGACTCCACCCAAAGAAACATCAAATTCTGTGGAATTGAGCAGCAGAAAAGTTAAATTAAGCAGCAATGAATCCAAATTATTCAATTACTTTCATTACTATTCCCACAAACCATTATAACCTGTCTCAGGAATCCAAAAATCCCAAAAACTCGATTTTCATGAAAACGGACATAGGATGGTTGTGCATTAAGGTATCGCCCTTAAAAATTTTTATAAATTTGAATTTCAAAAAAATGTTATATTTTTATATTTAATTATAGTAGTTTTTTTTTGCTCTTGTACCAAAATTTGGTTGCAATAAAAATACAGCCCTCACGTTCACTGAATTGTCGTAACGAAAGCAAAAGTGTACTTCCACCACACTCAAAGAATTAATATGTTTGGATCACGTTTGCTGCAAATATACCACTTTTAAAATAAAACTTTAACGAAAAACGTATATAGTAAATTTGCAGCAATTGAAGTACGCTTCCAATAAAAGTATTGGATTTCAGGTCTGTTCTGGCTTGGTTACAAGCTTGTTGCGGTTATCTAAGTTACGAAAATTACTGCCTTCTAATGAGGTGGTACTGGGTGTGTATGTGTGTGTATATTGTGTGAAAAATGTCTTCCTTCCCTTAAATGTCGTCATTGAAAGCAACTCACCCAACTGCAACTAACAAGGCGAAAACATTTTTTTAACATTTCCGCCTTTTTGCATTCAATTTAATTTGCTACACACACATTCCTTAGCTATGCTTAGCTATGCACATACACATTCATTCTGACATCCACCCAAAACGGAGCATAGTAGCTCGTTCTACACAGGGCCCATTCCACACGTACGCCTACTCCCGGTCTCAAAGTTTTCATGCTAAGTTTTTGAAGGAAAATTTGTGAACGTATGTGTTTCCAGATATAAAATAATATAAAACTAAGTACCGACCTACAACTCCATGTGTGAAGTGTTGCGAAAACAGCAAATCATCGAAGCTGTAACACAGAGAAATTCTAAATTAAAATTGCGATGGAGTTGTGGTTCGCACTAGCAATTTACTTTTGAACTTGTGATTTCTGATTCCAACGAATAATTTCCTGTTAAGTTCAAATATTTAATTTATTTAATTGAAGTGAATGTAATTTATTAATGCAACCTTTTCAAAAATTTCTTTGCAAAGTCTATTCATTGTCTTTGAATTCATTCAAAGGTAGTTCTTATATGGCTGGTACTTCATTCGCAAAAGCATATTCTGCAATAAAAATGAAGACTCAATTCTTTCACAACTCTGTTCAAAATGGAAAGCTTTTCGACAGATAATTATCAAATTATAATTTTAAATTTGCAGAGATTAAAGGTTGACAATCTCTCACAAACATTTTCTGAGTATTGCACTATAAATGTACTCGGTGCATTTGAAAACTAAATTAACTTTTTCTCTCTTTATAGCAATGTAATTACTTTTATGCGAGCATTCTGGTTAGAATCATGATAAAGTTTTGCAATTACACTTTACTATAGTTTTATTTTTTTTTTTAATTGTCAACGTTTTTTTGTTTTATACAAAGCTGAAGTTGAAAGCAGAGCATTTCGACATTTAAAGAAAGAAGTCGTGAAAATGTTTGCAAAGGGAATGATTAATTAGATCATATATCCAGCTTTAGTTCAGTTTTGGGTAATATTTACAACTTACTGTGTTATTAATATTAATTTGTAGTAAGATGATGTTAACTTCTGCAGTATTGTTGGAGTAGTGTTGATTGTCTAATTGTCTCAGAGTGGCTTAAAACACCCGAATAATTACAAAACTAAAATGTGATTGCAAATATTTATACCCCCACACACACTGTGCGGTATGGAAAAGTATTAGAGCCCGACCGATAAGCATTTTTAGGCCGAAGCCGATGCCGAATGTCAATTGGCAGCCCATTACTTCGGCCGACGCCAAAGGCCTATACCGAAGCCCAATCCGAAGCCGATACTTAATTAAAAAAGCAATACAAATCGTGACACATCGCAAGGCAACCACTTAACCAACTGCACCACGGCCGTCCACTATCCTTATCCTTACTATTTATAAAACTAAAACGCCAATTTGGTTGTAACGTGTAGGAGCAAAAAGAGGCCAACCGATTTTCATATCGTTTTTTTTAAACATCCTATTTTTGCCAAGGATACTTTTTTTTATTTTCGAAAGGTAAATGTCTTAATTTTCGGTATTAGTTTTTATTCAAAATTGAATCCTATGCTTTCAGATTTTCGTTCGATTGCATTGACATAGTTTGTGCTTACGGGTTTTGGCATTTTGCTTTACACCTTTTTCTTCGTTTACGTAGCTGAGAATGGCGATTTTGTTTATATAGAGTTTTTGTGCTCTCTCTCTCTCTCTCTCTCTCTCTCTTTATTCACAATGATCAGGGATGTTAGATTGTGGGGAATTAACCATTTTGCGGGGAATTTCGAGCTATGTATGAAGGTGGCGAATTTTTCCATTTCGCTTCTCTGTTGTGAATGTCTGTATTTTTTTACGTGGGCAACGCCACGGGTGAATGCTAGTATATAATAAAGTCAATCACATTTTCAATTGCTTCTAACCACTTCTACTTTTCGGAGGCTCTTTTCCTCGAGGGTGCTTTTTTCATACTTTCAAGTGATTTTGTATGCGAAGCAAAAATGTTTTTGTAGCCATTTCTAATGTTTTTATATCACACTCACAGTAAATCTGAAGTGATTTTGCTTGCAGCAAATCGCGTTGAAATGGCAACTAGTGGGGTGGCTTGCTGCTCTTTCTGCTGTTGAGCTTGCTGCGGCTTCCGTTACCGTGTTTGTTGTGTGGCTGGCAGCTTAACAATGCAATTTATTGAACATCACCAAGTACTTTGCGTACTTCGGTCTGAACCTACTCAATTGATTTACAAATCAATCAAAGAAGTGTGTTAAAATGTGCAGCTGACGTTTGTATAGGTTTTCTGTGTGAGTGTACGTGTACGTCGTTTGGTTTTTTAAAGCAAATGCTAAAGGAAATTCAAACAAGTACATTGCACATATGTAAACTGTACAATTTCAGAAACTGATTGAGTTACTCGAAATATACGAACAAAGGAAGAATGTAAAAACTAGACCCTACACAGTAGAAGTTTAACAGTACCTCAAACATAAAAAATTTTGGTCTTTTAAGCCATTTATAGGCCACGTCCAAAATCCTGTTCTAAAAAATGTCCATTCGAATCAAACAAAAATTTGGTCTCAGGACCTCATTTTGACCTATTTATATGTGGTTTGAGAAGCTCGGACCATGTGGAAAATCCATATCTAAACATTTCTAAACATTTCCAATCGAATACCACAATAAAAAAAGTTGGAAAAATATTACTTTTTTGACAACCCTAATTTTTTGTCGGATTTGCCTGATTTATGGACATGGCGAAATCGACTCAGGAGGTGATGCTGATCCAGAGTGTATTTTTTTTAATCGGAGGAGTTATGCACATAAAAATAGTAATATCTAATTTTTGAAGCAAACCCAGCTAATAAGGAAATCCACAATTGAAACAAAAAAATGTAAAACAAAAAATTTTGTTTTTTTTGCTTTATTTAGAAACTCTCTTTGTGCCCAGGATAGTTAAATCAATATTGCAATATTTCAATATTGCATCGCAAGCTACAGGCACGAAGTCTTCGAACTAAAACGTATTATAAAAAAATTTAATATGCGTAATATTCATAAGAAATTACATTCCTTTCCAGCTTTTTTTTTTTATTAAATTAACTTTTTCGGTATGTATTGAAAACCATAAAAACCAAATGAATTATGGTACCGCTTAAGTTGCTAGTCCTTGCTGTTGTGGCTACAAATAAAGCATCGGACGAACTGTATCACATGACGATCTTACACATCCGGTTGTCATCCAGCCATTCTTTAAATGTGCCAACCAGAATTCCTGTGGCCTTGTTTCACGTCGTGTATGTGTGTAAGGTTTTCGCAGTAGCGTTTGAGTTCAGCCCGAAATTTATTTTTCAACAAGAACATTCCTGCTTACAACGGATGCAACGTCTAATGAAATGACACTGCCATAGGACGAATGACGCCAATGGTTCTCTTGAGTATATCCACGAAGCATGCTCTTCCGCTTCCGCCTTTTCCGTTCGCACAGCATAACTCTGATTACTTCTCACGTGCAGGAGCATTGAGGTGATGGTATCATCAACGGTCGGTTGTTTGGTAGAGTTGGCGCTTGGTGGAGTTGGACATTTTTCACCTAAAACGTTCGTTGTTACTGGCTTGTGGGTGAAATTTTGGTTGACGGGTTGCTTCTAATTTGCAACCGCGTCGTTTGTTGTTTTCCCATGTGACACTTTGTGTGATTTTTGTGTGTCATTGTGTCCTGCTGTGACATTAATTTTGCAACATGCAATGTTGCTGCATCCTTCTCGCCATTGTAAACTAACTAGAGTTGTTGTCGTCATCGCCATTGTATTGTGTGGGATTGATATAAATTAAGACAGTGCGACAAACTTTGATGTTGCAAATTTGTGAATATTGTATGGAACATTAGTCTTTTTGATTAATTGTAACAATAGCCATCCAATGGAATGTTTTCAGATGATTGGATGACTGAATGAGCGGTAATATGATGTTATAGCACTTATATTACTGCAAAACTAGTAAACACTAAAGTAATTTGCATAATGCAAAATCACTTTCCCTGAAAATTATTAGAGGACATCCTGAAATTAAATCGCCATCCTGTTGCGTGTCTTAATAAATAAGGGGGAAAAATGTTGCGCCGTAAACTCGGTTTAACATCGCAGCTACTTCATCAACGCCGTCTAACGGTTTTCGCAATAAAGCAAGCTTTTAACAGGTAATGCCATTGACAACAACAGCCAGCGGTAAGCTAGCCCATCAACGGCCCATCAAAATATTTGCATTCCTAAAAGGCCGGAAAGCAGACATCATCTCGCTTTAAATTATCCAAGCAACCGTGGCGGAATGGCAAGCTAAGAAACCAGAAAAACCCTAGAAAAAGGAATTATCTCCTGGTTGCAGACCTTCGCAGTATTTAGTAGTAGCTTTGACGTCTCAGCTATTCGTCTTCGTTGTACATAAAACAACATGATGGTGGCGTTCGCAGTTGCACTCAGCATCGCAGTTTACGATAAAACTAGCGTCAAGTAGTTGAAATCACGAAGGCAGCGCACAGCGATTTGCCCCATAGACAAAATGCAGAAAGTGACATAAAATAGGTATTTTCGGAAAAAACATTGACTAAAAGGAGTAACACTATTCCGACGTCCCTGGAAATTTCCCAAATCAGAGAAATTTTAGCACATATCAATCTCTATTCGAGAAATGAATGTAAGAGCGAGCTTCCGAATCCTTCAAGCTGCAATGATAATATTATGTAGGTGGGTTAAGGAAAAAATAAAAAATCGTTCAAATTGTTGACAGGATAACGATTTCTACCTCGTGAATAACTGAGCCGTTACTTTTACCAATCTCCACAGATACGTAGATGGATACAGTACGATTCATTTAGAAGTACCTCGAATATAAAAAAATGTGGTCTCAAGACCCAATTTTGAGCCATTTATTGGTGGCTTTGGAAGCTCGAACAAAAATCGACTGGAAACTTTGAGTGGTGATTCATTATTGTTTTCGATTGGAAATGTTTAGAAATGGATTTTTGACATGGTCGAGCTTGCATTTTGCATTTGGCAGCCCTAGGTGGGATGCATGGAGAAGAGGACAAACGAACGGAAACTTTGAGCTTTGCACACTGCTGCAATTTAAAGCACCCATGAATAATAATTGAATACACATTCATATGTGAACTCGCTCGTCCTCCATTCCGACATGAGTTGAGTTGGATGTTACTGGTGCTGCCACAGCCAGCTCAAGTCTAATGATATCATTCCACACATTTGGTGGTTGTCCTTAAGCTTCAACTTGGGGTATAAATTCAAAATCTAGGCATCGTGCGAGGTCGGGCTCTTATGAGATGAGTGTAACAAACGCTGCATTGAAGTGTATGTCGTGGGAAGTGTGAGAAAGATTTTAAGTGCATATGAGATCGAGCAAGCTCTTCTCTTCACTTTATTTTAAACCGACATTACGTTTGAGCAAAACAAGCGGATCGCACATTTAGACTGTAGTAAGATTTTGAGTAAATTTGAAGGTACATTCTTTTTCACTACACTGAGGGAACAAAATCCAGAACTGCATGGTTATGATTTGAAACGGGTATCGCTTTGAAAAAATCAACACTGCTCAGTTCTAAAATACACCGTGAAACAGTCAGTGTCTATACTTGAAAATCAGTCGAGAAATCCAAAAATATCGCTGTCGCTTTTCTTTTTTGTTCGTTCTCAGCTGTTATTTGAACAACAACACTGCCTCAGACGAAAGATTGTCCACTGCATCTCTAAATAAGCTACAACCGATTTAATCGAGTACAATTTTAAATGAAATGGCGGGAGGACGAACAATCGAGTACAATTTTAAAATTTCTCTGGAAAACAGACAAATCCCACCGACTTCTAAATGTTTTTCGATGTCTTGTGAAGCGTGTAAATTCAATAATTTAAGAAAATGGACCACCTTAACGAGAGTTATTGGCGACAATGTGAAAGAGCAGCAGGCATAACCATCAATCGTATCTATCATACTAATTATACGTTTTCCCACAAAATAAGTACGTATTTGTCAAAGGCACAACATTTTTACACTCTCCAATTATTTTAGAAATGCAAATTTTTCTAATTTTTCATTCGTTTTCTCTACGACAGTAATTACTTGAAAATGAAATAAATGTTTTGAGGCGGTTTTGTTATCCATTTGTGCAGATTATCAGATTATCAGCTTTGCTTTTTCAGCACAATACATTTCCAATCAAATATACCAAAACCGGTCACCCTGGATCCTACGGCAGTAAAAACTGATTTCATAATTTTTCTACTTGCCTCACCAGGGTAACTCCACGTGGTGCTACTGAAACTTCAACACTTTTTATATCACATTGTTTATGTAATATCCTGAAATCTGCGACACTTCATACACTTCCACATAAGCTACAGAGCTGAAATTTGACTACGGATCTGAAATTTTTTCCCAAATAGAACTCCGCTGACAATGAATTCAATCAAATGTTGGGCAAAGGCACTCGAACCTCTTTTTCTTAAACATTGACAAATTTCCGATTCCTTCTAGCTACAATAACGAATTTTGGTAGGTGGGTTAAGGGTTTTTGGCCACTTCATAATCTGCAATATCATTAGGAAGAAACCAGCCAAAAACACTTAATTTTAAATCGAAATTGCGGAAATCCATTTAAAGGAAATTTATTCTCTGCTTTTTTTTGTAAGTTTAAGGTTTAAATTAAAAAAAAACTTTTAAATACTTTTTTTGTATTTGCACACAAGTCGAAAAGGAGGCATGATATAGAAAAGTATACCTATTCATGATCAGCATCACCCCCTGAGTCAATCTATCGATGTCATATCGCAAGGTAATCTACTCCGATAGCGCAGTTTTTTCGAAAAAAAGAACCGAACCAATATTGATAAATTAACGAAAAATTGCCTAATAAGGGATTTTAGCGTCGGTTAGACCGCAGGTACACAAAATGAAACTATTGTCCCGGTCGTGGAAATAAAGTTTGACCACTGCAGTTAATATACATGCATAGTTGTTCGCTTTATCTAGTGACAGCTGGAGTTCAATACCCAGCTACTGCGTACTTTGGTCTACATTTCCGCCCAAAATGTACTGGTCATAATATTGCATTATTGCGCCACGGAAAGTTTGTGGAATTTTTGTTTTATATTTTTGTATTTAAAAAATTATTATTGTTGTTGTAGTTTCGACTTTTATTGTGCGCAATTTGAATGTTTCTACGACCACCGCTATTACCACTAGCTCGACCACAAAAGCAACAACACACACCTCCTGTTTGTGCTGCACAGTACAATCGACGAAAAAGAATATAAAGGATACGAAATGTCACCAGGAAAAAAAAATAAGCGAAAAATCTGAATTGGTGGAGGCGAACGGTCATGTGCCAGAAGCGGTTCACCCAAAACTCAAGAAGAACCTCTGGGTTTCGACTGAGGTGAGGGCGGTGTGCTGTTGCTATTGCTATTCTTAATACCGGAAACTTCCTAGAACAACAACACAACAATGCTTAAATTCAATTGTCCCGCGCATAAACAATTTCGTACTATGTTGGGATTTGGTAGACTGTAATTGGAATTTGAAGCTTTGCCTTCTACCCAGCCAATAATTGAACGAACTTTTTAGGAAGATCGTATTTTACGAACATTTCTCGATCAAAAATATTCGAGAAAAGTCCGACATTCACTCGTATATTACGATAGTCGTAATTTCATCGATAAAATATCGTTTACGACTTCGTAATCGAAATCGTTAACGACTTAGTTAAAGAATTCTTTAACGACTTCGTTTACGAGTACATTAACGAACGAAATGATCATTTTGAAAAGCTATTTTTAGATCCAATGTTTTTCAAACTGTTAGAAAAAAGTTGTATAACGATTTCTCAGCAAGATATTTTCTATTTTTAGAATCAGTGTTTTTCAAACTGTTAGGAAAACAATTTTACAATGTTTGTTAAGTTATACTTTTAAGCGCTTGTTCAATAATGGCTGAGTTAGGCGAATGTGTTAAGCGCTCGGCACATACTTTAAAATCCGGAGGACGTGAGTTCAATCCCGGGTCCGACTCTGTGAAAAAGTTATTAGAAATGATTCTAAAAAAAATTCGCAAATAAAAATAAAGTAAAAAAAATTCCTAGTTTAAAAAAAATTATTTTTTTTTAGGTTTTGTTAAAAGTATCGTAATGATGATCGTTTACGAGATCGTTAACGAATTCGTTAACAAGCACTTTTTTGTTCGATAACGATAACTCGTTTCGATGCAAAATTAAAAACGAAGTCGGACTCGTATACGTATCGTTATCGTGTGTCGCCTACGATTGTTTTATCCGCTTTTCGATCGAAAAACTCTTCGTTTACGAGCTCTTTAACGATAAAATTATTGGCTGGGTATGATCGTTTCATACGTTGCATACAGTGGGGATTTGCTCGGGGATTGCGCCACGTGTAAATGTGTGTGTGCTTTTCAGTATGATACTGCAGAATTTAACCACAATATTGGCCGTAAGCCAGTATGTGCTGCTCAAACCATGTAGTTAGACGGTTTTGTTAATTTTTCTTTTCCAACAAAAATGGAACTTTATATAGTAGTGTTTTGAGTGTCGATACTGCTTGAGCATAGCCATTGGTCTATTAGATTATCCAATTTCATAGTGAAGTGTCTTTGGCTGTGATATACTGAATGACCATCTATATTTAGTTTACTTTCTGTGCTGTGCCATACACACCCGTTTACCGCAAATAATAAAATTAATTGTAGTTAGAAAATAGTGTAGGCGGTGCCACGCCCCTTGTCAAGTAATGCCCATACCTAGGAAAATCTACATACAAAAAAGAGCATGTTCCGATTTAGCTTCGCCTTAAGCACTGTTTGAACTGTGCTTTTCTCACACTTTTCCAATTGCATGAAAACTAATACGCAAAACATTCAATTTGGTAAACATACATTCTAAAACGTTCAAAACGTGGTTTAATTTATATTTCAACGCTTAAGAGCTAACTTGGTCTTAACAAGAGGTTAATAGAAATGCAGACATATAGTAGCGTACCTATATTTTATCGATCAAATCAAAACGAATAAAGCCTAATGTCTAGGCGATAAAATTCAGATAAATCAGAAAATGTGGGACGAAAGTAAACAACAACAAAAGAAGGATTGAATAGAAAAGTAGGGTCGATAAGACACATGGGATTTGAGCTCTAACAGAATATGTTGATGTTGTTTTTGTTTTTGTTTTTGTGTTAAAGCAAAACCAGCACACAACAAATACGGAGACCGGTCATGCCCTAAGGCCTCCCAAAGGACTCAAAGCGGCAATGGTGATTTTGGAAGAAGCAAAAGTGTTTTTAATTTTCCCAAGCAAAAAGTGAATTTAAATTCATAGTCGTTGTAAGGATTCACTTAAAGGCAAACAGAACAAACCCCTTTTTTGTAGCTTGGGAGGGATTAAAGCTTAAGGTCAACAGCAAAGTTAAGCATGCAATGTGTATTTGCTACCTTTAGCCAAAACAAAGTATGAATGCCGTGAAATATTTATTAGATCGAGCAATCCTTCATTTTGGCCAATACTTTCACACGCATAATTCACTTACTTATCTCGTAAGTCTCAATTTACCCCCAAAGATGTGAGAAAAACCACAAAAAACTGAGTACTTATTTTGAATATTTAAGGTTTTGTTAATGCTCTTATTATATGCAACCACATACTTTTTTAAACACTTTCCATTACGGTCGGTGGATAGCATTATGTACTTTACACTAAAAATATTAAGTATAAGTGGGGATTAAAATCATTCCGGGATATACTAATTATTTTGTGAGGCTGCAATTATTGCGCATGTCAAAAAGTAAACATCAGTCACGAATTTGACCAACCAGTCCAATTTTCCACTGCTCCGCTCTCGCGCTGATTCTCGAATTCGATCTCAGTTTGGAGAAAAATGCACTGTAGAAAAATTTCAATGTTATAGTTAATTCCTTCATGGTACATTATTTTAAAAATTGTTTATTCTGTTTTCGTTTCGCATCCTCTACTCCTCTACTATACTCTGCAAGAATGAACGACTTTTAAACGCCTCTGTATGCTCATACTGTAAAGCACGGCATGGTTTCACATCACAAGAGCCCAACACTTGTGCACTCAGTTATTGCGATTAAAGAAGTACTGCAGGATGGATACGAAATATACAGTAAAGTGGCTTGATTTCCCTTCGCTTTATTACTTCTCTGTGCGCTTGCAATGCACTTCCTTATCGTCAGCCAGTATGTCAGAGCGTGTAACCATTGAGCAAATGTGCCAAATAATGACTTGCACTGAGTGCAACTTAAATGATAAGCAACAAAAATAAATTGCTAGCAATACATTTTATTTGAATGCCGTTGCAGTACATTCATTTATTTCCATCATCTGCGCTTTCATGGAGTGTGCAGCCTTAGTTGAGAAGGAAAGACATTCAGCAATGGTGAGCAAACAATTGTAGCCACGTTACTGGAAATTTTATGCGAAGTCATTCATATTTTTTTAAAGAAGATCTAATTGATTAAAGTAAGAAAAGGACGAATTATTGCAGTTTTGTACAGGAAACCATTGTTTTCAACAGGACATGATTACACTGTCCAATCGTCCACTGTCCATTCATTTCTCTTCAAAACGCAACTCTTTTCGTTTTTTGTGCATATGCCAGTCGAAATGGAATTTCCATTTGCTTTTCGCTTCGCCTTTTTTACAAAGTTTACTTATGGAAATGGAAATTTATTTTTATCTTCATACCGGGCTTAAATCTCAAAATTAGGGCAGTCCCTTCAAGATATACGTCAAATCGTACTACGCGTTGCTGAAACACACCAGCGTATAGGTATATATATATTGGTTTGGTTATATTGGGAGGCGGGCAGGCAAGGCTATATCGGGAGATGTCTGTTAAATAACAGCATAATAACTTAGGTTACTTTCAAATAAACCTTTGGTATTACATTCACAATGGATTTTAGATCATCGAGATTATAAAAAAAGTATCAAAAACCTAGAACATGTAAGACGTGTATTCAAAAATACACCTTCCATAACTGAGCGTGCATTTGAAAAACGGATTATGTTACGTAACCCGGAACTCTCCGAATGTCAACTGAGTAGTTTATGCTAAGCAGCTCAGTGTGGGTCAACGTAACGACACTGTTCTTTATATAATTTTTCATAAGGGCCCTAGTAGCACTATTTCCACTGCTTTATTTATTTGCACTTTTTTAATATTTCCGGAGACTTTATTTGGCATTTTTTGTTACTACTTGGCATACAGCGGTACAGCTGAATGCAAGTTCCGGCTCTCCATTTACATTCTACTCGTAGTCTATTCCGAAACTTGAAAGTTAGAATTTTCTCAACCGAAAATCCTTGTTATTTTTTATATTTTCGGTACCCCATTGCATACATTTGGCGAGCTTTCGCGTGAGTGCGTCCATTTCTTTTTGGAAAAAGAATTCCGTTGCGCGCTTGGTGTTGAACGGGAAGGACTTAGTAATTTTCCTTTTGTTTATTTGTTTAGCTTAAATTATTATAATTGTTCGGGATTATGAAGTCTCTGTTCGGTTTTTTAAAATCTTTTTAATAGTGAAATATTGCGCACAAATTAAATGTTGCTTTGTTTTGCGATTTTTTTACAAAATTTAGATTTTTCAAAAGTTGCCTTTTTTGAAATGGAAAGTAACTAAAAATTTGGACCCTCCTATTTTGTGAGTTTTTTCATCAGGAACTGGAAACCAAATTTTTGTAGTTTGTCCACCATGGCCATGTGCGTTTCAGAACCAGTTTCATCACGAACAATAATCGTCTGTAGCTCTGTGGAAAATTGCTAATAGAAAACCATTTAGCATTTATTATAAGTTTAAATTTTTGTTACGTCTTTTGTCGCGTTTTTGGCTTTTCTCTTTTCCTTCAAAGTTCGACCAACTTTTGCGCCGCATATTAAGTAGTGGGGCAGACTAGCTGCACTTGGCTATTTGTCACTTGACAACTTTTTGTAGGGATGTAATTTACATGTTAGAGCGACATTTACATTTCGGTAATGTGGCTAAGGATACTCCCAAAATGGGAGCCAATTTGTAATTGCAACCAGAAACACAACGAAATTGTTGCTGCAGGTTTTTAAGCTTGACGCAAAATTCTGCGAAATTGCATGAAAAGTCGAAAATTAGTAACAAGGTCGATAAATAAAAAGCCATTGAAAATGTCAAATTTACTTCAATGTGCTCAAAACGCATTTATAAATTTAATTTTCCATTGTATGCCGGACACTTTGAAAATATCTAGACTATAAGTCTTAAATTTGTAATGAAACCGATTCTTCGATTTATTTTCAAACCATTTACCAATTTTTTTAATTAAAGTAACATAAATTCTCGTGTCACATGGAAAAAGACTCGGCTCGTGACCTGGCATATGGAAAATTAAATAAAATGGCGTACTACGAATATCCACTAAATCGCCAGAATCTGGAGTTGGGACAAAAAAAAATGTTTGGAGGTAAAGTTTTTTAAAATTTGTAGTTTTATGTTTGGCTCCCCCATACAACTGAAGACTTTTTCAGGTACGATGTACCACGTCCTCTCGTTGACCGATCGACCCATTTTTTTTTTATTTTTTTTTGGACATGATCCAATAGTTTTAGTGGGCGGCGTGAAAGAAATTCGAATTTTGCCAAAATAAGGTCCACTCTAAGGTACACTCATATAATTATTTTGAACTCTGCTATATATTACTCGATTAAAAGTCACCATTTCTTATATCCGCAACAAAAACACAATTATTTTGTCTTGCCATGTTTTTGAAGCAGCTAAACTCGGAACAAACTAAACATTCCGCTCCTCTTGTTACCCACTAATTAGACGATTTCTGTTAGGTATTGCTGACGTTCTATTGTTGGGGAATTGAACTCAACAACACTCCCTTAATCAAGTTAGAACATTTACGTATGTAGTTGTCTTTATTGAGTCAGTTGCACCGACGACCCCTTATGGCTCTTTGGCCAACAGACTTGATGGTCAGTTTACATTTGATTACTCGTGGTGCATTCCTTATCTTCTTATGTGCGCCAACTAAGGGAAGAATGTTTGCTGAGTTAGCAATTAAATACAATATGGCAACGATGAGTTGTGTACAATGCCTCATACTTAAGTGGAACATTAAATTTCTGTTTAATTCAATTTCAAATAGGGGCGATTCCATGTCAAGTTCACTTTTCTCTGAATGGCGACGATTTACTTTGAGTAAATTAATAAAAACTAGAGAGTGAACGATATGACCCATTTGGAAGTACCTCGAACATAAAAAATGTTGTCTCAAGACACCGTTCTGACCCATTTATATTTAATTTTGAAACCTCGGACCATGCAAATAATCATATTCTTTAAAACGTGTGCTAAGAGCAGAGACATTTTAAACTTTACCAACTTCCTCGAAATGTTTCTTTCCATTTGACGAATGGAATTTTTCCACATCTGCTTGAGGTCGCAGTGAACAGCAGTTTGAAACGGAAATACCGTGAAGGAAGCCAAGAACTTTTCTGGATGCAGACAACTTAATTAAACTAAGGAAATCTCCTATGTATAAATTCAATAAGCGAATTTACAGTTTTTAGATTAAATCGTTGGATCTTTATGAAACAAAATTGTATTGGATTATCTTTTATCAAACAATCGTTACAAGCCATATCTTTCAATTCAAATTTAGTAGCAATTTTGCATACTTTTTCAGGCAAAATATAAGATTTTTTTGGCGTATTGCGTGACGACGGTGTGTATGAATAACAAATTTTTGACACATTTTTGCAAAATCTGTTGATGTTCTTAAGGACATACCCCAGAAATTTAGTAACTTATAAAAATCAGTACAATATTAAAAAATCAGCACGTTCAAAATCAGTACAAAAAAAAAGGCACACGAAAACTTGTTTCTTCAATATATGAAGTTGAAAACTTTAAAGCTGGTTTACTCGAAATAATTTGTACGTTACATACCGCCTTTATCGATCCAAAAATTGCAAACACATAAAAAATAAGCGACAAGTTTCGACAAGATTGCGATTGCAACCAAAACACAACTAATGAATGCATTCAATTAAGTTGAAATCATGGCCTTGGTTAGTCCTGCGACTGTGTCCAAGTGTCTTTATGGTGGCAATTGCCCCTTGGGTCAGTCCCTACGGGTAACAGCCAAATTACACAAATATAGTATATTTTTAAATACGTGTATGAACGAACTCCTTTTAAAATTTTAAAAGTAAATTTAAAACTACAAAAATGATTACGCAGCATACTGTGTAAATTCGTTAAGGTACGGAGTAATATATTAACAAATAATTGCTGACACCAGTCCATTACATGCACGCATACGAGGACAGAGTATAATTTAAGCGTTTTCCATTTCACCCGTAACACCAAATAATGACATTTCATCGTGCATGAATAAACTTGCACAACGGATGAAATTCGATATGAATGCATGCATTAACAATGATAATATGATGCCAAATAAAATTCGTAAAAATAAAAAAAAAACGCTTACAGTGGCCACAACACTCATCTGCTTTTTGTTTATGCTTAGCACGGCAGAACCGTTTTTCATGTACAGGCGCATTTTATAGTGTCGATATTAGTATCAATGGAAAGTCGATTCAACTGCTTGCGAATGAGTACCTGTTCACAAATTGTACCTGCATTTTGAGAATTTTTTGAAAACTTGAATTTTGGTATAAAAATACTTAGGTTTTTATTATTATACTAAGATTTTTATTCGACGACTTTTCTACTGGGTAAGCGAATAAGCATTGATATCAAATGTAGTGGTAATATTCTTCAAACTGCATTTAATTGATTCATTTTATTGTGGTTCTTTCACAACAACTTTCCACAAATTAATGCTTCGAAAACAGTTCAGTTATAAAAGTAATTAAATGTTTCACATTTTTTGTAAAAGAGAAACTAAGTTCGACAAATTTTAAAAAATTAATTACAATTTTATTGGTCATATTGTAACAGAAAACCGCAAACTAAGCCTCGGAATATTTTTACCCGCACACACTTGTGGCAGGGCATATTAAGCTTGAAACAACGTTTGCAACGCCCATAAGAAACCATAAGTATATATATTTTTGATCAGCATAGAAAACTGATTGGATTGAGCCATGACGTCCGTGTGTCTGTCGACACGACAGCGGCCGCAGTTGTGGAGACATCGACTTGAAATTTGTTTACATGTTTAAATCGCACAAAAACTAAAGAGGACTCCCATTCGAATTAAAAAAAGATTCTTCCAAATTAGCTATATTGTGTAAGGGGATTTTAGCTTCGGCATTGCCGAAGATATCACTCTCCGGTTTTTTCAATTGATAAATTATGAACTGTTTATTAGGGTGGAACGAAAAATCTAATAGTTGCGTTGGAAAAATAATGAAAAAAATCAGACAAGTGATCTTCAGTTCAAGCAAAGTGCATTAATTTTGGAAAATCAAAGGAGCTACAGTTCATAAAAAATAAATGAATTAATCAGAAATGCGTTTTAGAATCAGTAAAAATGATCATAATTATCCTTTTCTGGCGGTCACCCCCAGGGACCAACAAAAACATTGTTTTATGGTGGTAATAAAAAAAATGGATAAAATGGATAAATAAACACATTTTTAAGAATAAAATTTTTTCCATGGATTTTTTAAATGGAAGCTTTTTGCCAAACTGAAGATCAATTTTCTGATTTTTGCACTATCTTCTCGTTGATAAGAATGCAAATATGCAACTCTATGCCCTATTAAAGTCAATCCGGGAACAATATTTTTTTTTGTCCCATCCCACTATTTATGTAATTCAATTCATTGTCAATAAATTAAAAGTTTAATTAAATGGAATTTTCATTCTTTGTTAGTAAACACAATTGATTGTTTCAATAGAAATAAATTATTTGATAAATATTAGCTACATGCATAAATATACGAAGTTAGTAGGTCATGCAGAGCAAGGGAATTAAATCAGAATATGAAATTCCACGATTCATTGCATTTATCCACTTGTAAGCACGAAGTTTGGAGCACCAAATAAGTATACATATAAAGAAACCACTACTAAGGTGATTCATGTAAAGTTGAAAAACTGATCAGCTGTTTTTTCTCTACAACAACTCGTCACTTGGACAATTTATTCATCAAAAATAAAGAAAAATGATATTGCAATAAAAAACCCGAGACTTCGCACGGACCATCATTGAACACGCCCATTGCCACGCCACCTTTTCGAAAAAATTCGTCTCAGGAGTCTGTAGCCATGGTCTCACAGAATATGTGTGTGAAATTTTCACTCTCTAAATCCACTATTGGCTTCAGCAGAGCTAACTTTCCACAGTCCACTCGGCGACTTTTCGAATTGCCACGCTCCCTTTTGGAAAAATCCCAAATCTCGCGGAATCTCTAGCCATGGTCTCACACAATATTTATACGCAATTGCAGCTTCGTAGGTCCACTGGTGGATTCAGGAGAACTACTTTATCTGATATGCCCATTTTTCAAAACTACCACACCCCCTTTTCGAAAATAAAAAATCCTGCTCGAAAGTATCAAGCCATGGGTGCATAAGACATATGTGTGAAATTTCAGCTCTCTAGGTCCACTGGTGTCCTCTGGAAGATGGGGACAGACATCCGGACATCCGGGAAGACGGACAAACAATGGGATTTTGTATATTGTGATGTAATAACATTCCCAGACCATCACCAAATAAATAAACTTTTCAGAAATATATGTATATCATATGACAAACACAGAGGAAAAGAGCGATGAAATGTACTGATGCTTCATACATTTCATCGCTGTTTTACTCTGAGCGTGTCAATGTGCTTTTTTTAAATTTTTTATGAATTTTTTTAGTTTAAATTCTGAAATTATTGTAATTTTTTGCATTTCTACCATGGTAATTGAATATTCTTCCTAAATCAATAAAAGAAAAACATTAAATCCCAACTTAATGTTGCCATTTTCCACTCTTTATTGAACAAAATGCAAAGTTTTATCTGACACTGTATACATATTTATTTCGTTATGAATTGTGTGCATAAAACACAAATTTGGAAATTGTTAAAAAAAGTTAGGAAAGGTAACGTAACGTAACGTTCCAGATTCTAGAGTGACTTAATATAACTTGTTGATGATTTCGTAGTTGTGTTTTTGAGCATTGCATAAATGCATAAATTCTACAAACACAGTTCAACAGCGAAGTGCACTTGATATGGTAAAACGGCATGTCCACTTTGTGAACCACAACATTCAACCGATGCCCTCAACGCGCCCAATTGAACAAGAAAGAGTTTAAATAATACGGCGTACGCCCGCCAGTAATTCAGTTCAACAAAAAGTTAAGTTATGCATATAATAAAGTTGTACAAGCTTTTTGGCGTCAACGACACCAAGGGCGCTTATAATAAAAATTTATTATTTATTATTTATTATAAAATTGAGATTATTTTAATCAATATGTACGAACAATTTTCTTTTTTGAACTGCTAAAAAATCCCGAAACCCCGGGAATAGCAAAACCCGTCAGGAGTGCATTCCCTAGCATGCAGTGTTATTTTGTAAAAGAGCTAGCGTAATAGCGAAGCTAATTGATTTTCTACTTTCACTCAAGCAATTTAAATTATTCTGCACACGTCTGAGACTTCACTGCAATTTCCTTAGGGTTTTTATGACAGCGAATAAGCCTTATAATCATTTAGCCGTAGCCTTTTCCATTATATGTTCTGCATAAACTAAAAAGAGCCTTTTTCAAATTAAACACCATTTATTTCGTAATACATACAATTTGAGGTTGGTTCTTTCTTTCCCAGAACAATTGTTTTTAAACTGCCTTTTGAAGTATAATCTAGGAAAATACTTTTGCATAATAATTTAATACGCGGTGTTATAATGATAAGCGAACACGAAGCTCAGCAGGTTAATGGTAGATTTTTTTTTGAATTGCCAATTTTCAAACTAAAAAATATTTCCTTATACATTTTTAAAATGTTTGGACGCAAATTCAAATGTGGAACCGCTGTGCCGAATATGTTTCTTTTTGGCCTTAAATCCTTCCAAATAAAATTGAGACCAATCGGATACCGTTTTTACGGTCATGCCCAAAAGCTTAACGTGGCCAAAACGGGCCAACATTTGTATGGTCAAAAAGACTAAGGGGTCCATCACAAATATACAGGGAAAAAACCCAAATCATCCATTTTTGGAATAAAGTTTTATTTTGGCTAAAACCAAAGTACCTGGAAGTTTTAGAAACAACTACGAACAAACTTGTTTTCTATTTAAAACTTAAATTTGAAATTAAACAAACTTATTTTAAAGTTGTTTTCCGATTATTTATATTAAGTTTGTCAGCCTTTGATTTAAAATCGTGCAACTTTGTTTCAAAGTGGACAATAGTTATGTATTTTTTTTCTGAGTGTATCGCATCTATGACGTTTGCGCTGCACAATGTACGCTGTGTAGGGTTACCAGACGTACTCTTTTTTAGGTACTCCTCTTTTTTACTCGCACCGAAAGTACTATGAAGTACTCTTTTTCTTATTTCTGTGACTTTACCATATAACAACTGAATGCATTGGCTCAGTAAAGTCACCAATTTTTATTATTCGTCAGAATTAAAATAAAAACCTTCAAATGTTATATTTGTTAGTTTGAAGCATAACATTGTATTCAAAAAGTTACAAACATTTTTAAATGCTAGGATTGAAACAAAAATTTTATCGAAAACAATGGAAATATATATCTAAATTTTTCCATTTCTTGGGGAATAATCGGAACATTAGCACCCACAGTATAAAATTTTGTGTTATACCTTTTATCCGATTAACCCTTTGGAGTTTCAAATTTAAATTCATTAACGCCTAGAGAAACCTAAGTAGTAAATTTTACTTTTGAGTCGGCGTATACGTTGGTACTTGGTGAGTTTTACAAAATTGTTCTAGAACTTTTTTGAAGAAATTTGTTTCTAATTTTTTTTTGGCTTATAAAAATATGTGGTTTAAAACCGAGGAGCTTGGGACCCCCTGCAACTCGGTACTCTTTTTTACTCTAGAGAATCTGGTATATGTTAAATTCAGAAATAACAAAAATTATCAAATAAAAAAATGGGTGAACCAGTTCGAGTTGGTGATGTAAAATATCCAATTACTCTTGCTAATTGATGATGCTCGTTTTATTTATCTCGCTGCTGACAGTATACACACGACAAACGCAATATGTGGGGAACACGTTTTTCGAATAAAACATAAACACCTCTCTTTGGGGCGTAATAAATTGTTCGCCGAAAGATTTCTTCTGTAGTGTCCCACATATTGCACAGCTAACAACATGCAAACACTCAGAAAAAAATGGTTCCTACCAGCAACTCACTTTCCTGTCAGAGGAAGATTGCCTGTGCCTGAAGTGTGGCTTTCAAGCATTGCTGTAGTGCAAATTTTGTGTGGCTTTTAGCTTGGCTTATGTCAGTCGGAGCCTGCAGATGTTTTGAATGCGCTATCTGACAACTTTTTTTTCCGAACGATTTTCGCTAACTACTCTAATCGCTGCATTTGACTTTTAGTTTTGAGTTGTTATCCCTTATTGGGCAAAAGTTGGCATTGATTGATACCGTTTAGATTGAATGTTGATGACTGAGGCTATTTTCGGCGAAACGTCAATCGTAATTGTCAAGATTCTAGAACTACAATTCACGGAAAAAGTGTACTTAATAGCAAGCATTTCAGGCATTGAAACTCGATTAATGTAGGACATTTGGTAAAAGTTTAGTTCCAATCGAATTTTACTTAAGTGCACCTTTTACCTAAGGACATAATTGATTTAAAGGAATGTACACCGAGAAAAAAGATAGCAATAGAAATGATAGCCGAATAACTGTTGTTTTGAAGACATTTTGTTTGATTTTACAATTTTTGCTGTTGAATTTAACATTTTTTAAACTTTTCAAACTGTTAAAAAAGTCCGTCAATCGGAAGAGCAACAACCGGTGATGCCTACTCTTTTTTTTCTAATTAACACACTTTTGACATTTCACATCCAGTCACCACTTCATAGTTACATTTTGTGAAATACTTCTGTGCCAATTCAATCAATCACAGTTACTTCGTAGGTACACGATAATGTCTTATATTTTTAGAAAACATTGGTGGTTTTATCGCCGTTAGACAACATTTAAATCCTACATATTTTGATCAGAATAACCCATCATTGTAATGATATGTTAACCAAAAAAATATATATTTTGACCATGATATTTGGACTTGAATTAAAAACAACGCTGCGTATGAATAATAGGTAGTAGAAAAATTGACAATGAGCGATTGTTTTTTCTGAGCGCCACTACTAAAATATGATTATTTTTTGAAATAAAAAAAATAAAATTCTTCCTTTCTGAGTACACAACTTAAAAAGCTTGTACTACCGACACAAACAAAATTGTCAAAGGTTCGAGTTAGGTGAACCATGGTGCATATTGAAGTGCTTTCTGCCAGTCCAGTGGTTTATGATGACGTTGATCCCCCGACAGCATACACAGAACGCGCGCTTGAAACAGGGAAATTCATCACCGCTTCCGTGTCATCTCGGCGTCTATTTGCATGTAACATCCGCTCGATGCGAACACATATTTTCTTGTAGCTGTAAAGCAACACCATATATGCGGCAGAAAATGCGACAAGACAGCCTTTATATCCTCACGGTTGACAACGACCACAATAGTCGTCGGATGTGAGTTTGCAAAACGACCAGTTTGAATTATGAATGGTGCTGAGCTCTTGTACGCCTCGAATTAAAAGACATCAGAATGTTAGATACTATTCATTCCATTGCTTTTTAAAGGACATCATAGTTAAATGAAATACCCTGCACATGCGAACACAATTCGTCATTCGTTCCATTTCCATTCGTCATTCGACATCATTTCCAACCAAATAAAACAAAGCAGCGACCAAATCGGTTCAGTATTTTTCAATAAAAACGGAAATGATACAAATTTGGCAGCCATTTTGTATGTAAATAATGTTCTTTGTTGTATAAGTTTTCCATTTTATTCAATAATATGAACATTTCAAAGTATATGTTACACCAACACGTGTACAGATCAGAACCATATTACAACGTCTGCGGTAGCTTCACTCTATGTTCCTTGTTATAATATGTGCACTGTACAATTTTTTTTGTGACACCTATTAAGAAGAAGAGAAATAGTTAAATTTTTAAAGATGAATTTCATATTTAACGAGCTAATTTTTTGTTAATAATGATTTTGTATAGCCGGGTAGAACAAACCAATTGTATGCCAATGAAAAAATGGTCAATATTCACATTGGTTGTCACACAAATATGTACACACCACAGTTCTGAGCGAAGGTTTCGAATTGTTGTAAGTATATATAGTTGTTCTAAGCAATAGTATTGTACCAGGAAAGCTCACTGATGAGTTCCTTAGTGGAACGAAATGCGCATATGAGTAACTACCTGCTGGCACTAAAATAGGTTGTTGTATAAAAATAGGAGTCTTAATTTGATTTAAAGCTGCACTTGAGCTTGAACCCGACTATACAAAATCATTTTTTTTTAAAGATATTCAAATGTCTTTACTGCTGTTTGCTTACTGAAGTTACACAAACCAAACAAATCAAAATATATGCATATCAAAATATCAAAATATTTGCTTACATAACCAAAAAAATAGCCTATTAAGAGTACAGAGTGAAATCAAAATTTGTATACTATCGATACATTTAAAGCGTGTATTAATTTTTAGTATAACTTTTCCTACACGCTTATGCCGCAAAAATATTATATATGTTACATGAATTAGAGTAAATTTGTTGCGGTCGCCAGATTTAAAATAGGGAAAAACAGTACATTGAGTAAAAAAAACAGTACCTTTTGGAAAAAAAGCAGTATACGATACATTCTGAGACCATATGTTAGTAATTTTATCGAAAATCGGTTCAGTATTTCTCAAGATAAACGAAAATAATATAAATTTGCGGCCATTTTGTATGGGAGGTAGGCGTGGCCCTTATCCGATGTTGCCCATTTTCAATACCGTCCAATCATTCGCCAAAACAAGAGGAATCTTAAAATTTGGGGTCGATAGCTCAAAAGCTACGACAGTTATCGTGCGAAATGACAGACAGACGGACAGACGGACAGACGGACATGGACTAATGGACTCAGGAGGTGATGCTGATCAAGAATAAATATACTTTTCCATACCGGACACACCTCCTTATGGGCGTTACAAACGGTGTGACAAAAACAATATACCCTTGGACACTAGTGTGCAGGGTATAAAAATCAGATAAAAAACTAGAGAGTGGACTATCTTCGGCTATACCGAAGTTGGAATACCCCCACACAGTAGGAAGAAGTACCTCGAACATATAAAAATGTGGTCTCAAGACCCTATTTTGAGCCAATTATAGGTGGTTTTGGAGCCCGGACCATGTCCAAAATCCATTTCTAAAAATTTCCAATTAAATCCACAAAAAAAAAAAAATTGGTCTCAAGACCCCATTTAGACCCTTATATATGTGGCTTCGGAACCTCGGACCATGTCAAAAATACGTTTCTAAACATTTCCAATCGAATACAACAATAAAAAATTTTTACCTTTTTTTTCGGTGTATGGGAGCCACGCCCAGTTTTTGTCCGATTTGGCTGATTCTCGAACTTGATCTCAGAATTCACGAGAAAAAAATGTACCCAAAGTTTCAAGTCGATATCTCCAAAACTGCGACCGCTATCGTGCGGACGGACAGACGGACAGACGGACAGACGGACAGACGGACAGACAGACGGACATCGCGAAATCGACTCAGGAGGTGATACTGATCAAGAATATATATACTTTTCCATACCGGACACGCCTCCTTATGGGCGTTACAAACGTTGTGACAAAGTGAGTATACCCTGCCACAGTGAGTGTGGGGGTATAACAAAGATACCGACTTAGTGCCCGATTACACTACCGAGAAAATGCCGCCCGAAAATACTGTTCAAATTTGTATTTTCCCTGGGCAGCCATGTTATTTTCATTTGCGGGTTGGGAATATTTTCTGTGTTACCATATTTTTTCACCAAAATCTGTAAATTACAAGAAAAAAAAATCTTTTTTTTTCTAAAAAAAAATCTGTTGTATGCAGTGATGGCTGCGTACAATTTTTTGACGTCAACACGTAAAATTTACACGTCAAATTTTTTTGTTGACGTCAAATCTTTAATTGTGCTGTATTATCAAAAACATGGAACGATAATCTCTTAAATGTAATGTTAAATACTTATTTTCAACAAAAGAACCGATCTCAAATAACCAACAATACAACTTTATGCATTAACAAAATTTTTGATTAATTTTGGGCATAAAATTTTCGACACGTAAAATTTGACGTCAAATAAATTTGTTGACGCGTCAAATGAGTACCAGGATCTTTAGCGAGAAAATCATAATTACCTACTTTTCGTCCTTTTTTCCTGGATGCACAAATGTGCGATATTAAAAAACAAACCACTTTGCTAAAGTAATTTTTGTTATAAAAATGCTCCTAAATGTATAGAATAAAAATAAAAATTTTTTTCATATTTAATTTCGCAATGACAGAAAAAAAATGTACATGTCAAGTGCAAAAATTTAGCTTTTCTTGCAGAAAAAATTCTCAAAATTTGGAGAACATTTTTATCACTAAACTTTCTTTTGCAAAGATTTTTTATTATTTTTTAAATGAAAATATGAGACTGAATATTCTTTCAGTGGCCACATTTGAATGCACAGGGAGAACAAATTCAACAACAGAAATATTTGGGCCTCCTAGGTTAACATTAAACACCTGTCGCCCGAGCCTCGGATTTACCCATATAAAATGTTGACTGAGTCAAAAGCCACAAGGATTTCGCAACGACCAATTCTCACTGAAAGATTTTTATTAGGACACCGCATACCGCGAAATGTTCAATTTGTTTGTTATTATGCATACACAGAAAAAAAACGTCGGTAAAATTAACCGAAAAAAGATGTTAACGTACAACTTTTCAAAACGTATGAAAACCCTGAATTTATTAACCGTTGTTGGTAGGTTGGATAAACCGAAAAAAATTGTTAAAATAAATCTTTAAAATTCGACATAAAATAGTTTAAATAATCGAAAAAGTTGTTTTTGATGTAAGTTCTTTTACCACAATTTCGGAATAAATGTGAATTTTTCACAAATTTTCTAAAAAACTTACAATTTAACTGTGCAAAAAATGGTGCAAATTTACCATCTCTCATCGGTTAAACGTATATAAAATCTGATTAACACTTTGGTAGTTTTCCACCGAAATTGGTTGTATTTTTGAATTTTTGTTGTTACACTGTTACAGTTACAGTGTTATTTTGCGGGAAGTCACAGTTTGGACCACGCTAATAGGCATATAGGTGGTAATTTAAACCTGCATCAGCGTGCATATTGGATCGTACAAAAGAACAAAATTTAATAACAGTTCAGTTATTGATTCCAAACTGAAGTGGTCACTCACAAAAACTCCCAACGCCATTCAAAGGAGCTGGCTAGCTCACTTTCCAAAACCCTCGAGTGGTTTTACTCTGCTATGGTAGTACTTTCATCGCACCATAGTACGGTATTGCCCCTATGTCGCGTATGGAGAAACTGAAAGAAATTCAGAACTTGTATTTGGGATGGTCTAGTAAAGGAACCTAGAAAAACGGCTAATGTTAGTAGAATCAGCGTACTCGAATTAACTTTACCACCCGGAGCGCAATCCGCTATACTTTTCAACTTGGCTACAGACTATCAACAGCTATAGCAGTTAATGGCAATAACGAACTCAATTATACAAGTAAATAAAAATGTTTGCAATTTAAATGTTTATTTTCACAAATTCTTTTTTTTTTTAGTGAAAATATATATTTACTTTTTACATGAGATTCAAACTCAAAAACAATTGCCAGTACGTTGAAATTTAAAACGACCTTGCATACCATTTCATCCGGAACATTTTTCGATTCTTATCTGGAAATTGTATTGTTTTTTCGTTGTAACCAATTTTATTTCCAATGATTTATCAAATCTGGTGGCCAAAGTGTACGCGCAAAAATTTCCGACCTAGATTTAACACTCCGACGGATGAGCCAAAACTAAATTTTGGTTAAAATTTTACTGACTCAAAGGACATGGTCCGTTCAGCATTGTGTCGGTCGTAAAGTGCTGAACTGTTGAAGCTTTTGATTAAGCTATGAGTATAAGGTATAACTTATATGCATGGAGCGCAGTACGCGAGAGAACATTGAACATTGGTGGTGTGCCAGCACGTTTTAATAGAAACGAAATTGGGGATGAAATGAAAGTACTACTCACAATACTCACACTACAACACCGATATATATATGCTGAACGTAGCTTTCACTCTTTTTTCAGTTGAAGCTGAGCTCTCTACTTTTAAGATAAGAGAATGTTGCAGCAAAAGGGAAGGAGCCCATTAAACTCTTGGTCTCTTTGTGAGCATTCCTAAATTTTCTCTTTACAAGAGCTCTTTTCTAAAGAGTGAGTAACAGCGTTTGAAAAATAATCGCAACTTGCGCAAAAAACAGTAATTTGAGTCAAAAATAGTCACAGACTTTTTTTTTACCACCACATACGGAGGGGTATATATTCTTGATCGGCATCGAAATCTGAACCGATTTAGCCACGTCCGTCTGTCTGTCTGTCCGCAATCGCGCACATTTTTAGAAACGGATTTTGTACATGATTAGAGATTTCAAAACCACCTATAAATGGCTTTAAACATTTATAGTTATTTTTATGTCCGAGGTTCTTATAAATGGGCAATATTATGGGGGGGCATTTTAGCTTCGGCAGTTGCACTGTTTTGTTTTTAAATTTTTATGTCAAAGTTGTATTTATTTCTCCTTGTAACTTCTAACTCGGAATGACTAAGTGGGCCTTTTTACTCAAATCGTAAACGCAACGCAGAAATCAACTGACTGAAGTTACCTTGCCGGAACTCCATACAAACGATTAGTCGACCGTCTGCAATCGGAAACGTAGAAACCGGTGTAGTTTTGACTTTTTACGTACAATCGTGCTTTGTTGACAAAGTGGTACAATTTTACTTAAACAAAAATAATGAATTAGATAAATTAATATATATAAATAAAAAAATATTACAAAATATAGGCACAGAAAGTATAATTAGGAATTGTTCTTCTGCATTCCGTTACGCTACGCAGATAGTCATGTAATCGCTGAAAATTTACGTTTACACTGCGTGTACGCAAATACGTTTACGTCTGGAATTGCGTTTACGTCGATACGTTTGTCTCAATAAATCTACTTACATTTTATTTCTACGTTCACATTCCGATTTCACTACTCTCTTTCATGGCTTGTGTATATGATGAACTGAGCCATAACTGGACTTAACCCCGTAAATCCGACTGATTCTCCTACTCGAATATAATCGAATAAAAATAGTTTTCCCCAAATTTTAAAGTTTATTTTATCAAAGGGGTTATTTTTTTTAGAAAAGCTCGCTAGCGAATAGTTCGAGTTTGAAATGTTGCAATTTTCTTTAATAGGAAATTGCTCTATCAGGGAAATGTTCCGCATTTCCTCTGTTTGATACACGCATTTGCCACATTCATTTTAATTAAAGGTTTTTCAGTTCAGATAGCGCATCGATAATTGGGAATTCGTTAGCGGAAACCAATGCAATTACGCAAAATTTCGTTTTCGAATTCGCATGTAATTGGAAATGTTTGGCTTTGTGGCGAAAAATAATGAAATAATTTAACACAAACATTTTTCAATTATAGTTTTGTCAAATTATAGCGCTTTTCACTTACATACGTCCAGATTGGAAGCGGTATTTCGTAAGGAATATGAAAAGTAGTAATACAATTACTTCAAAATTCCAATTTCTGTTTATTCCAAAAACTTTAATCATGATTTTCTCAAACCTTCTTATCGACATAATCATTGCGTTTCAATCAATTTAATTCGTTGAAGTGTAATACCACAAACTACCGACACTAACAAAGCCCTCAGCAACAGAATAATATATGTATGTGCGTACTGACGCCCAAGTGTACATCGTTACTAAGACCGCCTATGAAAGAATATCCGTCAGTCTGTCGTCGACTGAGATATTTATCCAAAAAACTTATTTCCTGTTAATTCAACGCAAATACTAGTGTCACCTTTAATTACTTTCGCTTACGGCGGCACCCTCACAGTGGTAGGTAGATTTTTTATTTTTCCCTCTTTAAGAAATATACTCCGTGTGAGCAAAGAAAAGAAGAGAGATGAAATTTCATTTGCCAAGTGCTGATTGAAATCTCGTATCTGATATGTCTTTGTACTTAGACGAATTCAGGGAATTGACGTTTACCTTGGTTTTACTTCTCCAACTTATTCTACTTAAATGAAAATTTGCTGAGAACTTTGAATTAAAATTAAAATACTTACTCACCCTTGAAGTGTAGCGCAAGCAGTGTTACCATATTTTTTTCACCAAAATCTGTAATTTCCAAGAAAAAAATCTTTTTTTCGAACCAAAGTCTGTTATATAAAGTTGTTTTTGAATTCAGACCAATTAGAAAATATTATTTACATTATTTATTGAGATGCAACAATAAGATTAAACCAAATTTTTGCAAAAATTTAGCTTCTCCAAAATACAGTTTTTTTATCGAGATAAGGATACATTAGAAAAAAAATTAGAGTATTTTGTAAAAATCTGTAAAATCTGTCAGTTTTATAAAAATCTGTAGTTTATGGGAGAAAATCTTAAAATCTGGCAGAGCTCAAGAAATTTGTAAAAAAAAGAAGAGCAGTAATAGAATTTGAGTACCAAGTCACTCGCCTGCAACGAAAATTTAGTGCCCATTTAAACTATAAATTACTTGTGCACCTTTCTTAACTAAATCGATAACATAACTGATTTCGAAATCTTAATTACATCCCGACTGTGTTAATTAAATACTCAAATACCTGTGCGACAGGCATTTTTAAATGAAAAACCCATATTTTAAAGCCTTTCTACTCTCACATTTCGAAAAAAGAAAATCACAATCGACCGTCCATTCATGGGAAAGAGCTTAGTGACTTTCCCGTCACAGGTGCAATCCATTCTCAACGGATCTAATGCCAAATGTGGAATACATTTCAGTGTATATCTACGCGAATATTTATTTTGATATCATGTTTGGAAAGTTTCCAAAGTGTAGAATGCGAAAGTGCAGTGAGACGTAATAATGTGACTCATATCATATGAGACTATCAGTGGGTCTTTAATTTGAAAAATGAACTGAAATGAAAACTTCTTTAATTCAATGGGCCCTTATATCCACGAAAATATTAATACCCTTCATACATAAGTAGCTGCCAAATCTGGAGGCTCTACGGATTTTATTCAAGTAAAATGTGAAAAATTGCGCATCCTTAGGGCTTTTTTTCAATTTCAAATAGTTTATATACATTTTGATAGATAAATTTAGCGAATAAATTTGGCGTTTCGTTGACTTGCGGTACTTTTCCGAAGCATGCATTCGTACACAGAGAGAACTGTGGTGTGCAGAAATTGCGTATTATAGGCATAATAATGATTCATGAATAATAAAACATAATTTTAAATTTTTAGTCATGATCACTGATTTGGATTTTATATTCAGCCTTTGTAGTAATGACTAAAATCAACTAAATTATGATTTTTTATTAATGAATCAAAACTATGACTATAACACACAATACCTGCAAACAGGATAGTGTCATAGGATAGTTTTTCAAAGGCTCTTCAGTAGGGAATTGCATGACAAAGCCTTTTTAATTAAAACGTTTTTTTTTTATCAAAATACAATTTTTTAAAAATACCGATCCGGTCCCGGGATCGGGATCCCTTCTCTTCAGTAACCACCCTTTTTTATGGATAATTCTTTGGTTCGAATATAATATACAAAGCTGGGCACAAAATCGTTCATTAGCGCAGTTACAATTTTCGTTAGTTTCGAAGCTTCTTAACTTTGGCGGAATAAAATAATTTAATTTTCACAAAGTTACACAGAAAAAAAAACGTCGATAAAATTAACCGAAAAAATTGTTACCGCACAACTTTTCAAAATGTATGAAAAACTTGAATTGATTAACCGTTGTTGGTAGATTGGATTAACCGAAAAAAATTCGTAAAATAAATATTCAAAATTCGACATAAATTAATTTAATAATCGAATAATTTTACCAAAAATTTTGATAAAATGTGAATTTTTCACAAATTTACTGAAAAATTTACAACTTAACCGTGAAAAAATGGTGCAATAAATTGACTACTTTTCTCTCATCGGTTAAACGTACCAACATTGCAGGGTTGGAGCGTTTTAAACCGTGTTTTTCGGTTAGATTTACCGACTTTTTTTGGTGTGTAGGTATCTTCTTGGCTCTAGAAGTTAATTTCTTGGTTAACAGTGCCCAGCTATGAGAATTTGTATTACAAAATGAAATATTGTCTTCCATGTGGCAAGCAAATACCCAAATTATTTACTTCTCATCTACTGCACTAGACTAATTCACTTGGTAAACCATCCGCTTTTTGAAATGAATCAAAAGCTTGGAATTTACTGGCGAATTCCTTATTTTTGGCGTACGAAGACGCAAAGCTTAGCCATTCCTACAGTAGCGGATGCTGCCGCATGAAAATTACCAAAGCACTCTTGCATATTTCCGAAGAAGAAAGAATCGAATAATATAAAAAATAACAAAATGGATGAGTTCGTTAAATAGCCCCGAAAGAGGCGATATATCGTTGTACGAAAATCGCTCTCGATGGAGAATTCTCGAACAAGCACAAGAAACACAAAACAAATAGCGGATTGGAAGAGGTATCTTTCATGCAAACCAGTTAAGCTAATACTGAAGTGGAAAATGGCAATCATTGCTAATTTATTGCCAGCGATTAAAGGCTACTGGTTTCGGGCTGCCTCTGCATTGATTCATTTGGTGTTAGAATTCATTTCGTTTTATTCAAAGCAAAGTACTTTTCCATGCGAATAATAACAAGGAAACAGTCAGACACTTCGATATGTACTTCAGTTAATATAACAAGAAATCTATTGTTTAAATTTACCTACATTTTCGTTCGTGGGCTGGACAAAAAAAAAATCTCAAAAAATCCAGTTTTGTATGTAAAAATTCAAGAATATTTCGTTTTCAAACTGAGTAGACCTGGTTTTTTTTTAATACCTAGTTTGGTAAATTTGTCCGAAAATATCTCATTAAAATGATCCCTAACAACCAGAGGAATCTTTCTATAGAAATAGTATAGTATTTCCTATGACAAAACACAAAAAAGTGGTGAAAAGGTGGTGAAAAAGTATTATAACAGAACTTATGTTAGATAATATAAATGAATTTATATTATTTAACCATTTATCTGTTCAGAAGCAGCGTAAGGAAACTGTTTTGTAAATTATTTAAACTTAAATTTAAGGCAAAACTTTTTTTTTACTTAAAAAAAAAATAATAAAAAATTAATATATTATATATAAGGCACATTTCAATTATATACGACTAGCATTCAACCGTGGCGTTGCCCGCTGACAAAAAAACAGACATTCACAACAGAGAAGCGACACATATCCCGAAATTCCCCGCAAAATGTGTAATTCCCCTGATCATTGTGAATAAAGAGAGAGAGATTGCACAAAAAATCCATATAAAAAAACTTCAAACTCTTCCCTCTCAGCAATCTATACGCAGAAGAGAGTGTAGAGCAACATACAATAATGTTTTGCAAGCACAAACTATGTCAATGCAATAGAACGGAAACCTGTAAAGCCCGTATGACACTTCATTTTTCTATAATTTGTAGTTCAGTAAAAATGAAAGGAGACATCTCTAGTTGTGCGGTAGAGATGACTCTAGTGGTTCCAAAACCACATATAAATGAATCAAAATGGAGTCCTGAAACCACATTTTTGTATATCAGAGGTTTTTAACTATATTGTGTGTATTTTGCCGATGATAGTTCACACTCAAGCTTTTGTATATTTTAATACCTACACATTTTTTCTGGGTGTATACGAACTTTTGTCTTTACTTTTAAGCAGTGTAATTTCTTTTATGTGACCAGTTCCAGTTCAACTAAGACCAGTATAAAGATAAACTTTTGTAATTACATTTAAGGATACAAGAACACCGTACACTCGCAGGGAGATGAAAGTGAAAGATTCGAGGAGTGCCTATTTTACAAAAATTACAATTAAAAAATTTTGGTTTTAGAGCACAATTTAAAATTTGTGAGACCAATTGTGATGCCACTTTCATCTTAAATCAAATGTGATAAAACATATATTCGCAAATAAGTAACTCACAATTATATGAGTAATTTGATTCGTAAGAATCTACAAGCTAATTTCTAAGTTGGTGAAATAGGCACAGCTGAGTATGTTCCTGTATAGTGCAATTAACCTTTCTGTTTATGTTCAGTACAAGCAATTCCTGCATCTTAACAACAAAAATTCAACGAACATTTTTTTTGCTTAGAAAATTTCGTTTTAAAATAATTTTGTGCTTATCTAGTTTAGGAAATCTTCAGGTTATTAAAAACATCGAATTCTGAAACACCCCTTGATGGTTTCGACTCCATGAAATCTTACAATCTCTTGACTTGGGCATTAAACCGGAGTAATAACAGAAATGCCCAAATGTGACCAAGAAATTGTTATGGACAAACTTTTCGGGATGCGTTGACTTTCCAGCGGGGAGCAGAGCTAGTGAATGCGAGAAGATATGAAATCAGCAACTTAATTTGTATACCCTGTACACAAATGTCCAAGGGTATATTGTTTTTGTCACACCCTTTTTTGGCGCACAAAATGAGGCGTGGAAGGTATACACGCATATATGACATTCTCAGAGGAAAAGAGCGATGAAATGTACTGGCGCTCCATACATTTCATCGCTTTTTTATTCTGAGCGTGTCATATATTCTTGATTAGTAGAGCTAGGCTTAATGCTTGTTTTGCTTAATTTACCGATATTTTTACGCTTGCTTTAAGTTTTTTTTCATATTTTTAAACTATTTTACCACAAAAATACAAAAAATTTCCCTTGAAAAAATCACCGCCTTTTCGTGCGATCGTCAATGTGTATGTGATTTATGTTGTCTTTTCTTTCTTGAAAATTTAATATTTTTGCCCTAACTAAGCGTGATTACGCGTGCATGTTCCACGCTTATTTCGCCCGAATTTCGTGCTATTTGCTTGTTTGTGTTGGAAATTTTTGTGCTGTTTTTCCGAGCTCTATTGATTAGATATCGCGTCCTGAATTGATCAAGCGTTGCTTGTCATTCCGTCGGTCCCTCGCGATAACTGCCCACCTCTAATCCCACCTGGCACGATGCAGCTAAAAAATATCCAAGGGCACACTTCGTGGCATGAGTAGTTTTTTTTTCTAAAACATGAGTATTTTTTTCGCATTTCGGGGTACAGACGGTGGAATTTTTGGTTTTCCCGATTTTTTTTTCGTTACTCCCGTTACAATGCCTATTTTTACGTATTTTTTTAAACTTTTTCTTTTGTTGTTTGCATTGGACCAATCGACCTTTGACCACAATGCGCAAAACTGTATTTTTCTAGGGCCGGATGTTCGCACTATTACATTTAAATCCGCGGAAATTTTTGTTGTTCGCCCCACCCTATTTCCCATCCTGCTGTCATATTGATGTTCTTGTTCGGAATTTTCTGTGGTGCGAAAAAATAATATATTGTACTTCAGTTAATTTGTAAATACTCTCATAATAAATTGCAGCAAACATGCAAATTTACAATTGAAATAAAATCAACCTCTTCATTTCAACAAATGTAACTAGACGAAAAATATAAGAAAAGCAACATAAATTCCGTAACTTCCGGTTGGAAGTTGTACTACAGCAAGCAATAAACCTGGCACAGACTGTACCGCATAGTATAAATGAGAGAAGTGCTTCAATATTACGGTTAGTTTTCCTACTTGTACGAAAAAGCCGAGATCCTCACTGGCACATACCCTTCCAAGAGTGTTGCACTATTTGCCGAAGGGAAAAATTTCATTTAATGTTTATGTAGATTACAGTCAATGAGTACAATTTATATGCAATTTGTGTGGTGGGGAAAGGGATCTTACTTTCTATATGGCTTGTGTGCTTGCTTGTAGTGCATTTGATTGGCAGCAGCGCGAAGTTTTCCACTGTAGTTGCGATGATGGTGCTGGTCGTGAGTGAAGTTATTAAGCAAATTTTACATTTTCAAGAATAGTATGCAATTTGTGTACCCCACACTGTACTGTAACAGGGTATATTAACTTTGACACAACGTTTGTAACGCCCACAAGAAGGCGTGGTCGGTATGGAAAAGTAAATATATTTTTGGTCAGCATCGAATTCTGAACCGATTTGGCCATGTCTGTATGTCCGTCCGCAGATATAGACTTGAAATTTAGTTAAGTCCTCCCAACTGAGATCGAAAGAGAGAATCTCCCAAGTGACTTAGATTTTTTAGTGGATTCAATTTAAGATGTTTCGCAATTAATTTTGGAATCTAACATAGAAGTAATTGAATACTATCATACTACTACCAAGAGAGACATTTGAAATTTTTTGATGTAAAATACATAACACGGGGTTTTTCATGAAGATTCTAGAAAAGTATCAGCTCTTAGGAAAACTGTTCGTAAGCTGGGACGTTTGGAAAAACCTCTAAAAGTTGTGTTTCGTATCAGAAAATCTTTCGTGGGGCTTTTCAATTGGATTTCTCTGGGTTAGCGAAGTTAAAGGATTTTAACTTTGAAGTTAGGAGGTCCGCCCACATTCCTCCTAAAATTCGAAAACCTATGAAAAATTTCAGTGCGTTCAAAATAATAGTAGCGGTCGAAATATGAAATTTTTATTTCTTTTCGCTCATTTTATAGTAGTGATAGTGGTACTCTTGAAAAGTTTTTTTTAATGCAAAAAGTTTCTCTTTACTAAATAAAGATTTGTAATAAAAAATTCCCCAAAATTTTGAAAAAATTAGAAAAAAAATAGTCGATTAAAATGCAACCAACTGTAAATACTGCTCAAAAAAAACGTTTAACAACAAATTCTTATTTCTAATTTTTTTCCCCCAAAAAAAAAAATTAAAAAATTTTTTTTTTATTTTGGAACATTTTTTGCCACACTAATTGTCTTTACCTGAAATATGTATAAAAGAAACTATAATTTCCAAATTCCATATCAAATATGGCAAAATTGTAAGATCTCGAAGTAACTACTTTTGTTGCACACCGCCTTCACCCACCCATTCAATTACTTGCTTAGGTAATTCCCCCTGTACAATTTTTATAAATACGCCTTGCAATCAGCGAGAAGTGAGATTACAAATTTGATAAAGTGACGAAGTGACGAAGTGAATACGAAATGCAAATCATGAAATCACTGGATGGCACAAAATGTTATCAAAGTGTCACTTTTCAAAATATTCAAACACAAGTGACAACTTCAGACATCTCCAACTGCTCAAAGTCATTTGTCGTGCTTTAAAAGTTCCCATTGACAATATAGTCAATGGTTTCCGGCCAAAAAGCATTTCAACATTAGCTTTGATACGTGCTTTGAGAGTGCTGAGTGCTTCCTGCTCAAGTATGAAGTGACAAAATGGAAATTAGAGAAAATTTTACCAAAAATGTCTTATAATTCTTTTATTTCCATATATAATGCTGGAATTAGGAAACATCTATTCATACAAAAAATCAATCGTTCATAAACATCTTCCAAACGCTTTCTGATTAAACTTGGACTGTATTTTTTTTTTGTAGAAACGGAAAACATGTTGAACATTGGAAATTTGTCGATTCATTGCTAAATTACTGCATCGAAATAGCTCACAAACGAATCTATTGAAATTTATGCTTCACTCAGATAGCTCATAAAACTTTTACAGTAAAACTGTTATGGTCTTTTTTTCACTATTAAGAGTTGCAGCATTTAACACAAACCTTGTCGTCTGATTTTGACGATTTGGAATGAGGTAGGAACTCGATTGGTCCATTGTGTCTGGTGTCAACACAAGTTAACTTGTTAAATTTTTCGTTGTCATTATTTTCGGTTGATAAACTCCACAATTTTATTTGGCGTAGAAAATATCGTTTTTAACTGCAACACATATATGCAAGTGCGTACATAGACAATCATGCACTGAGCGGAAGACAGTGAACCATGCCAGGAATGAGCCGAAATGTCGCAAAGTTTTTACGGAAGGAAGTGCAGATGTACACCAGAGTAGCCCAGGTTTTGTAAGGCGAAATTTTGTTTGTTTATCCACAGCACAACTGTTTAGACTATGAAAGTAGTTCCAGAAAAATGTTACGTTATGTTATAATGAACGGTTGAGCGCAAAGTAAAAAATGATTTTATCCTTCTGTTGAATTCCTCAATCAACATTTCAAGCATTTGAGGTAAATTTAGATCAAATTAATTTCTAACAACAATTTGGTAAGTCAAATATTTAAATTGACTACCAAATTAGAACAAAATGTACACCCACTCTCGACGTACCACCATTACCATTTGACCACAGGCGACTACGAGCAACTTCATTAACGGAACGGAAAACATCAACAACACCTGAGGCAAGCCACCTTTTAATTTATATTGCAGAGTATGAATTATCCACAATCTTCACTATTAGCCCTAATGTGTTTCCACAATGGGAATTATGCCCAGCTCAAATTTTCGGAGGTATCATAAAAAAGTAAAGCTTCTGCGTTGGCCTCATCTCTCAACGACATGCCGGTAGGGAGTTACGCAAGCATTCCAACAATTTGGTACTTAGATAATGAAAAAAATGCCAAAGATTTTCAGTGCGAGTTTACTGATGCGATTTTTTTGTGGTTTTTCGTGTTACGCAGAAAAATGGCAGCACAGATGTTTCGCATTACTGCTTGCGGCAGTAAAATTTTACAATCCAACTGGCTCTGACAGTGGAACGGTTCTTCATTAGAAAGAATTTTGTTATGGTGTTATTTTGTAATAATAATATTATTTTCATTAACTTCAACGATTATGGTTATACAAATTCCATCTCGCCGGTCAGTCGCTCTACCTGCCAATCATTCTAATTAGTTGAGTAGTTACAACTGACTTCCTCATATGAACCACCCAACACCAACACGAAGTAGTGTTTTAGACACTCCATAATTCTTGAGAATGATCGTAATATAAGTGAAATGAAAAATGCATACAACATCGGACCAGTCTTGGATACTAGAAATTTCTAGTTCGTAGGATCAGGGACTAGTCGGCTCACAATCTACTTTACATGTCGATTTAACATTGGCTTGCCATTGGAGGTGTCGATTGGTCCCTTTTAGGCATTACATTGGATTAGTTTTTGAACTAGTATTTTGTATGAAAACAAATAGATATCTAAAAATAGAACAAAATAGAAAAACTGCAACTTTAAAGTGGTCTTTTTATGCATGAGCTTGAACCAAAATTCTGAATAGTATTGCCCACTTGTGTTCGACTTGTAACTAATTCACTAATTCTAGTACAAAGTATGTCCCTTGTTGTTACCGGTCCGAAAATTGTTTGCTGGCTCAATACTAAACAACATCTGTGGTTATTTCAAAACTAGTGACGGTAGCCAGTAACAAATAGAACATCAAAGACTCTTTTGAAGTTAGTTTTGTATTTCATCCTGAAGATGTCAGGGTCAGGGACGAGGTCAGAGAATGTTTATACAGGTTGTCCCGCCTTTAAGTGAAAATAATGAAGAAGTTTATTCCTGGGATCGTAACAAGAAAGAAATTAAATGAGAGGGGGAGAACATCTGACCCCAGTTTGGATCTATGGATGAAAGTATGTCTCAAAATGTCATACAGAGGTGTCATGACATTTTAAGCCATAACTATTAAACTAATGCAGCTGAAAGGCCTTGGGAGTTTTATAAAGGCAAGTGAAATTTGGTGTTTTGGTTTCACTTACTTGAAAATATTTCGAGAACCATAATTTCTACAGCAAAGTGAGTTCGGGCGAAACAGCACCTTCTGCTTGTACTCCGTGGTATTTTCGGAGTTTCGTCTTTTACTAGGATATTTTTCAGGTTTGGGAATCATAGGAACCTGAGAAAGTATCCAATGACCTGGATAGTGGCATGTTATTGCATTAAATATTTTCAATAATTGGGTTATTCGCGGAGTTTATTCTTTTTAATAGCTGTTCTACTTATTTGGAAATGTGAGCCTTTTGTGGCCTCTTCAATTACTTGGAATAGAAGAAATGTGAATTTATTCAGACTGACATTGCATCTTTTTTTGACGAATTACATAGTGTTTTCACAGTGGATTGTGCATTCTATCTTATATGCATCTGAGTGGTTCTTCTGAACAAGTGCACCCCTCCCAGTAAATTTTTCGAAAGTTTTTAGACGTGCCTGTAAATCTCAAAGAACGATTATTTCTGTCACTTTTTAACCGAAACCAAAAAAAAATTTGCAAAAAATCGATTTAAGTGGTTAACAAAATCGCAAAAAAGGCAGTTTGTGCATTTGGACCGATTTCATTGTTGTTTTTTTCACATAAAGGTTGACCTGTAAGAACCAACAAGACCTTATCTCAGGTGTTTTGGTTTAGTCAGCTGTAGGACGTGTGGGCTACTTGTATGTCGAAATTTTTGAGGCTTCTTGAAGTTGCTAGTAGGCAACTTCTCGAAAGTCGAGTGTGTTTCGATTCGATCGATTTATAAAAGGGATCCCGACATTTTCCCGCAAGTAATTTTTGTACTTAACTAAACATTGCACTGTATCCGTCAATGGGCGTATGTAAAAACTAATTATACCCCCACACTCACTGTGGCAGGGTATACTCACTTTGTCACAACGTTTGTAACGCCCATAAGGAGGCGTGTCCGGTATGGAAAAGTATATATATTCTTGATCAGTATCACCTCCTGAGTCGATTTAGCGATGTCCGTCTGTCTGTCCGTCTGTCCGTCCGCACGATAGCGGTCGCAGTTTTGGAGATATCGACTTGAAACTTTGGGTACATGTTTTTCTCGTGAATACTGAGATCAAGTTCGAGAATCAGCTAAATCGGACAAAAACTGGGCGTGGCTCCCATACACCGAAAAAAAAGGTAAACATTTTTTATTGTTGTATCCGAGGTTCCGAAGCCACATATATAAGGGTCTAAATGGGGTCTTGAGACCAATTTTTTTTTTTTTGTGGATTTAATTGGAAATTTTTAGAAATGGATTTTGGACATGGTCCGGGCTCCAAAACCACCTATAATTGGCTCAAAATAGGGTCTTGAGACCACATTTTTATATGTTCGAGGTACTTCTTCCTACTGTGTGGGGGTATTTCAACTTCGGTATAGCCGAAGATAGTCCACTCTCTAGTTTTTTTTTCAATTAACCAAATACAATATGGGCTTACCTATGTGCTAAGAAACCCCAACATTGCGAGCTATAAAACCCCTTTACGTCATTAAAGCAGCAAATGACGCTGTTGCTATGGGAAATATTCTCTAATGTTTGTTTTTATGACGGACTCACTTGGTCTATATAAATAAAAGAAGAAACACTTAAACACAAAAGGAGTTGCAGTACAAATTCTGTTGCAGATGCCATGAACCATGAAATTATTTCAAGGAAAAGGAAAACTTTTGAAATCTAATTGATGCTGATGCGAAATATTTCCTGTTTTTACGACGTACACACAAGAAAATTAATGAAAGGAAGAAGCAAAGAAGTGGAGATGTTTGCTATTTACAAGCGGTTTTTATAACTCATCAGCGGAACAATTAGTAAGTACTAAAATATAAAAAGTGGGTTTCTGCTAAATGGAAGCACTATCTTAATAGGTTTTATTATACCATGCACACTAGGTCAAAAGGGTTACCACACCGTTTGTGATGCTCAGAAGAAGACGTGGCCTGTGTGGGAGAACAAAAAATGTTTTTGATTAGCATCACCGCTGGAAACAATCTAGCTATATCTGTCTGTCAGTCATTTTGCACGATCACAAATTTTGGCAGTCCGCCTTCAAGAAACGAGTTCAACTTCCGAAGATTAGTTTACCATATGAATGCATAAATTATAAACGACATGACCCGTAATTGATTGTGACATCATTTTTATGACTGCAACAGCGAATTTTCTCATATAAAGCACATCCATACGATTTCCTGTATGCAACCTTTTTATTTTTATATAGTTTTCCTTTCTTTCTTTGATGTAAAAAATGGACGCCCGTGACCATCTTGTTGTTAAATCTTCAAAGGTACGCGCAACCTGCAGTTGGTCAAGAAATTGAATAAAAAATTCGCAACTTAAGGTCGTACGACGAATCGCAACGGCTTACTGGTAAGGTTCAAAATGATAATTACCCCGTGCAATTGGAACAGGTTAGTAAGAGTTTATCGACCAAACAAAATAGTTGGATTGAATCAGAAAAACTTAAGCATCAACCAGTGATTACAGGAGATGAGGTGAATTTAGACGCATCAAATATTATAAAATTTTTTTAAATTGTTGGTTGGTCGAAAACTTTTGTGTATTGCAAAAGCATTCTATGTTTCCCTTGAAGTTTTTATAGAATTCAATATGCAAATCCGAAATATATATGTATGTGTATGCGTACATATTTCAATCAAATAAGCCCACATAAATGCGACATTCGGAGGCCAACGTGTGGAGGAATTGAAAATATTTCGCATGGTGTTGGAAATTATTTTATTCACACCCCTTTACAAAATTCCCATATACAGAACGAATTCTGCTTTCGCCGCATGCATGCATGCATGCAACGCCAAATAAAGATATAAAAAGCACCAAAAGGGTTTTTGTACTTTGGCCAATGGGGCTGGGGCCAATGGTTTTGCATGCGTTCACAAAAATCGGGTTTTGCCCACGCCGACCACCCCACATGCCATGGGTCGTCCGCACCAACAAATGTCAAGCGAACGAACATACATATTTTCTTTATTGTTTGTTAATTTTTGTACTTTTTTGTAGTGAATGCCATGAATAAACCACATTCATGGTTTTACGTCATACTGCATTGTGATCATCTCGCCCAATTCCCACCCAAATAGCCATATTCGTTTTTATTTCTATTCTTTAATACACGCCAACACGCTCGCTCAGTGTCTGCGGTGTATTGTAAAAGCTCAGATCAGGACAAAAACTACAAAAAGGACTAGCGAAATTGTTTGCCGCAGAATACCTCATAAATTTGTGGCCCGTTTCATTGTTTTTCGTTTGACACCCATTTTTTGTTTCGTTTGCGGCGGTGGCGGTGGCGATGGACAATGAACAATGAGGAGCAAAAATATAAAAATACCGATTTTTGCGTATTTTTCGAAGGACTTCCCTGGAACTGTACCTAAAGGACGCTGTACATTACAACTGATTGCATATCACATTATTACATCGTACACTAGACATACAAACAAACAAATATTTCCAAATTGCTTGACCATTTCAATTAAATGTTTGCCATTGCATGGAACATCTTTTCTCATCACTGTTAGCGGTGTTTGTGTTTTCAATTTGAGAAATAATAAAAAAATTAACAATAATATATTTCACTATAAAGTCCTTTCAGTTTACATTTACAGTAATGCCTCGATGGGCGACGACAAACCCAATTTGTGTTTTCAAAGCATTTTGTTATGATGTTATACAATAATTCAAGCTATTACTACACATCATCACCTTAATATCGAAGGGCCCTAACTCGAAATGTTCACTTATTCAGGAAAGGCGAAATACACACATAGCTTAAAATTCGCCGCGAAATGGGTAATTCCCCACAATCATTCCCTGATCATTGTGAATAAAGAAAGAGAGAGAGCACAAAAACTCCATATAAAAAACACTGTGCCCTCTCAGCAATCTATACGCAGATGAGAGGGGAAAGCAACATACAATAATGTTTGGCAAGCACAAACTATGTCAATGCAATCGAACGGAAATCTGTAAGCTAGGATACAATTTTGAAATAGAACTTAATACTAAAAAGATGCCCGGATATTTACTTGTGCTTCATTGGCACAAATATGATGTTTTAAAAAAAATTATTCAAATCGGTTGGCTAGTTTTTGCTCCTACCCGTTGCGACTAAATTGGCGTTGTAATTCTATAAATAGTAAGGATAAGAATAAGGATGTAGTAGGTGTAAGTTTTCACAATATTTCGAGTAGAGATGCAAATACATATCAATCAAAAACGACCTTTATTTTGACACTTCAGATTTTTATGATTAAAATGAAATGGTGTGAGTTGGTTAATGGGTTACGATTTAATTCTAAACAACCCCGTACTACGAGTTATTTATAAATAAGATAAGAAAATTTAAATTTTTTATAAAATGTTCTCTTTTAATTTGCTGTGAGTAAATTTCTCGGTCCTATTCGGGTCTTCAGACGTTCTGCTCTAGTGAAAGTGGAATTTGGCAAAAATATAGTAATTTACAAAATATTTTTAACACTCGGTGTCATCATTAAATCATTAAAGAAAACAGTCCCACTAACGCAGCCAAAAAACCGTGGTTTTTGTCCAAAATCCGTTTCTAAATATTTCCAATCGAATACAGCAATCAAAACTTTGTTATAAGGGGTTTTCACGAGGCCCTGTGTAACGGAGTAAAAGAGTAAAGTGTAAAGTGTAAACTAAAAAAAAGAAACTCAAAATTTTACACTTTACTTTTTTATTTCGTTACACAGGGCCTCGTGAAAACCCCTATAGATTTGGGATATGTTCGCTTTTTTGTCGTTGTGGAGAAGAAAGTTTCAAGTCGATATCTCCGAACTGCGACCGCTATCGTGCGGACAAACAGACGGACATGGCTAGATCGGTTCAGTTTTCAATGGTGATCACTTTTCCATGCCGGACACGCCTCCTTGTGGGCGTTACAAACGTTGCGTCAAAGTTAATATACTATGCCATAGTAGTGTGTGGGGGTATAAAAAGGACCGTGGTCAGTAGTACGCCACGCCCACAACTGTCAATTGATAAATTTACTACAAAATGGCATTAGAATTTTTTTAAATGGGTGACAACAAATTCAAGTTGATATTTTTTTTGCATTTTTCATATTTATGTATTTTTAATATAATTTACAAGAAAGATCTATCAGGAAGGTATTTTTCAACCCACGCCCACAACGAAGCAAGAGGGTGAGTGAAAAATACCAAAGCTATTAATATAACCAACTTTCTTCCCCACAGCATTTAACATCACGTACAGTGGCCTAAAATGGGCTAAAATTGTTTATTTTATGATTAGTTTAAGCAGATTTTACCTCTGGCGATGGTTCTTGAAAATTTTAATTTTTTGTCTGTTACGGGGTGGAGTGTCGAAAACCCCTAGGCGTCATCTAAAAAGTTACTTATTTGGCTACCTTTCCGTCATACACGTCATTTTGTAAATGCCCAAAAAGTGTCAATTCACACGAATATGTGGTTAATTGGCTTTCACTTTTAATTTTTTCTAGTATTTTCAGGCCTGCTGCTCACGAATATGTCATCGGTTTTTTCTGGTAACCTCTAGTTTGCTCACAAATGCCTTTTTAAGTATGTATCCTTTAGTATAAGAATACCATAAGTCAAAATAAGTTAGATGTTACCGAAATTTACAACGGGGGAATTCAATATGGTCTGCTTTGGCCAACTCAAACTTACTCAAATAGAAACCGACAGATATACGTGTAGTTTTGTTTCCCAAACCTACCAGAAACTTTTTTAGAATTCCATAATTTTCTTTTAGCTGGACCACACGATTGGTAACCACGGTTTCCTTATGGCGAATTTAAATGTGTATTTCCTGCCTGGCATTGTGTGTGTGTGTGGATTTGTGCAAGCATTTTTAAAATGTGTGCGCACCTTGGTTGACATCGATATAGGATTATTCTGCCGACAGCATTTAACTGCAAGCAAGCAAATGTATCAGCTGGAATTTTGAAATAGCAATTGCGAAAACAATTACGGTGTAGTCCTATTTGACAAACGATTGCAAATGGGAAATAACTAAACAAACAGATGCGATAAATATGGATAATATTTGCATTGCTTTCGAAAAACTATTTTCGATCAAACAGTTATTATCATCAACTGCTTTTGTACAGTTTAATTGGGCTTGAATAAAACTTCCTTCTGAAAATGTCTGTATATAACTAAATTCACTACTTTCGTTTGCTGAAACTTTATCCGAATTTTGTGTGTCCATAATTATGTCAACCAATTAGTGTCCTTTTCATTGTTTTATTAAGCGTGAAGTCCATCAGTGACGTGAGTTACTTGACAATCGACATTTCTTGTACTTTTACAATAAAAGCCAGCCAAATTACCGAATTACTAAATAATGTGTACTGTACGTTAAACCAATGTATTTGCATTCATTAAATTTACCTCAGTGAGCTAAATGGCATGGCTACCATCCCGGATCCCATAATTCAAGTGACGTCTCGGGCACCAATTTTTTTTTTTTACAAATATACGAGCCTTAACTAGTCGAGTGCTGAACAATGCTAGTCAATTAGTTGTTCGTGAATGTGAGACGTAATTAAATTTTAATTGCAATTTTTTGGTTATGAATTTATTATTGAGCGCAGTGAAACACGTCTCGGAAAATATCACTCAGCGGTACTTTGGCAGAAAGGTATCGTTATTAGCAATGCGCCAGAAGAAAGAAGTCACGTAAAATTAAATCAACGCACGAACTCATTCGATGACAGCCCTTGCACAATTGCTCTTATTACAATTGCAGCAAAAACTAGTTGGTCAGCGTGTTTTCTTTAATTTGTTCAATCAAATCTTCCCTTAGCTCACATATTAACGTATCAAATGTATAAATTTCAGGAGAGCATTTTTAAGCTTTTGAGCCATGTTGATTTATGTACATTAATTTTCAAACATGTATGCTGCCTTTTAATGTAACTTATTGCTGAGAAGGAAATGAAAAAAGTTTCATATTGATCAATTTTGTATGGAAATGGATATATATTTCCTTGTTATATCCTGCACTCGAAGAGTGCAATGATATATGAAACAGGACCGCAATCATCTGCTGAGCCGATCTAACAATGACATTATCCACGATAATTCCGGAGTTATTTGGCTATGGACTCCGAAATTTGTAATTTTTTTTCTTTTTTAAAACTTTTTGCTGCTGTTTGGAACCGCCAGATGCTGCTTTGCTTGGAAATTATGTCGGGAACGGAATTAGATTGGAACCAAATGGAAATGGACCCCAACCAACTGGACATTGATGAAACTTTGCGGTTGCGGGAATGGTGAAATAGCGAAGTGAAAATTGAAATGGAACAAATTTTAGCTTACGTAGTTGGTACTTTTAGTACTTTTACCGATAGTGACGTAACGAAATGAACCAAATTAATTTCATCGCAGCGACCTAAAAATAACTACATATTTAAGAACCATAAAAGACTTAAAGGAAGGAAGACTTGATGGTCTCTCTTCGCGCTCCAATCACAGGGATATGAAAATTAAGCCAGATAAAGTCCTGGCCAACATTTAAAATTAACACCTGTTTTTATTTATTTTTTTTGTATTTTGATGACATTGATTGAGCTGAACCTTTATTTAATAAACCGTTTACGTTGAAATTAAAGAAATTTGGTAAAGCACCCTACCCCACGCCTTTTCCCAGGCTACGCCTTTTGAATTGATACTCAATTCATGTGGTATCTGGGTGTAGCAGATTGGCCCCTCATGAATAACACCATAAATAACAAACAAAACTGATGCACAAGATGTAATTTCATAATTTAAACTAACCATTTCTAAATTACCAAAGTAAAGAAAACGTGCCGAACCATAAAATACTGTCATCGGAAAATTATGCAAATCGATTTGCATAATTTTTCCCATATTGAACATTTACGAGGCATATTGTGTTATTAATGCGGTTACATGCAAATATTTTTCCACCATTAACCGAACAAATTATTACCGATTTGCACAAATTATCCCCAATTAAATATTAAATTTCAGCAGTGGAATTTCGGGTGCACCATATCACAACTTGTTTATTTCTTCTGAAGATTGAATTGAATATTGTTGTTTGGCGCTCCGTTGGCAACTACATATGATATGTAATTCACAGCCTGTCATCTATGTATGGGGTCATAAGTGACTTGCACTGAGGCATCTATAAAAGCCTAAAAGGAAAGAATGGGAATGTCATAACTTGCGACACTGTATGTATGATTGTGTGCTGTGTTCAGTAGTATGTATTGCGAGCACAAGATAGAAGAACACATTCCTTTCGTCTAATTAGCAGAATTTTCAAAGTTAATTTTTTCTTTGCAAGCAGGAACAATTTTCTCTCTATTATAAAGCAATTATTTAGCTTTCAACTTTTGTTTTATCTTAAAAATTTGTTTTCCCTCATACTAAAAATTTGTTAAGCGAAAATAAAAACTTCTGCTTCGCCAAATGGCAGCTACAGCAGAAGTACAAAAAAGGAGCAACAATGAGTGATAGCAAAATGTCAACAGCAGATAATGCTGAAAATAATTTCACGTTCGTACGTACGAGAAGTTTTCCTGCTACGCTCACAAAAAAGCAGCAGCAAGAAATTTCCAGAAAAAGTTGTAAAATTTATTTTTGCAAAAAGTTTTTATTTCGCTAACAGCAGTAGCACCGCGAGCACAGATGGAGTAGTTTGTCGGCATTTTATTTCATGTCAAGTTTGTCAAACCGCAATTCAATTCAATTTAGATAAAATAATATCTCAGCCCGAGACCATTTCGAAATTGCCACAATCCTCATGTAACTGCCTTTTCAACAGTATCTACAATTGTACCTAAGAATGGGTTTCGGGAACCGAACCGAACCGAACTCGCCAAAATGTACACCAATTCTTTCAGCTAGGCGAGCGGGCCGTAAATATATGTATTTGATAAACAAGTTTATGCTTAATGTAATGGATTTCTTCGAAATACCTTCTAAATTGTAAATGGAAGTAAGCACCTCTTGCTTACACCTCACCGAGCAATGTACATGGGAGTACAACAATAAAAATGCATTTTATGCAAATTTTTAAAATGCTCCCAATACGATGCCCTCCTGTCTATTTTCTGCTTAATGGTATCCGCAAAAACAAGTCACAAAAATTTATTCCTAATGCTTTTTCACATGCCAAATTTGTTTGCTATTGTAAATTTTATTTTCTGCCATTCAAGCCACTTAGAGCAGCTTCTACTTTTCTCTCCATCGCATGCTGCAAAAGCTTTTAGTCTTGATATGCAAAACACGGATTTGCTATCGCACCGTAAATATAGAAAAGCAAAAATAAAGTAAGAAAAGAAAATAACTTCAGATTGCGTTGGTATTGGCCGATGTATTTTTGGTTTTTCATGTAGCAATTTTGGAAAGCGAAGTCAATGCGGAATAAATTGCAAGCGATGATTTGACCTTAAATGAAGTCTCAACATGTGTTGTTTTACCACGAAATCATTTTAAAACATTGCATTTGTTAGTTATTTACAAAACATTCTCAATTAGAGGACAACTCAACTTACCCCTAATCTATGTATATGTAAACCATGCTTACTTGCCAGACAACAGTTAGGAACTAAAGTAGCAATAAAAAAAACGAAGAGACCCCTTTAACCTTGCATGCTTTATTTTGATGATACAGAATAGAATGGGATCTCTACGTGATTTTCTCGTATTGATTTTGTGTGTATTACTTAAACTGAAAAAATGTTTTTGACATCTGAACTGACAACACGATAACTACTCCATTAAACATGTCATTGACAGCTATGTGATTTATGGCTTCATTTGTATAGTGTCGACGGATGTGTTACCAAATATTTTGTAGCTATCTGTAGGTATCATTGTTGGCACATCATTTAATACCACACTGCATATCAAACTTAGTTTTAACCAATTAACTAGTTGCAAATGAATGTTTTCCGCAATTTCTTCTTTTAATTTTCTTGCCATTAAGGTTGAAATTTCATTTTCATTTTCCATTTTCGCCAGAACTATTTTCCACAAGCCACTGTGGGAAAAAAATCGATAAATTCCGAAGGAAATAATTAAGAAACTAATTGACTTGGATTATCGTTAGGAATTTCACATAAATCTTGTCTTAAACTTGTGTGCAAGTGTGCTCCTTCCAAGGATGTGCTGAGCATGTATGTATATACTTCTGTGTGTGTGAGTGCTTGTGTGATTTGTGGTGCTATCAAGAATTCTCACATACCACCAATACCAATGAACTTAAAACCCAATTTCGGTTTGGGTCGAAGTAATAGCTACGAAGAATATTTCCTCCAGAAGCCCAAAGGAATTCAAACACATAAAGTGTAAAGAAGCTTAGACATTCATTTTTAGGCAGCTTAAAGACTTGAATTATTTTCAAAACTATATCGGAGCAATTTCCACTTTCAGAAAATGTGTGCATACCGTAATCAAATGCTGTTATCTTGATCATTTTAAAGAGAGGACAATTGTGCTTGATTTGCTAATTTAAGTTTTAGAATACAAAATGGCCGATTGGTAGAAAAGTTTTCTGACAACAGAGAATGGTAATTCATGCCATTTTTACAAAATATTTTAATGAAATTACTGTTTAATTTATACATTGCTTTTAACTTTTGGCGTGCATGTATATCTAATAGAAAAAACGATATAACCATAATCCAGATCTGATAAATATTTATTTACCGTATACGAATTAATTACAAAGTCTAATGCACATTACCTATTTATAATAACAGTAAGTACGATTTAATTAAAAGCTACATATTAATTATGTTATGTACTTTACTATATATTGAAAAAATGACGTACGTACATGCTAATTCAATACAATAATTGCATTCAGAGAATGTAGCGAATATACACTCAAAGAATTAATATGTTTTTTTGATTTAAATAAGTTTCCAATAGAAGTATTGCCTTTTACTTGTATTGGAAACGTTCTTTTCAATTGCTGCAAAATTAAAATTAACGAAAGTAGCTCGGTGACACATCATGTATGTGCGGAACTAATAAACATTACGTCCCGCGTTCGAATCCTGTCGGAGCTGAACATTTTTCAAACGTTGGTCGCAAACGAAACAACAAACGAATGTATGTTTGTCGAATTTTTCGTTTCTCACGTACGAAAAAATTCTTTGAGCGTTCATTTGTCGTCGGCATTAAGGGTATTCAACATGCTAGTGCGCTTTCCAGTTCCAGTTCTCCTTACTTATTTCTACATATACAGCAAGGTGTATTACGAAGTTTTATTTTTGGATTACTTTTAACTTTTACGTTAATTTGCATTAACTTTCGTTAAATTTATTTCACTAATTCTAGTTCGTCAACTATAAAATTAAAATGTATAAACGGAATGGGGCTAAATCGACTCAGGAAGTGACGCTGATCAAGAATATACATACATAGTTTTCCATACCGGACACGTCTCCTTCTTGGTGTTACAAACATCAGACCAAACATCAGACCATACCTCATGAGGTGTAGGGCAGAATAAAAGGGACAATTGTTCGTAACGGTTCCCTGACAATAGAGTCCGTATATCTTTACTTATATAAAATTCTTTGTGAGTTTGTAGGTTTGTGGGTTTGTAGGGTTGTTCCCATATAACTCAAGAAATACTTAAATGCCATATTCGTGGCAAATATTATTCTAAACTGCTCATAACCGATTTCGCTGAAATTTTATATGTGGTTTTGGGTAATGAATGCGTAACATGTTGATTCTGAAAATTTGCAGTCGGATTTTGCAGAAATTTTGGATTTGCTACTGGGTGGTGAATGGTGAATGGGCAGAGCGGTGATTGTGGAAATTTGTGATCTGCCAATTGCCACGCCCCAAATTTTTAGAGAACTTTTACTCGGCCCCCATTCGAGGGTTACCGGTAATATTTTAGATTTGGTGTTGAAGTAGTGAATGTGCAGAGGGATGACTGGCCAAGTCTATTTTAATTTCAGTTGCTTAAATAACACATACAACATTTATACATTTACATGAAAATACAAAATTATTGCAAGCGAAGCTGTGAGTATAAGCTAGTTGTTAATAAAATACTGTGAGCGTGGGATCTCACGGTATTTAAATAAAAAATTTATAAAAAAAAACAATGAGACAATTTTTTCTTTACACAAATGCTACTTCATCTCATTCAATTATGAACTCACCTTCAAGTGCTCACTTAAATGCTAAAAACAATGCTAAAAGCCACCATCACCCGACGACTTTCACCTACCATGTTGTGCCTGCAGTATTGCAAAGTCTTAGCTCGAGTTTTAATTGCTTTGCCTTTGGAAAGTAGAAACAAGTTCAGTATAAATCTTTCAGAAATAGCTTTTTGAAGCTACCACAAAAAATCCCAGTTTGCATAATGCAAAAGTACTGTCGAAGCAATACAGCTTGTGTTTTATAATTCAATTGCCTGAGATGCTTTAACGGCTTAGGTGAATTTCCCAACCTAAGGCACTGCAGCGGGTGCTGTGTTTCGAAGAAAATATCCCACAAATCCATGCTGAGCTTGCAGTTGCATCTCACAATTGCCGTTGCACCCGAAGGATTGCCATTAAATCCCCCAAAACTCCCCCAGCAGCGATACCAGCACACCATCAACAACACAACTGTGTCTCTTTTGGGGTGAACCAAGCTCACTTTAGGAAGTAATTGTTTGTGGCATCTTCCCAGTTTGAAATTGTTCACCAACCCTAATCATAGTTGCAGCCTGGAGTAGTAGAGAGCTATTTGTATGACATAATTTTCAAGTAAAACTGCAAAGTGAGCAGCACCTGCAACATGCTTAAAGGTTCGTAATTTATCATAAAATATTTTGCTTTTTTATTATTTTAGTATTTATTGAAATGTTTCTTCTACAGCTGAGTATTTCATATCTTTAGTTTACGTAAATTTTTGAATGTGTTCCCAAAGAATAAGTGTGCAGTTTTATACACCCACGGGGTCATGGTCTGACGGCCAGGCAGACAATCAAAGGAATTGAATGCATGCATATGTAGTGACTATCCCAATCGAATACTACCCATACAGAAATTGGGAATTTATTTTCAGAAGAATCACTTGCTTTATTCAGAAGTCAGGACTGGATTATCGAATGTTTGTAACGCCAAGAAGTTTGCAGAAACAAAAAAACTGAAAAATTTTGGAAAAGTCCACCCTTCATTCAAAAACTTATCTCAACAGGGTTTAAGCGCAAGAAGAAATTCAAAAGTTGTTGCATATGTGGCCACTACTCAAACATGTAAAATCTGTGAAGGCGCGGAAAAATACAGGGCTCCGGCTCCAGCTCAAGTTAATTATGTGAAATTTAATTATCAAAAACCATTTCAGTGAACGCTTTTAAAATCAGAAAACAACCATAATTATCCATTTCCGTCTTCTCCCATAAATAAACTAACTAGAAAAGAGCACTTCTGTGGTCCAAAATGGTTGCATTTATTCAGCCAATACAGCGGGGCAGCCATTATTGTAAGCTCACTCCTTGGCAGTGAGATGACAAGTTGTTTCAATAGCCCTTTTCTGGTTTTTTGGTTTAAACTTAAAATCATTGATGCACTGTAACTGAGTGTAAAGCAAATGATTCCACCTTAAACATTTCAAAAGCTTAGAAGCCTGCACTTGCGTTCCTTCTAAATGTTTTCATTCCATGCTGAAGTGAGTATCGTGCGGTGCTCATCATAATTCGGTAAGTGAATACGAATGTCAAACTTCTCACGATATTTTGTTTTAAATATGAGCAGCTATGCAAATTGATTGATGTGTTATTCTAGTGGTTTTCTCTCATGGTAATTCTGAACAACATTGTTCACTTCATTGAATTTTAACACGAAACAAGGTGCAAATTTTAATGCTATGAGCATAAATAGACTCGGCATAAGCACTAATATGAGCTGTTTGTGACTAAAGTATAAAAGAGTAAAGTGTAAAATACAAATATTTTCTAGCAATAAAATGCATGGAAAACAGGACCTCGTGAAAACCATTAGAAATTAATAACAAAAACCAACATAAAAAAAAACAAAAATACATTTAAATTCAAAGACAATAAAAAATACTTAAATGTACAAGTAAAAAAGGAAATCTTTTGACAGTTTGATTGGTATTTCCATAATGAGAAATAATCTACACCCTTTTCTGAAGCACAAATGAAATTTCCGAAATACGTTTACATATTCTGAAATCTATTTGGAGTAATCGGAATAATCGAACTTAAGGTCACACTGCTCGTACCATCACATGTTTCGCTGTAATCCTGTCAAATCTCCAGTGCCTCTCTTTTCTTGTTAACTTGAGCACTGATATGAGAAGCTATGATTGTGTTTAAGAATAGCCTTCCTTACCACTGTTCCTTTCCTATATAAATAAAAATTCCCCACTTAATTTTACAAATGCCATTACAATCCAATATTTTCTGATTTTGCCCAGAAGTGGTAATGTATGTTACCTTATGCCTCGGCTGTTCTGTAATTAAGTAAGTGGAGTATAAAGTGCATATAAGTGAGAGAAATTTGAAAAATGCACAGGCCCATTCACTTTGAATTCAATACATTTTCATTTGCACCTGTGTGCGTGTAAGCTTAAGTGCCTCAACATACACACACAAAAAAATCATTTGCAAGTGTCTACCTGATAGGAAAAACATATTGCAGTAAGAGCATATGTGCAACGAATATTGCTTTATATATCCATTTGGGAAACAAGTGCGAAATATCGAACCATTTTGCTCTAAGCAAATGCTCTTCACTTTTAAAACAACGCTTACAACAGTATTAACACTCACATCGCCCCAGAAAAAATGTGCACGTAATACCTCTGGTTATAATTAGTCGCTTCTGTTCAGCGAAAGGACGTATAAGCTCGTGCCAAACTTTAAGGTCTATCCGTCGCCAAGTAAATAAACAACTGTGTGGCAATTCTCTTCACAAAACTCAAACATTTATTTGATCTATCTAGTTGGGAAAGTTTCCTAAACACCTGCCTCAAAAAAAAATTCTTTAAAACAGTTAAAGAAACCAACCAACATTCGAAATATTGCTCTGCCACCGAACTGATAAAATAAATTTCTCGAATAATATCAGAAGTGGATGGAAGAACAGAAAGAGACTCCTTGTAAATATCCGCAATTTAAACATTCCCTAAGGATAGAGTTTAATTAGAAAAGCTGTAAAGTCAGGCGAATAATTACGGGAATAACCCACACCGGAAGTTGTCCTTGTGCTCGAATATTAAAATTATATTTAGTACACACACACACACACATTCACACACACCAAACACATTGGTTCGTTGTGAAGAAAGACAGTAATGGTGAATTTTCGTATTTGCTTTTTCTTTCGTTTCGGTTTCGGTTTCGTTTTTGTTTTTATTTTTCTTTTGCTGAAATTGTGAATTGGCTAATTTTCATTCCTTCTCACTCGAAGAAGATGTCCAGCACATTTTTGGTTTATAATTTTCCACCTTGCCTTCTGCAGTAAGTAACAGGGACGTATTCTCTATGCGGGTTATTTGCCTTTTCTGATTGTGTATGTAATGAAAAAAGTTTTGTGTAATTATGTTCTTGAAATTTTAATTTTTCTCATCAAGGTGGAATAATTTACAGGAGCTGCAGCAGAAATTCTGTTTCTGTTAAGAATGTAAGGATTAGGCATAAGAATATTTTAGTTGTACGGATTATTATTGTCGAAATAGGGTAAGATATACTTCAGAAGGAAAGGTAAGATTTAATTTAATCAGAAACTAGATTTCTTTCCAGTTGTCACTTATTTAGTTTATTGTGAAATGCTGACAAATGAATAGGCCAGCCCATCTAATTCGTTATCCGTGTACACACCCTTCATCTCATACGCTACCTGGCACTTCTGGCCAAAAGATAATTACATCCGGCTGTATTCCAATCCTAGGCAAAACATTTCGCTAGGACTGTGTATGGAATCTGCTCCTTTCATCCGTATAAACATAAGTTTTGCATTATAATAATTTCGTGGTCATACCAACACTGCCAACAACTGTCACGTTGTGTTTGCATTTCCGGATTTAGACAACCCGAAATGTAAGGAGCGGAGGACAACCTCAAAATCTGCCTTCTTAAATTACCATTATGAATGGCGAGGGATTTAGTAAAAACTTATGAAGGGGAGTATGCCCACACCTATGCCGTACAACACCGCCACCAAGCAAAAGCACAAGTTTTGCTACAGGCCGGCACAGTTGCAACCTATTACGTTGGCAGCAGAAGCGACGCGGCTACCTCACCGCCGACATAAATGAAAAAGAATTACAAAAAGAATTACAAAGTAGATTTTGCTAAATGGAAAATATGCAGTTGGACTTAAATAGAAATTTCTATTGTAATTTGGCGCGAAATTCAAAAAAGACGAACGAATGGATCCTGAAAGCATTTGTATAATTTTTGCGATGAATATAAATCAGCGCGCAGCACGCAGCGCGCTGGCGAAAAGGTATGTTGTTTCCGCTAGAAAAACGTAGAATTTCTTGTTAACAGCCAACAGTGCAATTAAACATATTTTTGCAATTTTCATTTTAATTAAAGGGTATAAATGAGACGGAGTAATTTGGATTCATTTGAAAGAAACGTTTTGCTGTAGATTTATGCCGCGATAATCGAACAATCACAAAAGTATTGGGCTGTACATATCAGACGTTCCACATTCAGTGGCCAACGATTCTGTGATGACTGGCAGCTACTTCTTATCGCCTTTCGCAAAGAAAAACAAAGCCCACCTTAACAATTATTTTGCATCAATTGTTTCTTTGACGTTGTGCCATCAACTCCTGTCAAGTTCTTAGTGTATACAATGTCAACATTTTACGCGCTCCATTTAGTCGTTTTGTGTGCATTCTTTTTTCACATAGTCAACCCGCATCTGCCCCAAATTGTCTTTTGTAGTTGGCGTTTGCTTTGGGAAATTGACTTTGATTGATGTGAAATCGATTGAAAATTGATAAATTCAACCATTTGCAAAACATATTCTATCACTGCGTTTGGAGGAGGACATTTAAAAGGTCTCCCCACAGCACACCCGCCGGCCTTGCTTCCATTGCAATACGAGTGCATAGCGCGTGCCCTCTGAAAACTCCATAATAATGTCGTTCGTTATCATCGAAATCAGTGCGCTCAAATGCCTAATGAAAGTATCAATAGAGTTGAATATTTTCTTCAATTTGATGTCACAACAAAAAACTGAGTCGCTTTTAATTAAAAACATTTAAATTAATGGGAATAATTTGTGAAAAAAATTGTAAGAACATCAACGCGAAGAGTATTTTCTTCTTTAACGTATAGAAAGGGTTCTTTTCTTTAAATCTCAACGTGGACAATAAATTTCTTAAAATTCATTTCCAATTTACATTTCCTTTGGGTCTTTTAATTAAAGAAGAAAAGCAGAAGAAAGAAAAGTTCACCCAGCTCACTCAGACGAAAAGCTGCTTTGATTTGCATTTGCAGGTTCCAAATTGAACTTAATTATTAAATTGCTGACGTAAAGGGTTTGGTTTGGTTTGGTTGGGTTCGTTTTGTGCTTTCATTCGTTCGATGGTTTCTTCTTCACTTCACACTTTTGCCTCTAATTGTTTTTGAGAGGTAACAAGGCTGTGTTGGTGTTTAGGAAAATTATGTCGCTGACTTCAAGTGAAAATACGATTCAACTTTCTTCATTTCATTAATTGGCAAAGGTATTCTTTTATTTGTAATTCTCCATTTAATTTTTTTGCTTGTTTTTCTTCTTGTTTCGTTTTTGTTGTGAAAAATCAATTTTTCTTCTTTTCAAAACAGCTGACAATTTTAATTTATCTTTTTAGCATCTTTATGTGGAGTTGCCAGATTTCAAAAAGTGAAAAACAGTACATTAAGTAAGGAAGTAGAAAGAAATCGTTCACTTTTATTTATTCAATACACGTCAAAATCGGTTCAATATTTCTCAAGTTGAGCGAAAATAAAGAAATTCGGGAGGACATTTTGTATGGGAGGTAGGCGTGGTTTTTATCCGATGTTGCCCATTTTTAATACGGTTCAAATAGAAACAACAAAAAGAGGAATGCTAAATTTAGAGTCCATAGGTCGATAACTACGGCAGTTGTCGTGGGATATGAAGGACAGACAGACGGACATCGATTCAGGAGGTGAGGCTGATCAAGAATATATTCAGTGAATTCGGAAAATGTAGGCACAAAACTTTTTCATGTACAGTGGCTCGCAGTCACATTTAGTAGTATCGATATTGGTATCAACGAAAAGGTTTATACAATTCCATTCGAAGTGAGTACCTGAACGACTTTGTGTGTTAAGTAGCTGTTTTGTATTCAAAACCATTTTCTTTTTATGATCGGCAACGAAATCGTAATTTGGTTTTGAAATGTGACAAGTACTTTATGATAATTAATGAAAAGTTGTTCAATGACGCTTTAAAGGCTCCCCCTTCTATAATCTTTAAAAAATAAATTTTAAAAAAAACGAGAGGGAGAGAAAATTACACTGAAATTTATCTACTTCATCTCATATTCGGTCACTCAAAGCCACCACAAACTTGAACAGATATGTTCCCTTGATTGATACGCAAATCAATTGAATACAAGACCGAAAGTACTGGTTTCAGTAAATTTAATTGTTAATGTCACAAGCAACCAGAGCAAGCAGTAGCTCAACCAATGGGGGAGGGGAAACAAACGAATTCAAATGCCTCCCCTCAGCTCCACTTGTCTTGCTTTCTCCGTGATTTGCTCTCTTGAGATTTGTACATAACATGTATGTATGTGGAGTAAAGAACATTAGAAATGGCGATAACGCGATTCTTATTTCGCATACTCCATCACCTCAGGATTTAGAAAACTATTCCTGTAGGCATTCACCCGGCACATAAACATAAAGAAAAAAGGGTGAATTTTCAAATTTCGCTGGCAGTGTAACAATGAGTTCAAAAATGCTCAGACAAAGATGCAAGTAGAAGTATAAAGAAATCTTAATGGTTAGTACATATTAAGGAAGAAATACACTTCGGAATGTCTGGGGACATAAATTGAATTTAATTGAAATTACTGTTTGTACGTACATTTTGTAGAAGGTTAAGTCGGAGGTTGATGTTGTGGGCTTTAATTTTACAAGTTTGTAATTTGAAATATTTTTTCGTATTTTTGGTTTTGAAATGCAATTGAAATATTCGGAAAAACAAAAAAATTGTATTTATCTATCTATATACAGTGGCGGCCAGATAATTAGGGACTGTCCATTTCAGTCATTTTGAACGACTTCCAACATTTTCTTATTAGTTCAGGATACATTATCCGTTAAGTGCCTATCGAAAAAATGCCTGACTTAACGAAAACTGTTTTTAAAAGTTGCAGGAGGAGAGACAAGAAAAGAATTAATGTTTTTGAGTCGTAATTGCTGCAAATGTGGAATACTTTGAGAGAAAATACGGTGGGATTGCCGTGACTGAAATCGTTGACCGCAAACGAAGGTGATTTGATGGATACGTTTTTAGTTTCTCACAAATGCAGAAAACGTTTCTTTCAAATACAGCCTGGTTTGTAACAAACTTAGTAAATTTGTCTAAATTTATATGTGTAAAAATTTAGACAAAGCACATTTTCTCTAAAAGTATTCAACATTTGCAGCAATTACGCCTCAAAATCATTACTTCGTTGGCTGTGTACAAAAGTGTTTCGTCACTTAAGCCTTATAGATTTTAAATGACTGCTTATGTATGTAGCTGTGATTTTTCATAATTTATAATTTCGCTCAGAACTTCATAGAAAATAAATGTATTAAGACATTTATGAAGGGGTGTAGAAAAAACTATATGATCGCACATACACTCAAAGAATTTAAAAAAGAAGTGTTTAATTTTAAAACATGTTTTTTTTTTCAGTGTAAAGATACCATTTTAAAAAAACGCATCGAACCAAACAAAAACTTCCGAATAAGTTTGGCTTATTTCTTTTTTATTAGGGATTAATTCTTCACGGAACGAAATTATCCTGTTTTGCATACAAATTACACAACTTTCATTTCATTCGATGTTTCGGAAAAGGTAGGTCGGCGCTAAACTTAGTACTGGAAATTGTCATTAAAGAATTATCCACTTTTTTGTTTTGCAGCCACCAGACGACTCAAATAATACGGAATTAAGTTAATTAGTGCAAAGCTTCTAATATTCCAACTTAATGCCAACAATTAAGCTTACCTAATTAGTTAATGCGACCATCATTAGTGCAGAAGATTTTCGGAAGCATCAAAAAATTGGCACCATTTAAGTTCTGTTAACGAATGGAGTAAAGAGTGCAAGCACGTTAGTTATAAACAATTATATAAAAATACCGCCACAGAATTTTAGGTGGTTTCCGAACCACGGACTTTGTTTAAAATGCGTTCCTACACATTTCCAAACGATTTTGTTTGCCATTTTATATGGAAGCCCCCTTAGATCTTGTCCGAATTTGGTCATTTTTGTACTACTTTGGAATACAAACTTAAACGAAAAAACAAACAAAAAACATTTGCTCCAAATAAAGTCGTTTTGCCGCAAATAAAATATAAATTTGCAACAATTTAAAAAAGTTTCCAATAAAAGTATTGCAATTTACTATTATTGTAATCGTTTTTAAATTGCTGCAAATTAAAAACTAATTTCTAATAAACGTTTACGTTGTTAAAATCGAATTCGATCAGAACTTAAGTAGCTCAGTGGCACAGCGTGTATGTGCGGAACTTGTGAACCTTACGTCCCACGTTCAAATCCTGACTGAGCTGAATATTTTTTTTTCGTTGATCAAATGTTGGTCGCAAACGAAACAACAAACAAAAGTATGTTTGTCTAATTTTTCGTTTCTTACGAATGAAGTGTGTGTGTATTTACTTTCCATACCGCATGTGGGCGTTCCGTTCTTATGGGCGCTACAAGCGTTGTGCCACAATATATTATGTTACAGTATTGTGTTGTGATATAAACATATTCATTTATTTGGAAACTTGTTATAAATTTCAAAAACTTTTTTAAATTTCTGATTTACAGGAGACGTATTAGACATTAGAAAATTAAATATGAAATACTTTAGCAAAGAAAAGACAAAGTGTATTATACAAAGGGTCGTTAAGGGCATTATTTTGTTCAGTTCCACTAGATGCACATTGACAATTTAAAAAAATCCGACAACATTTAAGCTTTCACCAAGCATGAAAACGAAGCGTTTCTCAGCTAGCAATTAAATCCTTTGAAAATCTTCCACCGTAAATCGCACAGTAAATCGAGAAAATGTTAAAAAGAAGGAAAATTTATTTCGTGATTTTTTTACTACTCCGGTCCGTCCGTCCGTACATACATACTTCTTTGTTCGTTGATAATTGTTTTTCGTATTTACCTTAAGACGCTTTCGTTGATCTCGCTGGCGTATTTGCGAAAGATTTAAAATCGCAAATTACGTACTGTATCTAATTGCAGTTAAGTTTTAAGTTTACGTTGTAATCAGGGCAAGTAAATGTGTGATTTTGCATATTTTAGTACATTTTAAGCTACTGTGCTTATTTTATGCATTAATGAATATTTTGTGCTTTTATGCATACAGCATAGTGAGCATCGTTTTAGCGACTTACATTCGAAAGTGATTCGAATTTAGTCGATTAGGGGATTACACTGTACAACAGAAGTTTTACGACCTCAACCAAATTTTTTTTTGTACATACAATAGTATTTATTGTATGCAAGAGTACAACCATAGCTGGGTTTTGCTCCACCTCATCCCAATTTTTTTTAGACTCCATAATATTTTTTCGTTAGTAAAAATTCTTTAGCGTATGAACTGATTGAGTTAATATCGTAATCGTAATTTGTTGAGCTTCCGGTTCTGAGATATAAAGAAATATCGATTCCGGTTCCCAAACTCACCAAAATATCGGCTTCGGTTCCGGTTTCGGTTCCATGAATTAAAACCAGAACCGGTTCTTGGCGGTCCCTAAGTAGAATACTACGAACAATTTATTTCAAAAGTGGTTTTTCATTTTCTACAGTTGTGCCAAAATTTACATATAATGATTATGCTTAAGGTATACGTCGATTGCAATTTAAGATTCACTAAGTACCTACTTAGATTTCTTTAAACTTTTAAACATTTATAACTCCAATATATCCATAATGGCAACAAAGTGTTAATGACCAAAACATTTCCGTTCAAGGATTCTTGAGGTTAATATAATTAAACTAACATAACACTACGTCTTATGTCAAAAACAAGAAAACGCAATAAATTCTAATTTGCCTGTTTCAACAACTGTCATTTCCCACAATAAAGGTTATAAATATTGCCATGGAACAGACGGGGGCAGGCAAGCAAACACGAAATGTAGGATAGGAAAGAGCACACAGAAGCAACACGTCTTTTTTTTGATTGATGTGTGCGTACAAGGGATGATAATTTTTGGGATTTTGCCAATTCCTGAATGTTCGGGATCTGGAAATGTTATCCCAATGTCGATTTTCTCAATTCAGTTCAAATTCTAAAAGGTTACATTGATGCACCGAATGTAACATTTGTATGATAGACTCAGAGAATTGAAGCATTTGGAGCACGTTTTGCTGCACACGTGCATTACTTTTAAACACAAAAATACGCGAAAAATTCAAAAATAGTATACTTCTCGTAGCTGAAGTAGCTTAGCGCAAAAAGTATTGAAATATTGAAATCCTGTCTCAGTTGAAAACATTTTTTATTTTAATGCAAATTTTAAAATTTCCATTTATTTTGTCTTTTTTCATTGACATGACTCAATGGGGTGGTAAAATGATGAAGATTACGTTTGAAACCAAAATACGACTAATGAATTCGGACTAATGTCCGTATGACCGTATAGTGGACTATAGTCCTATGAATTCGTTCTTAAAAAATTCCATTAAAAATCCATGTGAATACATTCAAGGATTTTCAATGGAATTTTCATGTGCCTATGAATCATTCTGTAATTTGCTTAATAAAGTTGTTCATATAAGTATAAACAGAGGTTCGTTGCGCCAATGCATTCATGAACACAAACTTTGGACCAAATTTAATGATTTATTCATTGGCGCAATGATTTTTTCATAGACATTATGGATTTTTTCGTTTCAGTGTATAAGGGATGTCGGCTATTGTGGGACGGTGTCTTGGCTTCTAGATAGATTCTAGATAATATATGTCATTAGGACTTTTTCCATATATTGACGTTGTGTACTGCCACAACGAGGACATAACATCGGAAAAAAATTATTTACATAAAAATGTTTTTTATAATCTGAAAAATGCGAGAAAAAACCCAAATTAATGGTTTTACGCGGTCAATCACCCTTCCGACGAAAAATGTAAGTATGTGTCAGAAACATACAAAATTTTTGCGAGTGAAGCCGGGGAGTAAAGTCAGGTAACACAAAGCTCAAATTTTGAAATATAATCTCATGTTAAATTTTCCGCAGTAAATTTAAACATTACAATCAGCACATGCGTCTTCGAATTTAGTTTCTTTTCTTCTTTCCAGCTAATCATAAAAAATATAAAAAACAAAAGTGTCAGAAAAAATGTTGGGGTTTTTTTAATGATATGGTATCTGCACAAGCTATTAAATTTCTACTTCAATGAACAAAATATTTTGTAATTACTACCCTGTAGAAAAAAAATGTTCGTGCCCGATTATTTGCAGACTGTGTGCACGATTGCAACGCATTATTTGCATCGGTCGCCTTTGCTAGACAAAAGCAAGCCTCCGGAAGTGTCTGTCGATTCCGGCCAATCCGTTCTGTCCTGTCCATTATTTGTACATACATAAATCTAAAAATATAAAATCGAAAAAGAGTTTTTCCATCGACGAATCATTGTGCAATTCCGACTGGGAACACCAATCCTCACCATGGTCCAACAGGGTTGGATGCCACGCACATACATACACGAGTGCAAATTATGCGGAGAAAAAGTCACAAAACTTTTAATTTTCAAAACACGTACGCAAAACATAAAACAAAACGCAACAACACGCACCACTCAAACGCACACTTAAATATATTCACACACATGCGACATCCATACTCATAAAGTGACGCAAACGACCGACAGAAGAATCCTGCGATAAAATTTTGTACAGAATGTTTTCCCCAGACCGTACCTAACCCCAACCACCGCGTATGTATCAAATAAGCTCGCAGGCGTGTGCGTTTGTCTTTATTTGTTCTCATTTTTTAAATGACAACAAATTTTACATTTCGTTACACTTTAGGAGGACAATCATAAAGTATTACCACGTTTTGCTGCAGCACAAAACATTTCAATTCCAACATAGAAAGCAAAGCTGTTATCGTCACCAAAATGTATAAATGATAAAGTTAATCATTTTCTGTTGATTGAAAAGCTGAAAAGATATGGATTTCCAGATCATCTTTTAAAATTGGTACAATTGGTACAAATGGAACTGAACTTGAAAAATGTAAATTAATGACATTTGCTAGAAGACACCACCTTCCATCGCTTTATCATATACATAATTGTAATGTAGAAAAGGTTTTTACTTTTGCGGACCTGGGTGTTACTATGGATCCAAAACTTCGCTTTCATCTACATATTGATGTGTGTGTGAATAAGGCGAGGGGTGATCAAGGTTTCATTAAGAGATGGTCAAAAGAATTTAATGACCCATTCCTTACCAAAAGTCTACACATATCAGTTGTAAGACCACTTTTGGAATATGCATCAGACTTGTGGAATCCACAATACAACTGCCACTCTAGATAGAATTGAATCGGTTCAAAAACAATTTGTATTATTTGCTTTGAGAAACCTTATGTTTTTTTGCACGCTTTTTCTAATTCTAAAACGCATTTTTAATTAATTCATTTTTTTAACTGTACCCTATTCCAGTTTCTCAAACTTTAAGCTTTTGCAGGTACGTCTAAAAATCAATAAAACTTTAAATAAAACAGCCAATAAGGAAAAAATGTCGCCCTTCCCTGAATCGAATGTAAGAACAGTCCGAAACATCGCACTTACTAGCTGCTGACACTAACAACGACTTCATGCTCATTTTCGTGGCAACTGTTCAACACACTTTATTACAGCCAAATCCACTTTATCACCCTAAATTATGACATAAAATGGATTTACGCTATCATTTTGCCACTCATGGCATGGTGATAAAAAAAGTTCAAAGTTTTCTCTTTCATAAGTAGCTTAAATTGTTCAGTTTAGCAGAAATTATATAATCTGAGTCGAAAGTTAAATATTAAATTCAGGCATGTCATCGCCACGAAAATGTTTCAATCCAGCCAATGGGGGAAACTCAACAAAACATTTTGTTTAAAAATATATAATACACAGTGCAACCCAAAAATGTGCACACGAAAATCTTCCAATAACGAAAGAAGAGTCTGCGCCTAGAAAGACGTCATACTCACCTTGTCACTTTGGGAAAATCACGAATTTCCGTAATTGTGTCGTGCACAGAAGTGCACTCAAAGAAGTTTTTCGTTCATTGGAAACGAAAAATTAGACAAACTTTCTTCGTTTGCGACAACGTCGGATGAACATTTCAAACATCTCAAAGAAACCCTTTTTCAACATTGGCTGTATTTGAACACCCCGGACTTTTGGTTTAAGAGTGCATCACTTTACCCTCTATGCTACAGCACCGCATTAATTCTTGTGGTCAAAAACCCAATCTAAATTTTAAATTCAAAAAAAAAATTGTCCAAATCAGGCAGGATTTGATCCGATCTACACTCTGTGCCACTGGGCGAAAATATTTTCTTCCTTAAGAATTTTATAAATTGTTTATGTTTTATTAATCGTCTCATATTGTCTAGCGTATATCCATCTGGTGCATACAAATTAATGCCAAACAAGACGGCTCACTAGAATTGCCAACGAACACCATCAATTTTCACTTACTTCATCAACTCCATTTCACTAAACCAAGCTTTTAAGAGGTTACAGTGGCTACAGTAACCATCAAGGGGCCATCAAAACATTTGCATTCAGAAAAGGCAGAAAGCTGACTAGCTGTGAACAGCTATGCACAAATACCAGGAAGACTTAAGGAAGTATATTTTGCCCGTGGTAGTGGTGTCTTCTCAGCGGTCTGTCTTTGTCCTTGCCTGAGTATGGCAATCATTCCGTTGAAAATGAGAAGTAGTTAAAATCACTAAAGCGTAGTAGCGACAGCGTAATATAAGTAGAAGATGTACTCCCACCCATCGCACCGGTATACCCAATAAGAATCTTGTGGCTGGCCAAGCCACTTCAACTAACGAGAAGGAGGTGCTTCAATCGCGCACCTCATCTTACCGTAAGTAATTGCAAATGATAAGCGGATGTGCGGTGTAATAAATTAATCGTAATTTATCAAAGTGCCGCAAAGACTATCTGAGTCTGTGAATTCACTAGTGGCAGTCCTCATTTGGAGGAGAGAGCTAACGGATTCGTACAGTCCTTAGAATGAAAAAAAGGTTTCGAAATTTTAATCTCTTATATTTCGGTATTGAATTTTAACTTTCACACATTAGTACTGAGAACCAGACCATATTTGCTTACACATACTTGTTATGCAGCTATCCTACACCACTGTTGGTGACGAGTCATTGTTCGGTTCTCTTTTGATAATTTCAAATTTCTGAACCAAAACATTAGATGCCTCTACTCTCCCACGAACTCTAGCTGCTCCCCTTGAAATTTCGAAATTAGTTAATAGTTGCTACCAGTTACAACTTCGTGATGAGTTGAAGGGCTAACAAGGAGCTATCAGCCTTTCATTACAACTTGCCACTACGACCAATAAGCTCAAACGTATTCACAAGAACCAAATATGTTTTACAGGTAGGAATATTTTGAATTTAAAAGAATCAATTGTCCTTAATTTGGCTCTGCTCTTATAGAGTTGATCGTATTGATCGCATATAAGAAAGCATGGTACGCTAAAATTTATTTGCTGTCAACCTGAGTACGAACGTAGAGCTGTCAACTCACAGTTTTAGTAGAGTACTTAAGTTAAGTAGGAACTTAACTTGGCTACATAGGCCCCAACGACCACCATTACTCCAATTTGTTTCTGATTTGAAAGCACACATGTTTTAAATATTCAACTTTAATCTTAAAAAAGCCTTTCAATCAGATCCTATTTACTCAGAAACGGATAAGACTGACATAAAAGCCATGAACAAAACCAAACAACATTTACCATTTCCATTTGATTGCTATTTTGCATTTTGAATTTTTCGTTTTACCTTTTCGTACATCTGGCTTTAGTATTTTGTTGACTGATGCAATTCCATAAAAATTAAGTCCTTTTTAGAGATAATATAAAGACACCCGATGAAAGCAATTCTAATCACACTTTCAGCATCCAATTCAAATTCTTTGCTCAAACTCAAACCATAGAGTAAACGTGTACAAGAAAAAAGCGACTGGTAAGTTATCCAGATGTGCGTTTTGTCCTGTACTGCGCCTCTGGCAACTGCTCCGTATTTATACGAACACGGGACGTGTGTCGTGCCGCCTTTTGAAGCGCATTTATGAATTAACTTTTGCATTGAATGAAGCCAACTTGCATTGAAAAATCCTTTGCGAATGTGCACTCACACAAAAACGGACAAAAAATCCACATTCAAACGAAGAACAAATATAAGAGATGAGGATGAACCAGATTGGTTGCCTTGTGCTGCTTGTGTGTATAATATATGTGTGCCTTCGTATGTGATTTCGTTTTTTTTATTTGTTGTTAGTTTATATTTTGCATGTCTTTTATTGGATTTTTAATTTTGCTTTTCCATTGCGGTTTCTATTGCACAGCATGAAAGACACATTTCGTGTACTGATCAAATATGTATGAATTTAGATTAGAGTTTATGTTCCTTGTGTGGAAATTATACGAAATTTGGCTAAACTCAAATCGAAAGAGAAATCAAGTAGAGAATTGATGGAAAATGTCCAAATCAGTTTTGCTTAAAAACACGGCATTTTGAGTAACTTGGTAACGGTAGCATCAATTGTGTTCGGCACAGAACATTTTAAATTTAACCTTTTTCGAATTATGTAAAATAACTGAGTTTTCCTCTATTCCTTTCGCTTGAATTGCTTTGCGCAAATTTTACAAAAATTAGTTTTCAAGTGGTCTTATGCTCGAGGGTGTCATTTTCCGAAATTTATCCTTATATCAAATACATGGCAGACATACAAAGTGGCTGTGCACTGAACAGCGACTGTGGCATAATTCATTTAGCTCATGCGACCGTAGCTCACATACATACATAAGTTGACAGACATTTCAACAAAGGATTGCTTTGGAATCGGTACTGATTTGAAGCTGATACGGATGATGCACATTCATGTGAAAATTGTATATCATTGATTAGAGTAATTTATTGTGACGGCCCATTCCATTCTTAAGAGTTTATAGTGTAATTTCATAAATTTTTGCAAATTATGATTTTGAGAGCAAATAAAACGGTTTAAATATTTCATATGCTTTTGCATATTTTGAGAAATTTTATCATATTTCCAGCCTTAGTGCATTTTTTTGTATAATAACTTATTAAAACTAAATAAATAAGGCTGTTCCAGTTTTTTTTGTATTTACCTACTTACCACTTTTTGAGTTAATATAATTTGTGGCTCATTATGTCTAAGGAAGTCCAAGGAAACACTTTGGTGGCAGCTGTAATCCCACCCGGTATGATTCACCCAAAATATGTCCAGGGACTCACTTGGTGGCAGCTGTAATCCCACCCGGCATGATACACCCAAAAAATGTGCAAGGACGCAGTTGGTGGCATGAATCACTCAATATTCGATAGTTACTAAGTTACATTGTAATTATATTTTTTGTTGTGTGGGAGGTGCCCCGCCCCCTTGTCCGAAACCTATAGAATTTATCCTAAAAATTTAAAGAGAGTTGAACAGTTCAGTTTACACCTGTGTTTTGAAAGAAATGGAAAACACTCAGATTTTAGACTAGAAATAAGCCTTTTTCTCACCAAACCTTTGAACTAACACAAAGCGAACACAGACATTAAAGCACCAATGACAAACATTGTACTCGTTGCTATCATCCTCACTGTCCAGCATAAGCTTTACTCTCATGCATGAGTTCATATATACACATTTTTATGTGTCGTGTTTCTGCTGCCTACGCCAAACCAGGGGCGGTTTGAAAAAAAGTTCGTAAATATGATTTTTATTTTGTTTAATAAGAAAGTAGATAACATTGACGGCTTTGGCAAAGCGTCAAGAAAAAATGTTGTCTGGTTGTCTAATATTTAAGGAAAAACAACTGAGTATGTCTCAGTCGGTCAAAGCCGACTAATATATACCCTACACCTACTACGGCAAATTGCCGCAATATGGAATTTTCCACAACAAATTCGCAATCAGCGATTCGAAAACCTCCCTGGACCAAGCTTTGTACTACATTGTGATATTTCAGCGAATATCTCCCTGATATTTCATTTTATAAAAACTTGAGATTGAATCCTTTTCAAAATCGGAGTTTATTCAACATTTTGTTGAGAAAGTTATTATTCTTAAATGATTATTAAGTCATTTTCAAACGTTTGACATTTGAGAAAGACTCTAATATGAAATCTATATCTATTTCCGAATCTATATCAAGCCTAAATGTTTGCTGGGAAATTTGCTATTGTATTATTTTTACTTCACAATGCGTTGTAACCCATTTTCGAACAAGAATTAAAAAAAATTTCAGTAGATGTACTAGGTTAGGTTAGGTTATGGTGGCTGTCGGCACGCCAATTGGAGTTCAAGATGAACCGATGAAGGAGAGATCAGAGAGATTGTCCAAGAAGAATGACCCCAATAGGGCCTACATGACAGTGCCGGGCAGGAGCAGAGAGATGCATCACAGTCTCCTCCTCATCCATTCAACTCCTACATAAGTCGTTAGCGAAGACACCAAGCCTTACCGCATGGCGTCCAATCAAACAGTGACCAGTGATCACACCTACCTTGTTGTGTGGCAAGTGGTTCCTGAAGAGTATCTGTTGTTAGTCTTGGCGATAGAATCAAGGCGAAGTATTAGCTTGCACGTGCTGAGCGGGATACCTAGCTTCACCTAATCCGGTAGAAGTTGTATTGTGGTGCCTTGCCTTGCGAGCTCATCAGCTTTGGAGGAATGTATCTATGCCCCGGCACAAAGACGATGTAACGTTTTAATAAGGTTACCTTATGGGATAAAGAGGACATTCTCTCGAATCGGAATGCGAAAGAAAATTACATGTAAACAGTGAACGTTATTCCACCTTATATGGACGAAGTCCAGTATATAGGATAAACGCCAACGTTCGATTTAATAAACACTAAATTGATACTTTACTGTTGGAGGCAGGTTTTGCCAGATATTGATACAAGACCTCATCATTAGTTTTTCTTTTTTTCCAATTATGTATTTTTACCACTATCAGGAAGGTATTTTTAAACCCACGCAAAAAATTACTACGTCCCTGCACCGGACGGTGCCTTCTGACCAGCAATTCCTCGAAGAGTTTTGCAGCTATTGTTCCAATAATTACCCCCGTACTGGGTAAGCTAAGCAATAGTTTTGTCAGTTGGTTGACTAAACTCGCATTGCTTGGTATTTCGATACTCGATACTGGCACCGCATTACACCTCCATGACTTTGTATTTTTACAGTTTGGCTCGTTTATATGTGTGTATGCATGTTTTGTGCGTATGTGCACATATGTCTGATGTGTGCATGATGGAGTTCATATTTCGGTTCAATTTGTAGACTACTTTATAGTTTCTACTGTTTTTGCTGTTGTTTTGTTTTTGAAACCTCTCTGCGTTGTTACCCGAGCAACAAAGAAAATATATGTAGCTTCAGTGCCCAATACTTGTTCGATGGGTGACACAAAAGCAGGGAAAACCTTCTAAAAAGCTAACTTAGCTGCAACCTGGCCGTATAAAGTGAACTATCCTCACATACACACATATATTTGTATTGGTATATAAACATACGAAATGCAAGGTGCTTGTGGAGGAGCTTCCCCTTATCAAATTACTGCTGGTGAATATATTGTTAAGTGGAAGTTTTGTACAAGTATTAGTGGTTAAAGCTGTTATTGAAAGCTGACTTTGTTGAGGTGAAACATTTTGGTTCGACTGTTGAATTTTTATATAAATTTTTGTTAAGATCTAATTACTATCACCGTTTGCACTTACTTTCAGAAATTCTTTAATTAAAAATGCTGAGGTCGCAGCAACGCTGGACATATACAATTCTCAAAATATTAATAACTGAATGTGTGTCTGATCGGTGAAGAGAAAATATGTCTACTTATATTTTGCTTTAATTGGAGCGAAGATGGCATTAAATGAGCGTTTAGCATTTTAAAATATAATGGAAAAATATTGTTTTAATTTTTTGTCATTAACCTGTTTCTTTCCGTTTCCGTTTCCATTTTCGTTCATGTTACTTCGTTCTGGTTCGTTTGTATAAATGTATTAGACTAGCCGTTATTTTAAGTTTTTTTCTCCGATTTGAAATCTGTTTTCTTTCAACTTAAAACCCTTCCAAACGAAATGGATTTTAAACGGTTACCTTCACAGAGAGAACTGTTAGCAGGTATTGTGTTTTATAGTCATAATATTGATCCATGAATTAAAAAAACAGAATTTAAAATCTTTAGTCATGATCACTGATTTGGATGTTATACTCAGCCTTGGTAATTATGACTAAAATCAATTCAATTATGATTTTTTATTAACGGATCAATAATACACAATTCCTGCCAACAGTTCTCTCCGTGTTGAGTGTATCGAAAAATATACTAAAACGTAATTCGCAACGCATGTGATGTAGGTTCGATTCTCTTTCGAAACAAGAAAAAAAATTATATGGGAGTTGGAGTTCCACCTGACCCCAGTTAGGATCAACAGATGAAAGTATTTCGAAAAATGTCATTCAGAGGTGTCATCACGTTTTAAGCCATAAATATTGAACTACTTCAGCTGGTTCGTCTTGAAAAGGCATTTGAATTACAAATAAAAAAAGTTCTGAAACGCAAAAAAATGTATCTGTGATGTGTCCGCTTGACGCCCGGAATCGCCCATATACAAGAATGTATATTATATTTATACCCTACATCTTATGAGGTACGGGTATCTTCTTTGGCCGGAATTTGTAACGCCAACAAGGAGGCGTTATAGGTATGGAATAAGTATATATTTGGATTTATCTTTTTAGGACCTGCCACGCCCACCTCCCATATAAGTGAAAAATAGAGTTTTGTAATACTGTTTCCCAATTTCGCTGAAATAGGCAAAAATTACAAATTCGGTACAGCTGATTTCGAATATGATGTTAAAATTTATGAATTCACAATGACGGATTCAGTTTGGCGCAGTAGGTGTGGGATGCATGGGATTATGTATATAAGTCGGCTTTCGTATTCACTTGTTTTATACTTTAGAAAGTAGTTATGCATTTTATCCTCATTTAATATGCAAAAAGTAGACTGGTAAAAAGTACAAAATTAAAAAAAAAATATTTAATTCAAAAATTTAAGCAAACACGCAAAGTGCACTTTTTGAGTGGCCTGTCTGAAATGCTTTGATTTTATTTATTCATTGAACTGAAATAGTTCCAAACCGCAAAGTAAGGAAATGTTGTTCGTCTGCCCTTTCCGAGAGAGTAGCACACTGCATGCCGTGCAATGGGAAGGCAGCAGTTGAAAGTGTTTCTGTGCAAATGCAATGCCTACAACTATGAATTTGAATTTCAACGTGTAGAAAATCTCAAATAGTACAAAAGCTTAATGTACGTACATACATATGGCGAGGCTTGGTTTATTTTCTTGAACTGAAATCGTGTACTGCGCCTTTTTGTATGTTTGGTGACTAGGGTTCCCAACTCAAAAAATGAAGCTCTGTACGCTTAAAAATAAGCTGAATTCCGGGACGTCCCGGAAAAGACAGGACGGTAGGGAACCCTACCATTGACCCAAGTTTAAGAACTCGATCAATTAAATCACTACACTGACGATTTTTTTGTTAAACTATATGCATGCTGGAAGAGAATGATCGTCCGAACATGTTGGCTTGTTAAAGCTACTTTTCCAGACATGCCCTACAATCCATAAATATAACCAATTTTTAAGCCTTTAGGCTTTTTGCAAACAAAAAATGCCATATTTATGTAAGCAGCTTAACACTTTGTGCAGTTATTACTAGAACGTCCCTTCGATGGCATAATATAAAATGCACGGTTGACCGAACATTTATACTCAGAACATTACAGGAACGCAAATGTCAAGACTAATGGATATTTTAAGTATTAAATGTTGATGACTCTATTATTATCGTTATCTTAATTCTGTAAAAATTGTTGCTAATGCAAAAAGTGCGCTCTTTTTCGAAGTAAATGTTTTTTGTGCCATATGATCTTTAATATTAAGGATTTGTATAGTAATTTAAAACCTACAATGACCTAACCTAGAAAAACGGCTAATGCCATTAGCAGCAGCATGTTCCACAAAAAGTTCACTTTTGTACAGTGTTGTCATGTCTTTATTTCGGGACGCCCTGTAATGGCTGAATTTGAATAGTTGCTCGCTTGCGTCTACCATTTATTCACTTTCATTTGGTCTAATGTAGAACCACAATGTTACGAAATTATATTGTCAATTCATCAAAATTTATATTCCGAACTTAATTAATGTCAAAAACTGAAATACAAATGTGAAAATCCATCTGTTGAATTCAAAGTGCACACATTAGCATTTTACGAATATTTAAACTTTGCCCCCCAAGTAAGTTAAATTTGCATAATGAAATTAGAATGTCCAGTAGACCACTTGATTGCGGAAGGCACAAAAGTTGACTTTCAATTCCGAATTGGAAAATAACCAAATTTAATGTCTAAAGTCATTTAAAATTTGCATATTTAAAAAATTTACAAAAATCCAAATATCAAACAGAACAGACCAGAGCAGAGTAGGAAACAACAAACTCAATTCAATTAAATTGTCACAAAGATATTTAGTTGAAAAGGCAAATTTGCGGATGCACATTTTGAATTCAAGTAAAATCAAAACAACAACAAATTGCAGTAGAAGTTTATGGAAATTGCCACCTTTTTTTGGTAGAACATATTCTGGCTCCAGTAGGAATAACAGCAATTGTTGCAAAATTATGCAATCTTCAATACTAAATACCTGAGAAACAAAACTATTCCTGTAGCTACACATTTTGTTTTACTTGGTGAATTTTTACAATGGTGATTGTATGAGCAATGCTTTTTGTGAAATTATAATCAATTCAATTAATAACCAACCACGACAAACATAAGGCATACAATCATGTGTCGTTGAAAATGCTCAATGGGGGCCCACACACAGAAAAAAACCATATTGGTAACAATTTTATACTGAATCTCAACAACTTCTGTATTTGTACATGATCGAGCGTCGCATGTCGAACGAATAATGTTCAGTCAATAAAGTGAAGCCATAGAAGCAGGTTCACGTCTCTTCGATTTATGCTATACAACTAAAACAGTGTTGATGACAGTTTTTTGCACTTGGCGTAAAGATAAGTTCTCAAATTCACTCAATTTAGATTTTCAAGAAAAATGTTATTCTAGTTTTCAGTTTAAAAGTTTTTTAATTGTTATGTGAAGAGCGCAGCATTTGGACACTTAAAATCTATAAGAGTTTGGTGAAAATATATGTAAAACAGACGTTTAAAAGTATACAATGTTTGCTTCATTTACTGCCTAATTTTTATCTTGGACTGAAATTGTATCTGAAAATGCATTGCATTTGGTTGACTTTAAATCTTATTTAGGTCTTTGCAATAAAGCATTTACATCAATTCCTTTTCGTTTCCACCCTTCATTGTACTTCATTTGAACTTATAAGTTTTCAACAGTTAGGTCACCATTCCCAAGGCGGATAAGTCGCCCGTCACCAAGACAACATACCATCTAACCCCCGACTTTCATTAACTTCTTCCTCAAGTATCGTATTAGTGTCAAATTACTTAACATAAGTTATCCAAAGGTAACGCTTATCTTTTGATTGCTTTCTTGTAAACAGTTTCGCCTTGTGTTTAATTCTGTTAGCAATCAGCGAGCTTACCCTCTTTTTCACCCACCATTGTCAAGCATGTACTTACTACAAACAACTTTCGATTCATTTAACTACATTGAATAAAAGCTGTCATTGCCACTGAAATACAATAAAATTCCAATTTTGCACATTTTACCAAGAATTGATATGCAAATATCGCAATTTAAAATTTGTTCCGAAACAATTCTGAATAGAGCTGAGGTGAGAGTAGCTGCAAATGGTATCGTCCAAAATTTAAAAAGAAACTGAACACATTTTTTCTTCGGATTTGTATGAACTGTTGATCGAATGGGCAAACTGAGCAATTAATACAAAAATTAATAAAATACTTTTCGATGAAATTTGATTTTAAAAAAGTTGTGGAACAAAATTGGTGCCATTATTACAATTTCAATTACAATTTCAGGGGTGAAACAAAAACATTTCAGTCTCCATTCATCAATGTGCAATTTCAAAAAATGTTTCACAAATCAAATCGGTGTGGTTGCCCTATGTGGAGTTAAAAACTGTACTATGTTGCCGCCAATACATGTTGCAACTTGGTGGTTGTGGTGCACCACAAGAGGAAGAGTTCTCAACCATTTCTACTAGCTTTACTCTGAATTTTGAAAAATGACTTTTACCTAGGATGCCCAAATTTTCGGTGAATTTTTTCTCACAAAATAAATGATTGATCTCCAGCGAAAAATTTAATTTTGGACCACACTACTTAAGAAACAGTGAAACAATTTATGTTTCTTTAATTATCAGAAATCAGATATGAAATTATATTGTCTGAAATATTAGTGGAGTCTTGAATCAGACACCTTTTCTCATTTATCTGCAATACTAACAGAAACTTATTACCCAGATTAAAGTTCAATTTTATTCACAAACTGCCTATAAAGCTTCATTATTTTACCATCAATCAAATTTTCTAATAAAGTTGCTCGTGCATGTTGAAAAGTTACCCTGCCTTCCGCTTTTCTGTTTAGTCGAAGGGTGAGGGTGCAACCACACGAATGGAAATTATAAGATCCCAAACCGAACACTAACTTAATCCATGCAGTCGCAATATGAAGTAAATTTAATTTACCACATGAATACGGCAATGAGTTCAAGTTTAAGTTTGATGTGGCAAATTAAGTTTTAACACCGCCCAGACCACCGCAAAAACTCACAACACTCGAATTTTCGGTAATTCTATCACGAACCCAAAAACCAAGCTAAGAAAACAATAAAACTCGTCTATAAATATCAGGACAGAGAAGAGTGGAGTGTGTGTGTGGTGCTGGCATGTGATGTGCTTGTGACATCACCAAATACCTCTAGTTTGTGTGAGTGCACTGAACTGAAACAATTAAGACAAATGAAAAGATTGTTTCTTCGCATTCGTTGTGTTCCGTACACAAGCTATACGCAGCTATCGTTAACTTTTAATCCTACTTTATATTCAACTTTGAACTTATATCTACTAGCATAAATATTTGTGTATCTCCAACTATTATGTATATCGTGAGAGACATTCGACCGCATTAATTGCTACTTTAAATGTTGCCAAAACCCCATAGCGCTTGATGCTGCTGCTGCTGCTGATTCTTTAGTTTAGTGTACACTGTACACTTTCATGGTGAAAGTTTTCCGTTTATGTGCTGTATTGTTTCTGTATTTGCCTGGGATTATCTTTTCGGTACCATCTTGTGTTTATCGTTGGCTTCGTCCCTTCGTAAAGCAGACAAGCGTATTATTATTATTATTAGTGGTGCTGGGAGTGATCAGTGCAGTGAAGGAATGATGATGATGATAAGAGCGTTTGCCTGCTAAATAATCACATTTAATTTATAATATTTACGCTGTCAATTTAACAATGAAGGAACAATATACGTTTTTCAATTCCAAAAATGACAGTTGACCGTTGTTTGCTTAAATTGCGCTAAGCTGACTTTTATGGAAATAGAGGTCGTCTTAATGTTTGATATGACTGTTCCTAAAAGTGTTCTGGTCATTGCAAAAAAGTGACGTCCATAAAATTAACAATACGAATTAAGTATTTGTGGGAATTCCCAGCATTTATTGATATGCTTAAATATTTTCGACTATGTAGTACTTCTAAATTTTCGTATATATTTTCCTAACCACCGCAATGCTGTTGAGTTTCGCTTTGTGTTCGTACTTTTCTTAAGAAAACGCTTTGAAACCTATTTTCGGTGCGACGAGCGACGAGGCACACGTGAGACAAATAACGTCACATTGCACATTGCACGACGACGAAGAAGTTTTACCGCTGCAGCAAAACCCTTTGCTGCACTCCTTTTAAAAGCTTTAAAAAGGAAAACGTCTTACTAGTGTGAGTGACTGCTCGTGTATGCGCGCACTGCACTCTCCACTACCGCCGGCTGTAGTCCGCAAGCGGCAAAACCATATTATTTTCATGCAGTGTTTATTATTTAAAACAGCTCAACTTGGCAGCAGCGCCGCACCGCATTTGTCCTAGAACAATAAACTTTAATGAAAATAGACTATAAAAGAAAATAGTAGTAGTTTCAGTTTGTCCTCTTTGGCTAGAACTTTTCATTTCACAATGAGTGTTTTAGTTTCTTATTTCTGTTTCTGTTTTTGTTTTTGTTTTTATTTTGCAGTTATTTTTTTATTGTGCATTATTCTCTGTTGTCTTTGTATGAAGCTTAGTGCAGAGAATTTATGGTTGTTGTTGCTATTTTGGTTTTTGTTGCTTTCAAAATTGTCTAGTGCCATAAACCAAGTGAAATGCACGATTTCCACTTAATGTGCTAAAAGGTGATAAAAGAAAATGTTGAAAAGAAATTTTATTGTTATAAATATTGTATATATACATATACTACATATGTTTGTCATTGTACAAGCTTATGAACTTATAGGCCCTCTTCCATAAGGATGGTGGAAGTGATCAAGTGAAGTTGAGTTTCATTTAAATGGTGCTGTTGGTGTATCTACCCTTCTCCAAATGCATCTTTAGTTCCAACAACTGACTAAGTTCAAGTGAATGCCCCATTACGTATAAAACCAACAATTTGTATTGAACAGTAATCCATGTGTCATTTGCCACTTGTTCATCATTCTTTCCTTTAAAAAAAACAAACATACAGAAACTATTGGAATTTGTATACCCACACACACGCTATTGCAGGGTATATTAACTTTGAGACAACGTTTGTAAAGCCCATGCGGAGGCGTGTTCGTTTTCATGAAAATCGAGTTTTTGTCATTTTTGGATTCCAGAGAAGAAGCTGCATCAGACAGGCTCTAGTGGAAAATGAGGAAATAAAAATCAATTTCCATACAAAACATACCAATTTGAAAACTTCTTTTTAATTTTCTAGAGTTTTGAAAAAATGGACATAGGACATAGGTTGTACTTTAAGGCATCGATATATTCTTGATCAGCGTCGAAAATTGACCTGATTTAGCCATGTCCGTCTGTCCGTCCGCACGATAGCTGTCACAGTTTTGGAGATATCGACTTGAAACTTTGGGAACACATTTCCTGCTCATAACTGAGATCAAATTCGAAAATCAGCTAAATCGGACAAAAATTGGGCGCCCCGCCATATACGAAATAAAAGGGAGCATTGCCAAGTCAAATTTTTTATGTTTTTATTGCTGTATTCGATTAGAAATGTTTAGAAATTTATTTTGAACATGGTCCGAGGCTCTAAAACCACCTATAAATAGGTCAACATGGGGCTCTGAGTCATTTTTTTTCAAATGGGTCATATAAAACACCTGAAACATTTAAATTTACAAAAAATTAATCATTTTCCAACCGGTACATTACTTTTGCGCCACCTTGTATTATTACAGGCTATAAAGTCTTTGATATTCATATACCGCAAGTAAGATTTCTCCAACCTAATGCCAATTACATACAATATCAAAAATTCTTTGCAGTAAACTCCATGGTAGCCCACTACATAATTAAAAAAAATCATTACATCTGAATTACGATTAAAATCACTAACGTATTTTATGAGTGAAGTTAAACTTGTTTGTTTGTTGTATGTTTCCTTCTAAATAGCCTCAGGGCTGAAAAACCATCTCTTAGCAATAACTTATAGATGTTAAATGGAACGCAGTAGTTGATGGTGATGAAAAGAGAAAGAAGGGAAATGGAGGAAAGCGCTTAAGTGAGTGGGCATCGACATGGCACAAGTTTTCCAAGAACAAAGTTTAAATGAATTGCGACATGTTTCATTAATTAATGTCAAATTTATAAATTGTGGCTCGGTAACGAATAGCACAGCGGTATACGTCAAAGCGACTAAAGAAACATTCACAGTAGTTGGCGATTAAACGAATTTATAATTTTTTCAGGAATAGCGCGTCGCTTCGGCTGTATAAGTAAATTTTAGAATACACCATTTTACATACAATTATTCACAATACGGCACCGGCAGTTTACTCTCTCTCGTCGCACCGCTCATTTGTGTTTTGTAACGATGCTCTTATGGTTATTTTTTAAATGTTGGCAAATATCGAAATGACGTGCTTATAAACGTCTTTGAAAATAGGACAAACGATAGCGCACAGCCTTAGTATTTTTATAGTCTCAAACGTTACAAAATTATATTTAACAAACAATTAAATTGGAAATTTTCGTTCTACCATACATTGTTTTTCTTCCACCCGCGAAGAGTCTATAACTCATTTATAGAGCTTTTCCGTTGCACAGTCTACATCCGGTGCAATACAATGAATGCCTTCTTGTGGTCCTTCCGTCACTCAGTAGAACGACAAAGTGCAAGGCACAAAACTCACCCGGACTCGAGAGTCTCAGTGACTAACTCTCCGCCATGAAAGAGCGACAGGATGCTTATGAAATACAAAGTAAATGTTAAGTGCTTGGTTTTCCGCTTTCTTTTATAGTTTCTTTCTTTTGTAGTACGTAAATAAATTTCACTTCCGGCTCGTCACTCGCCAGAAATCACTCCGCCGCCACACTGCCAACAACGCCAGCAAGCATCGAGCAAATGTGCCAAATAATGACTTGCACTGAGTACATCTTATATGATAAGCCACAAAATATAAATTGCCGGCAATATATTTCATTTTAATACCGAAAGTGCATGCAGTCATTCTCTTCAGCTGGGTCTTTTGTATTTATGATACTATTTAGTTGCTGTGAGAGGTTCTGCTACTGATGCCAGTCAGCAAAAATGCTGTCAATTTAATTCATCTTTGTCATTTATGTATGTATACACTTTCGTTTAATAATTTTAATAGATTTAATAGGTAGGTATGTGATTCGATCCCAATCAAAGCATACTGAGGAGGATAGACAATATGCGAATAATAGAAAATATATATTTTTTTTAGATGCCGTTCTACTTAGCTCAAAACATTTGCCAAATTCACAAACATTTTTCGCTGAGCATTTCATGAATGCTTAATTGAAATAAATCACAAAAAGTAATCACAGAACAGCAATAATGACTTCAGAGAAACATTTTCAGTTTGTTTACACCGGAATTGTTGATATGATGTTCGAGTCAAATTATGGCCCCCTTATCAAATGCTCACATAAACATAAATGTCATTCAGTCATACAAACGCACACAAATGCAAACACAACACTATACCAGTAACAACAACAGCAACAGCAACGCAACAAGAACAAACGACAACTGTTTAATGAACTGACTAAAAATGTTTGGCATGGGTCGTCTAATTTTTGCTTGTCTAGCTTCATTTTCGCATGAATGGAAAATGTTTTGCTCCAAAGATTTATTCAAACGATTTATCTTTACCCTGCTAGCATATAAATACATGAGGGTGGATAGTGGATGGAGATATATGTATGTATGTATAGTGAGGATAATTCTGAGGCATTTCATTCTGTGTATTTTGAGTTGAGATTAAATTGCACAATACAATTCGATTTTGGACATACACTTCTTACGGTGAATTACGATTGGTTGCGGAGACGTATGTGAAGCTGGAGCGTTGTTATATTTACACTATTTACTCAGGGCTTTCAACAACACATGGCTTTTCATACCGCCAAAAGTGCTATTTATTTCACAAAATAGTACTTACAAGCATGTAAACAGGACTTTCAAATTCGCTATCCGGCCAAAAGATGATCAAAATCAAATAAATGATCATTACATGCTATTCAAAAAAGGGTTAGGGAGTGCGTCGTTAGAAACTTGTGCACGCTTTTTCTACTGTAACTTTATTTATATTAATGCAATTTTGAATTGGTTGGGCTTATTATCTTTGAAAACATGTCATTTTGATGTCTGGTTTGGGCTATGAAAGTACAAAATTTTGTTCAATTCAAAAACGTTAATTTACTAAGAAACGATTATGAAAAAAAGTGAGAAAAATCTAAATAAGAAACAATCGCAAGAACCACTAAATACATTTTTTTAAAATTGAAAACTTACATTAGCGTCAATTGGAAGCATGGAATTTACAGCAAAAAAACTGACGACTGTAATGAAGCACGAAAAAAGGGAATTTGAGCTTTTCGATTTCTTCAAAATCATATTTTTATGTTTTTAATTCGTTGAATTTCGTTGAATAAACAGATTACTTAGATCCCTACATACCAGAATTCAAAATGACATGTTTTCCAAAGATAATAAGCCCACACTCTTAGAAATATTTGTGTAATTTTGCACTCATTAAACTAGGCAACTAATAACCTAGTTTAATGAGTGTAATTTTAAACACATGTTAATTATACACATCATTAACATTAACGTTGTAAACTTCCACACCAAATGCTTAAATAGTCGAAACGTTGTGTGTGTTAAGCTAGAACCAAATGTTTAAATTTACCTTGAGAAGTACTCTTTCGATGTGTAATTTTAAATCCAACCCTAGTTAAATTAATTCAAAGTCGTTTATTTTTAATTACTTGGACTTTGTCTTTACTTGTCTTTCCAATTTATACATTTTGTAACTTACATAATCTTATATCTTATATAGATACGTGAACATTTAAAAATATATAACGGAGAAAAAAATCAAACAACCAATTTTTGGTACATTTTCCGATTGGAAAATGCATGCCGAGCACTCGTACTTTTTATTATATGACATGCTCAGAGGAAAAGAGCAATGAAATGTACTGACGCTCCATACATTTCATCGTTTTTTTATTCTGAGCGTGTCATATATTATTTGTTTCTTATTAATTTTGTTGTGATGCCGGTACACATGCACATTGTATATAATGTATTTCGAGAAGATTTTCAGGCAACCCGGCAACAAACACTTAAAATCTAAATTTTTTTTGTTTTTATGCATGTTGTATTAATGCTTCTAATACAATCTTAATTCTTTTAATTTTATTCCACATATTTCGCATTTATGCATTGCGCTTAAACGCTATTAGTTATAATAACTTATTACTTAAACTAGAATAATTGACTGCTGACGAGGATCCTCCGGATTATATGAAATGTATTAAATTGTTTAATTAATGCCGAATGAAGAATTTATGCGACTGCTGCAATGTTTCACGATTTCACGTCTTTTCAAGTTTTTACATGTTGTTGTTTGCGAAGCTACATACTCTGATAGTAAATTTCAAATAAACTTACGCGATGTATGTTTAATTTTACACGTTCTTACGAAAATGAAATATTGTTAAGCTTTTTTGGTTAAAATTTACACTAAATGTATTTAAAAACGACCAAAGTTTGTAATTTTATCAAAAAATGCTGCAATGTTGAACACATACTGTTCAAAGTCCAATTTCAAACATTTTTTGCACATATTTACACACTTTTCTGTTGAAAAATAAACACTGTAGTATGCAAAGTGTCGAAAATGTACCACATAAATAATTCCGACCACATATAACCCTCCGCGAATGTTCACAAGCAAAACAGAATCTAAAAAGTAAATAACTTCCATTCTTGATATTCAATACTAAACAGAAAAACCAAACCGAAGCAATAATTGAACTGATTTTCTTAGGAATACTTACGTGGAAATGTAAAAATATGTTCCTGCTATCATAACTACTACTACAATACTAAAACTGCACAATAGTCTGCACTTTAATCAAGTTATTCTCGAATCTTTATACAATTGACATTGTCATATTGTCATACAGACAGTGTGCTGTAGCACACTACAACAAATTCTTGTGTGATAATATCTATCGCAATCCCATAAGAAAGCTACTTTACTACTCAAAATAATAATTTTTCTTACTCTTTGCCAGCCATGATGCCGAAGGAGGCGGGTGCTGCAGTCTAGCCGAGCATGTGCGCCATGTTCGCAGTTCATAGGACATATGCTCGATGACATGAAAAGTAGGAAAATTGCTTTATGGATTACCAGACGTGATTCCTACCATTCGTAAATATATTTTTTTATTCTCCTTCAACAGATTTCATATTCAGTCAGTGGATCTAAATTGAATTTACTATCTGTGCATTTTTGAGGTGAACTCATGCAAGAAAAATGTTTTATATCTCTGAAAGTAAAGCGTGTGTGTCGACGGTATTATTTTCTTTTTTCTACTGGCGTTCTTTCCGGTTCGAAACAATTACAAACTAACCGAAAGGTGCCTGCCGTTTCAGAAAAATCACAATATAAACATTAAAGTTTAAAGCGAAACTGAGAAATTTCAAAACACTAACATTGTCTCATATAATTGATCGAATTTTCATATGCAACGTATGTAAGAATTTAACCTTTTTAAATTTCGTAATCTTCCCATACCACGTTCTAATGTCAATTCACCAAATTGTATATTTCAAAACAAATTTAAAATGTGTGGCATTATGCTTTTGACACTGTCGTTATTTCGCTTAACTGTGTCGAAAATGATGCGGAAACTCCTGGCTTTTCCAATACAATTTTTTGTATTTGTATAGTGCACATCGACTTCAAAGTGTCATATTCAATTCGCAGGAGCAAAATTCAGTTTTCCCGTTTCGCAATGCTTTGGATGTCGTAAAAAGTTACAAGTATCACAATATCAAGTTGACAGATTCCCATTTTAGTTTTAGGATATTATGAAATCGTTCTAACACAAATGTATACCTTATAATGCAAGATTATATTTGTTTTGGTCTGAAGCTTTAAACGCCTGAGGTAAGCACGATTGAAGGAGCGGTAGGTAAGCTAGACGACTCAAATTGTGGAATTTTTCTCACCTCACATACAAAGAAATTACTTGAAAATCGTGTTTTGTAACTTCTTTCTCTGATATAATACTAATCTTGGTGAAACAGGCGAAAGCCGGCATGAAATAGTTTTAAAAACCGAAAATATTGCTGTTATCGTGAGTTCATTTTTAAAATCGAATTTGAAACTTGTTTCTCGTGTACGTGATATTCACCAGTTGAATGAATTCTAACTCTAATATTAAAAAAGCGGATATTTCACCGTGTTACACGGCCAATAATTTCACCTTGTACGGCTTACGCAAAGGTAGGCGCATATGAAAATAATATTCGATATTTAAACATTTTGAATAACTTGAATGCCTAAGATCTATGAAATGTTATTTGTGATAAATCTGTGAGAACGTATTGAAATGCTTTCGTCCATTTGCGAACATGAAATCCAACAAATTTAAAAAATGGCATTAACGTAATTTGTCAATGGCTTTTCCTAACTCTGTCCAGCCTAACATTCAGCGCTGACTTTTCCTAACAGCCAGCTCGAATGCATAAAAGTCACCAATTAGAATATATTAAAAAAGTTGTATCAAGCTGACAACAGCAAAATCATTCAAATTCAGGTAAATGACCGCCAACCCAAAAGAAATGCAAAAAGTAATTTCAACTTGTTTACATAATTTTGACGTTTTTGGGAAATGTGCTGCTGCAGGTCATGTGGTTAATTTTGGTTTTATGTCATTATGACATAGCATAGCTGGCTGGTAACCACACTACGACAGAAAAGTTGGAAATTCATTGTGATGTGCATACAAATTTAAAGTAATTTGTAATTATTCAAATCAGGTGAAGATAAAAAAGACTTTTTGTAAAACAATTGGAATGTAATTTGTGGGCAGCTTTGGAAAACCATACTTTCCCGCAAGGAAAATGTAATGTACATCGGGGGCTGATATTCAATGCCGTCAATTTGCAATTTTGATCGATATGAAAGTTTACGCTACAGCTTTTTTCACACTTTATAAAGTTTTGCGTGAATGCAAAAGCATCTGTCGACATAAAAAACAATATATATTTTTAGTTTTTAGGGAACTGTGGCTTTCTTGTTGTAGTTAAAATCTGAGAAAGATTGCTTATCGAAGTTGTTTGTTATTTATTGTGTCTCGATCAGGTTCGTGATTCAAATGAATTTCAAAGGATCTAGTACTGCAACCACGGAGTTATAGTTAGCCAACTCCCAAGTTATGGAACTAGCGCCGACACCCAACCCAAAATACTAAGCCCATGCATAACTACACCACACAAGCCAAATGAAAATTTAACAAAACCACCGATAGAATCATAAAAATGCTTTTTTCTATTATGCAAAATACTCCATCTGGAATGAAAGAAAATTGCATTATGTAAATTTTGTAATCTAAAGCCCAATATTTTTGTTTGAAAATTTGAGAAAATTCGATAATGGCCATTGTTGTGTTTTGTCCTTTATCAAAATTTAAATTTTACATATTTCTGAAATATTGATTTTTAAGTTCAATGAACTATTTAATCTGCTCATTAAGAGTAAACTTTTCTTTAACTAAAATCTATTCTATACAATCGCAAAAAAACCAAGTAAAGCACTTCCTATTCGATACGTTCTCAATTAAAGTAGAATAATATAATTTTTGTCATTTTGCAAAGCCATTAAGCTGGTAGAAAGTCCAAATTAAATTTCCCTGCAACGTGCTCCGCTCTTTATTGCCACTAATTATTAAATATCTTGTGGCTGTTTGTACGAGTTTAATTGTGGGGAATTGAACTCAGAAACATATGACCTTTGCGTTCGCTTCAACCACTCACTACAAATGTGTTTGGTCTACGTTACATTGAAGATTAATTCAGTCCCTTTATGACTGTGGCTAATTGTTTCGGGGGAGGTTAGTGTGCGCTTAATTTCTTTGAGTGAGGGGTTCCTTTAGTTTTACAACGATTAGAGAATACAAAATTTGAAGAATTAGGTACATGCATAGACACTCTGTTGAAAGTAGTTTACTGAAAGTCCCAGTTGAGATCACATTTACATTTCAACTAGATTTAATTCCATTTTATATTTGTAGAATGTACCTTATTGTACTTTTTACACACACCACTCCTGTACACCTACGCGAATGTAATATAAATAACAAAATCCAATTGCTTTACACCGAGCAAACCTTAGTCGGAAATTCCGTTGGCTGCAACGAGTTCAAGGAAGTGGGGGCACTACTATTTCAGCAAACAGTTACAATTAAAATGTCAGATTATTGGGTCAGATTAGAGTGAAGTTAACTAATTGAACAAATATGCAAACCAACCACGGAATGGCAAAGTAAGTATGCAATGCAATGCAAAATGAATGAAACAAAAAGACCAATGCATTGGTAGCAAGTCCGTATGTTTCAGTCTGCCAAATCCGACTCATATATACCCTACACTTACGGGGGAAGTTTCATATTATTTGGATGAAATCCCTATTCGATACTTCTGCGGGATCGGGTTACATATTTTCCAAAATTTTATATGTTAATGTTTGAATTCATTGTAGTTATTAGTTTTTGAAACATTTATTATTTTGCTTAGCAGAGACGACATCTTTGGAGATCTTCCAAACTCCTTCCTCTAAGTGGTTTCTAATATGTGTGCTGCTGCTTCTTCGGTTCTGCGAACATTTAGTATAGATTTTTTTAAAAATAAATAAATGATTGGCTAAACCAGAAATATTCAAATTTTTTAAAGCCGCTTAGAGGCTTGGCTTGTTTCCAGAAATGATCACACTCGCCTACATCCCATACAACTCCACTAAGAAAAGGAAACTGTTTTAAAATACTTTTCGAGATATAGCCACAAATGTGTGAAAGATCTTATGATCAGCTCTCACGAACAATTACATACATATATCTCTAGTATGTATTATCAAACAATGTTAATATTAATTAAAAACACAAATTTCCAAACAAATTTTTACGCATAACTTATTGCGGCTTAGCACTTTCAGCAGTTGGGATACCCATCTTAAAGACGGGCCAAGATTTTTGGACGTTGCCAAATCTGGTCTTATGTATTGGGGAAAGCGAAGCGAAATTGAATTTTTTTTGTGAGCCAACCACCTTTTCAGAAATGTGTCGACTATTGAAGCCACTTTAAAGCGGAAAAAGTAGGTAAAGTTACAATTTAAAATTTTTTCATATTTTTATTAATTTTTGCAAAGCATATTTTCGTTTTATGGAATTTAACATCCTTCTCATGAGGAATTTGGGTTGACACCCCGTTAATATGTGAGGCACAGCCCTTATCAGGAAGTAGACATTCACAGTAGGCATGTGTATTACGTATGTATGCATGTGTGAGTGCGTGTGCGGGCGTTTTTGTTCGTGTCTGTTTTTCCTTTTACTGCAAAGTGTTTACACATTTTCAAAAGCCGGTATTCCACTCACTGAAAACACACACTTCCTACCATTACGGCATTGGTTTTGTTGCTGTTGGTTGGGTTTGTTAGTGCGTTTCCGGTAGCTGTCTTATTTTGCTTTTCATTTTTTTTTTCTGGCAGTACAACTTTGATTAATTGTGGGATTTTGCTGTGGAATTTTTCTTAAATTGAGGCTTTTTGTTCTAATATTTCCTTTTTTTCTGCTTTTGAAGAATTTGTTGTGCAACTCCGTGTTTTTACTTCGTGCAAGTAAATTTGCATATAACACAATTCTGTGGAAATAAAACAAAATTCTACAACATTTGCCTCCCGACAATCACTTACAGGGACTTTTTGCCCCTGCACATTGGGGTAGTTGATAAGAAATGTTGGCCAAAAGTCGAACTTTTGAAAAGTTGAAGCTATGGGTAAATATGTATGTGTCACTCATAAGAAAATTCAAGAGCATATGTATACTGAGAAAAAAATCAAAACGAAACGTTGTCAAAACGTACCGAACCGTTGTCAATTTCCAGCCAACACTGAATGACCATGCCGTTCTGGATTTTTTTCTTCAGTAAAACATACATGAAAAAAATGTAATTAGGTTGGGTTTCCTGCATTAAGTATACAAAAATGCATTAGAAATGCATAGTACGAAGAATTAGTATGGCTTAACGCATGATATGCTCAATCGACCGCGCAATAAAAAACTCAAAAAATTATTCTAAATTTGATATGAATTTCTAACTTTGGTTTACTTCTGCTTCTAACTCTATGAGTAAGCTTTTTACGATTAATAAGTTGACTCGAGTTTCGGTCGGGTTTAGGTATCAAATACCCCACTGTGCCTTTTCTCAATGTGCAATTATGTAGCTCCATCAGCTGTTAAAATTTTAAGCATAAATGACAGATGGCTGTTGGTACAGTCCTCGAAAAACATTTCTTTGTTCTAATATTTTCGTTGCATACAAATGATTAAAGAAGTTTTTTTTGTGGAGGCAATTTGTCGTTTACCTATATTTTATTGTACAGCACTTTCGTAATTTTATTTGTTTATTTCATTACTTGCATTACTTTCCTGAATGAAACCGCGTCCATTTCGTAATGTTTTTCACCTAAATGGAATAAAATTACATTTTAATAGAATTGCATATGATTTGTGAAACCAACAATCCACATTAAAGTGCAGAAATTCGTGGAGGCTTCACTTTTAATTTTTGAAAATAAACAATACAGTTTCCACAAAGAGGCTGAACTCCAGCGCTTGGAAATTTGGCAGTTTTGTGTGGTATTAGTGGCAAGCGCAGTGCAACAACACGAACTGCTAGCTAATGTATGCCAACAAGGTTTTCACCAAATGCACCTGGCACCTGGCACCTGGCACCTGGCATGAAGTGAAATTTTCTGCTGTTGGCCACAAATTAAATAAGAAATGGAAAAACTAATATAATATTAGTAAATGTGCGGCATATCTTTTTCCAATTTTCCGTAGAGGAAAACTGTTGCTGTTATAAAATACAAGTAGGTACTTCTCGCACCATAAAAATATTAATTAAAATCCTAAAATACAAAAAATAGAGTACCTAAAGCAAAGTAGATTGAAACAATAAAATCGTGCTCTAGATTGCACATCACCGGCTGAAAGCAGTAAAATTGTACAATAAAATAGTAATATTTTGAGAAATACACGCATACGAGTGCGCGACAATCCAACAATGGACCATTTACTTGCATGCAGATGGAAATACAGCAGGCATTAACCATTTCTCGCATAATGATTATTTTTTTGCTGTGAAACAAAAACTTTCAACGTGAACAGCAAATGAAAACTTTTTAAATGAGTGGCAACATTTTTGTTTCGCAACAAAATTTTGTGTTCTCAACGCACATTCAGAATATAATATTTCAAATTTTACTCGAAAACCGTTTTAGAACGCGAAAGCACTTTTGAGCAACTAAAAACATATTAATATATTTATATTCAGTTAATATAACTCATACGCACTGTAGTGCGTTGAAAGTGCTTTGATCGAAAACACTATTTACCTACACTGTTTTCGGAAACAATTTCAGTGCAAAATATTCTACACTCTTAGAAATATTTGTGTAATTTTGCACTCATTAAACTAGGCAACTAATAACCTAGTTTAATGAGTGTAATTTTACACACATGGTAATTGTACACATCCGATCAGCCAACTGGATGCTCCCTTTATAATATGGCAAAACATTCACTTATCAATAGTAACATTTTTCTAAAATTTACTTTAATTTTTGGTAATTTCGGAAAAACGTAAGTACATCTTAATCTAGGAAATATTTTTATCACAAAAAGGCAAAATGCTTTGTTATTGCAGAAGAACACATTTTTTTTAAACAACAAATTTTTGGAACAAATTCTTGAAAAATAAGACCAAATAATAACAGATGTAGTACTTTGAAGCGGAGAGCCATACTTATAAGAACTGTTCTCCTCTGGAATATTTGGCTGTATTTTTGAGGTAGGTCGGATAGAATGTGTTTTGCTTACGGAAATTTCGATTGCAGTAAATGTGGTGAAAAGATCAGTTGACATAATAAAATTTGTATTTATTTTTATCACATGTCATTTTAAAAATTAAAAAGTCATAGCACGCAAAGTCCTTATATTTTGATACAATTATAAATTTGTTACGCTATAAACAACACAAGTGATAATTTATATACGCAAAACCTGAACCGAATAACCATCATTTGATTTTGTATCAAATGTAGCAATATTGAATATAAAAAATGTATCTTGCCACTTTTGCAGCAACGCAATTGAAACTCTGGAAATATTGTCGACATTTTAAATTTCCAAACACGTATTCCACGCATAAAACAAATCACACACACGCATACACACACACATTCATATACATAAAGTTTCATAAACGATGACTAGAACACAAGAAATAACGAAAAAATATTCTGGCGAATCCGCCAGTGCTCATCGTACTGCTTCCTAATTTTTTCGGTTTTATACAACATCCAATGTTGTTTTAGTTGTTCCCTTAAATACAAAAAATACGCTGATAAGATACCACAGTACATACCACAGTACGTAATGAGGTGCCGGGTAGAAGTGTGAAGGCAATTTCGCCAATTAAATCCATTCTCTTAATTGCAAACAAATATACATACAATTCGAATTATAATCCTTGAAACGCAGAGCAATGGTTGCATTTGACTGACCTAGAAATTGAGGTGTCCCTCAAAAACAAATATTTGTAATCTCCTTAGAAGTGGCAGCAGAAGTTATGAGCTTGTACTTGACACACAAGAGATTTAGTAGTTTTACCGAATTTTTCCGAATCATTGTAATGTAATTCAATTATTACATTTACGTTGGTAGTAATGCCTACAGTCTGTATGCCCGCATAGCTGTATATTTGCTTAATTTATTTACATTTTGCGCGTCAACAAAATTGATGGGGAAACATTTTTTGCGCCGCACATCCTGTGAAAATGCAAGCCTATTTTCTTTGCTGTCAATTCACAAGTATTTCTGGGCGTGTATTTGCGTGCGTGTAGCTATCACCTCAACGGCTTATGGTGCGATTAATCATTCTATTGTGTTCCTATTTGCTATTTGCGTGGGTTGGAAAAAGCTGTTCTTTGATTTTTATTACAAACGTGTTGCGCCTTCACACGGTTTTTACACAGCACCATTGGCCCCTACCCAAAAACAAAATGTAGTTTAAGGTGTGAATACGCTCAAAAGGCTCGAAGTTAATGGCACATTAAATGTAACCTTTTTAAGTTTTGAAAGAATTTATGCATTTGATCAATTATTTCAAAATTAAGTTCCAACGTAACTTTAGCACTCTTTTTAGTTGACAGATAACACTGTGCAACACATTTTTCCGATGTGGTAACGGTCAATGTGGGTCGGAAGTTTTTTCAAAGTTAGTTTCCCTTCAAAAGATACAGTCGTTTAAAAAAAAAAAACTTTGCCATACCAAGAAGTTATTGAATTTTCAGAATGAACAAACAATTTTCAGAAAATGCTCTTGTGATTTTTTTCAAATTGATAAAAAATTTGCTAGTTTTTCTATTCATCGTATAAGTTTGTGTGTAGGTATAGGGCTCAAATAAGTTTCCTTTGACTGACTGAAACTTACTTGCTTTTACTTACGATTTCCTAAGAATATGATTAATGATACCAATATTGTTTCGAAAGTTGAAATTATAAAATTTTATCTGTGATTATATCTGATTAAAAATTTTAAAACTTTTACAATAGCTTCAGACTGATTCTCCCCCTGACAATTTATTCTATAAAAATATTAAATTTAAATATTTAATGAAACAACACATACGGACCGAAATGCTCTATTGCGGAGATCTGTGTTATTATTCAATTACAAACTCATTCGATTCTAGATATGGCGACTGGAAACTCGGTTCGAAAAATCAAATAATAGTATTTCGGAGAGCTACATTGCCACAAATGGAACAATAACAATTCATCAATTTGTTACAATTTGCAATGGTTCCAAATTCGAACATGACTTGGGGCTTTGTTCAACAGATTTCCAAGCAGTATTTTTAGCTTTGTTATAAATAAGATAAAATAATAGTGGGAGTTGCACCGCCCCATTAATTTGTTGGTTGTTATTCGTTCATTTGTTCATGTGGAAATTTGTTTGGTAAATAATTCAACAAAAATGAAATACACATGAAGAAAATACCAAATACCAAAGTATAAAATAAAATATTTAAAATTTGAAGGAACCTTAGCTTTAGACGCATCGTATGCGGTTTTAGTTAGTACCATAATATATGCACATGCATACTTACTTGTTTGATGTCAGTCCGTACATATTGTCAGTCATCCATTCATTTCGTTTCTATGGTGCCCAAGCACAGATACAACCTCCGTTTGCACTGAAATTTATTTCACTGTCAACATTAGTTTTATCTTTCACCATTAGCTTTTTTACCTCACTAGCACTTCACTACAATGATTTTGAAAAAGAATTCTACTATTGCAGAACTTCAACTTGCCATAACGAGGCTAGAAAAATAAAGGAAATGCTGAAAAAATTATTTTAACGATTATGGTAATTTAATGCAATAACCGCGCCATGTTTGTCATCAATTTCCGTTTCTCATATTTCAATTCTCTTCTTTTATTTTATGTCGCTTCCTTCTAGATCTTTTGAGATATTATTTTTTGCAATTTATTTCGAAACCCTGCACGTTTGCAAAGTTAAATTCTACTTTCCATCTTCTTGAGCTTCTTCTGCTGGTTCGATTTTTCAATCTAATGTGAATTCTGAAGGAATATAAAATGATAAATCTGCAATTTCTGCTGCAGTGGCAGCATACCTCAGCGTAGAGTATTGACGTCCTCGCTTGCGTTTGTTCAGCGACACTAACGATTCCGGCAAAACCACCATCAGCATCGTAGCCTCGCAGATTCCAATTGTTCTTTCTTTCTTTATTCTAGTAGCGGCGGATGCTTTTAAATATATTTCCCTGGTAACTTACATTTTTTGTTCATTTCATGTTCAGTATACTCCTTTTATTCGCCATTAAATTTGCATTTGCCATCTCCGACAATGAGTTTTCTCGCCCACTGAATGCGGGCGAGAAGAAGAGTGTATATGAATGTTTGCTTTATTATACGAATTATTTAAATAGATGACATTTTTAAACCGATATTTCCATCGATTAAGTATACCGGTCCGATTGTACCTTGGACCGACCGAGTGCTATTCCCCGTTATTCGGTTCAACATGCTCAAAATGGTTCTTCTATGATATTTGCTTCTCTTCATTATGGTTTCTTTCTTTCGCGGGTGCAAACAATGGCGGAAAAGGGAAAGTAGATACAATTTGGGTTTTCCATTCACTTTTGATTTTTCGGTGAAATATTGTTTAAATATTTTTTGTGACCGCATTAATGTTTTGTTCATTTATCTAAAGTACAATTACAAAATACGGCTAGGTATATATTTATTATTCATGTCATGTGGGTGTAGCTTGTATGTATATTGATTTTGGTAACAGACAAACAGACATGGCCAAACCGGTTCAAGTTTTGATGCTGTACAAGAATTTTCTTATACTTACTGTTTTCCATACCGATCACGCCTACTTATGGGAGTTACTGTTTTAAACGAGTATTATGACGGCAACATCAACTATGAGTTAAACCACCAAATTTCGTTGCCTAACTAAATGCTGATCAAATCTTCAACCAGCTAAGCACTGTGAATTTGGCCATGCGTACAATGTACATGTTAACATGCGCAACATTAATACAAAAATTTTCTTCGCGTGCGTAACACAACTTAACTACTAAATTTGTTTTTCTTCCATTTGCTGTAATCAACGTACGCCAAATTAGAAATGACCTGTGCATTTTCCTCTTGCCTTTATACATTTTCAAACAACTTCAGATTAACACCTAGTAGAAAAAAGTTAATGCGCCAAAATTACGCGGACTGGATGAAAAACGAACAAAATTTAGCACAATAAACCGTGGAGAGGAAATTCCTTTTCTTTGTTTCCTTTTAGCTTTATTGTACTGGACCAAAAAAGATAATAAGGGTATTTCTTGAAATTATTTCTTTCAATTCTCTTTGAAGTTGGTACAGCGCGAAATTTAAGACGGAAATTTGACTTTAAATTTTAAAGAGCTTTTAAACGAGGACTTGTGAGAATTTGAAAAGTTTATAAAATGTAAATTCATTTATCCGTTGGAATATGAAAAGGCAATATTGGCATTTTTAATATACTTTAAAATTTGTGACCACAAAATCGTGTCGAGCACCAACTTGTTGAATACGCCAACCGCAATTTATGATTGCTCCCACATAAAAACTCCCACAAAAAACTTGAAAGCAAAAGAAACTGACCAACAGAACAATAACAACAACAACAACAAAAGAGATCAGGATCCAACGGACATACACACTCTCCATAAACGCATAATTACGGTAACTAAATTATGTTCAAAGTCTTTGAGGTCCACATGGTATTTATGTACTTTTTTTGTGAACAATTGCCTAAAATACTTAATAATGGTAAAATGAGTTCATAATTATTTATAGTCACCCCAAATTAAAGTAAATTTGTAATTTCTAATTAACACCTAGTAGATTCAAGGCCTTCTTACGATGTAATAAATATATGTACATGGGTACTAGCTTTTAGCCACCGCTTCGCTATCTGTAGTTTTGTATTTCAACAACTTTAAAAATATGGCAGTAAGTGATGACAGAAAAGCTAGGATCCCACGATTGCCCCAACGTGGAAATCTGCTTCTTTGAACAATGGTTTACACTTCAAACATTTTGTTTGTAAAATCCTTACATATTTAAATAAAAATTGAGAAAAGCCCTTTAAAATTCAGTTTTCTAATGATATTCACTGAACAAGCCTAGCCGAACCGAATAATCGGCGGATCTGAAGTTAAGGTCATTTGCTGTTCTCATAAATGCGTAAACAAATTTCAAAGTAGATAAAACAATCAGATTTTCGCATACATTTGAATGGTCAAGCAAATAAATCATGGCCGGAGTAACATTCCAATTCCGGCAACGCGATGGGGAACAAATTGTAAATGCATGAATGTGTATGATGCTTTTTTGAGTACTGGTTGCAGTCGCTACCCTACAAGCGATAATCCACTAAGGAGATTTCAAAATTCACACCATACCCGACAATATTGTGTTGTTTACAAACAACGCCAACAACAACTGTAACAGCGACCTTTACTCGCTTTTGGTGAAAACTCCTCAAATTTCAGGCTAGTTGGAAAAAAAAATACATAAACAGCATTCCGACATAGAATTATGCCCTCTAGGAAATGGAAATATTGCATCATGGAAGCTAGAATGTTTCAAGAAAAGTTTCATAATTTCGTTTTTAATAGCCAGTGCCATTGGAGGATACACTCACCATAAATGTCCGTATGTGAAAATACTAGAAAGTATAGGATCAGTAGGAGAGTAAAGCTATCCGAAATAATCGAAAACATTTAAAATGTATTAAAAATATATTGAATGAAATCCAAAATATTCGGAACACAAACCACGAATTACTATCTAATGACAGTAACCATTAGACGCCCACTTTTGCCTTTTCTACATAAAAATCAAGTTTAAAAAGTATATTTTTGAATAAGATTTGTGGCCTTTTTGGGGCATTGCATAGAAAGACGGTGACTACTACCAAATGGCAGCTTTCCACGAGTTCCGAGAAGGTGCACTCACAGATTTGCATACATGGAATATAAAGGACATAAAACATAAATGCAAATCAGAATATGCAGTTATGGGAATTGCAATAAACAGGATATGCAGCAGGAACCACACACCACTATGGAAACACTGTGTGTGAATTTTGAATGCTGCCGTGTCATTGTGGGAACGCAGATTGAGTGTTGCATTTTGGTCAAGTTCTGGAGCTCTTGTCGTACACAACCACTCTGGATATTAAGTTTGTTCGCCATTAGTCTTTTCGTCTTATTAGCAGATTTTTATTGCCGAATATTTTCCTCGCTCCAGTGAAAACCTATAAAATTTCAATGCAATCAAGAACAATTTCGCCGATATATCGCATAAGGGCCAACAGCAACAACAATAAAATATAGATCATTCCTGAAGAGGAAACGCAAAACTGCGTCCTCGGTTCTCGTGGCATTCGACATTATCACACTTTTTTGTAAAAGGTACAGCTTGCCGTCATGTTGTAAATAACCAATAATGCTGCGCATTTTTTTGGTGTTGTTTTTGTGTTCACAGGAAGCTAGCACACATAATGCAGCATCGGATGTTCTGCTGCTGCATTGAGTGCAGCCGTTACTGCTTTTGGATATGCAAACAGGAACTTACTACTTGATGCCTCTGGTATACCCTTTTTCGTTTTTGCTTTCATTTGTTTGGTCTCGGCGGAAACTTGTTGGCAGTTTGAACACAATTGTGAAGAACCCAAGCAGTGGCCTTGTTGCTATAGCGGAAACAGAAGCTTGCATGCTTATGTAGCAGTGGTAGAATAAATCAGTGTTGAAATTTAATGTTCTTTATTAAAATACCAAAAAGCTAAATTCAAATTTAAACTGAAATGCCCTACACCCTCGAGTTAAATAAAAATTTGACAAATTTGCAACTCGTCTTCTTCTTCATTTCCTTTGATCCCAAGTGGGTCATTGGATCAAGGCCGTATTTAGGGGGTGGAGGAGTGGTTCTATTTACGGGTACATGTATATGTGAACTAGGACTTTCGATCCCGAAAGTCCTAGTTTCGAAAAGCTTACAGTATTATTTGGATACAAATATGTTTCAACATAAGTTTACAACAAAATTTAAAAAAATGTCGTTTTGAATATGTTAATGGGTTCAGCCCAACGTTACCCATCTTGAAATAATCAGCCTCATTAACAAAATATCGGTTCCCAGATTGTAAAAATATCGGTTTCGGTTCCATAAACTAAAAAAATTTGTAAGTGAAAAAAAAGACAAAAAACTTAACAAAACTGGATTTTCCACTTTAATAAGCATAAACTTATTATTATATGGGGTTCTTTGTTCTTTATTAAAATACCAAAAAGCTAAATTCAAATTTAAACTGAAATGCCCTACACCCTCGAGTTAAATAAAAATTTGACAAATTTGCAACTCGTCTTCTTCTTCATTTCCTTTGATCCCAAGTGGGTCATTGGATCAAGGCCGTATTTAGGGGGTGGAGGAGTGGTTCTATTTACGGGTACATGTATATGTGAACTAGGACTTTCGATCCCGAAAGTCCTAGTTTCGAAAAGCTTACAGTATTATTTGGATACAAATATGTTTCAACATAAGTTTACAACAAAATTTAAAAAAATGTCGTTTTGAATATGTTAATGGGTTCAGCCCAACGTTACCCATCTTGAAATAATCAGCCTCATTAACAAAATATCGGTTCCCAGATTGTAAAAATATCGGTTTCGGTTCCATAAACTAAAAAAATTTGTAAGTGAAAAAAAAGACAAAAAACTTAACAAAACTGGATTTTCCACTTTAATAAGCATAAACTTATTATTATATGGGGTTCAAACACCCACCAGAAGATAGTTATTTGTCTCCCCTTCCATTTACAAAAGAAACTAAGTGAATTCGATACCTAGAAACGCAGATATTCAGAGTTGACTCTAGAATTTCTTCAAACGCTTAGATCTCCGCAACGGTACCCCCTCCTAGGGGGTAGAAACTTTACATAAAAATTCAAAATTTTTTTTTTGTTATTTCCTAATTTATTTTGTAATTTCATGAATACTCATGAATACACACCAGAAGATAGTTATTTGTGAATTCGAAACCTAGAAACGCAGATATTTAGAGTTGAATGTAGAATTTCTTAAAACGCTTATATCTATGTAACGGAGCCTCTTAGGGTTTTAAAACTTTACATAAAAATTCATAATTTTTTTTATTTTTTATTTCCTAAATTATTTTGTAATTTCATGAATACACTTCGTTACCCAACTGTTACAGTGGGGATTTTACAGTGGCACTGTATAAAGGTTTTCAGTGTAGACTTACAAGCCGGTTTACGCAATCGCTGTTGCATTTCTGAATTTCATTAGATAAGCAGAAAAAAGCGAATGGTAATTTCGTTTGTCACCGCCAAGTGCAAACTTCCAACAATTACAAATGTTGAAAAATCAGTTAAAACCGATTTCCTGACTATTTCGATTTTGCTGTTCGCGTGCGGAAATGCGTAAATTTCCGCCAATAAATTAAGCTGAAATAATTGGCGTAGTTCCAAATTTTTACCACCACCTCAGCGCTCCGATTTCTGTCGGTTTGTTGGGCGATGGTTCGTAGTAGGCCCGTTTTGTGTGCATTGCGCCATTTTGCACATAATTACAATGAATGGAACTGATTTTTGCTTGCCAATAAATACAATTCTGCGATTGCTCTACTAAACCGAAAAAGCTGCACGCAGCACCGAAGTTGTCGGTCGATGCAAATTGACTTCCACACATATTCGAATTTCGAATACATACAGGGTGTCCGGCATAATTTTCTTATATTTTACGATATATTTTCGATAAATTTTCGAAATAGAGGCAAAAGAGAATAGAGTTTTTTTTATTTTTGTAGCTATATATGGCCTTTTCAAAAAAATAGTATTGGCTTAAGTAAAAATACGCTTCACAACGAGACCCTCATTCGGGGGTCACTTATATTTTCTTTAAAGTGCCATCGAACCAAAAAAAAGTGATTACTGCCGACTCGTACTGAGTTCTGTCCCCCATTTTGGGCTGCAGCCCTAGTGGTATGTTTTCGTTATACGCTCGCGATGGAATTTCTTAGAATGGGTTTTATGCCTAAAGGTTTCATGTGGATGTAGCGAAATTCCTTCTGTGGCAAAGGGTAGCGTGGCAGTTTAATATAGCGCTCCCATATATTTGTCATTGCTTGACGAGAAGTGGCGGCCGTATTTTTCACTATGGAATAGAAATCGCAACAATCTGATCGTTAGGTGGCTGCCATACACTAGTACATGGCAGTATCTACATATTTTAATTCAAAGACACAATTGGTATCACTTCAACTATGTGAAAACTTCATTTGCATTTTGACTTGCAGTCAGACACGATATATACTTATGGATATGAAGTCTTCACCGTACATACACACACGGAAAACCTTTTCGGATAACAACGATAAAACAATTGAAGTAATCAAACAAGGTGAATACAACTTATTTATGGTCGGCATATTAAGCCGGCCCAGCTTTTTAAGGGGAATTTTCAAACTGATTTTTGCCATGGCTTGTTTTCGCACTTTTAAGTTCGCGAACAAAATGTTGTTCATTCGGTTGGTGTAAACGCACCTTCAAACAAATTAATGATCAAACTTTCGCATGAAGCTTATTGATGAGAGACTATATTTTTGATTGTCTTCTATCGAATCGTTGTGGTCTGGCCATTTTTCGTCTAACAGTAATGACTTATTGTGTACTTAGGGTGTGTGCCAATTGGTATATATTTAGAAGCGAAAATGTAATATAATTTTCACGTGGTGTGTTAACATGTGAAATTTTGACAGAAGAAATTTCTGAAAGATCACAAAAATAGAAGTTAGCATTGCAAATGTAATTTTTGAACCTGTGTGTTTTTATTTTCGGATTCGTTCCTTTTCATCAAAATTTACAAAAATATACATTTTACCAGCCATTACAAAGGTATCAGAATAGTTCTTAGGAATGCCCTGTCCATTGAATTCTTACAAATTTTTGAAATGCAATCAACTTAAAATTCATTAGTTGTTCATTTTATATTTAGATTTTTTTTACGAAATAAAGCTCTAAGATATTTAAATTTAGATTTCGCAAAAAAATGCAACCCGACCAAATGCGAATTCGAAAAGTTCATAATATTCACTTGTCAAAATTTGTAGTAGCCCGGGGACTAGTGGAAATTTGGACATTTGATATTCCTAAATAGTGTCAGCATTTGTCGCAGAACTGTCAAAATTCCATGTGACGTTTCATTGAATATAATTTGAAGATTTTAGTAGTTACGTAATTTTCATTCTCTGTATATTGCGCGTGGTAATCGTTACGACTTGAGGGGTTAGACACAACGTAGATAAGGAAATTGGACTTAGTCACTTTCACTTATCATGGAACGGCCACGGCATATTCTGTGCGTGGTGCAATTAAATATTGTCCGCTTTTCACTAGCAACCAACTTGTCTGTTGTATAAGTTTAAGCACTTTGTTTGCCGACAATTCTTATTTTACTGAAATGAAAATTTTTAATATCAAGTTCAGATATTCCGAGTTTATTTAAAATCAACTTCGAAATATGTAAATCAAAACAAGCAAAGCCAAAAAACATTTTGAATTAAAATCATTCATGACCTCACCCGCATCAGTGAAATCTTCCCGCAAACACATTTAAATGACAACTTTTCCCCTCCCTCTACCCACCTTTCGGCTTAACCTTTCGCGGCAAAAAAGGAGCAAAAACAGGTGAAACAGCTTTAAATATTCAAATTGGCAAGTGTCACAATCGCAAAGCAGGTGGAGGAGTTGGATGGAAGTTGTTCTCGCTGGCAAATCAGCGTTTTCACTCGTTACTTATGCCGCCATTGGAAATGGGAAGAGCAGTAGCTAGAAGCTATTTTAGGCTTTTCCTTAGCAGTTCACCAAAAAAAAGGGACTAAAAAAGCATAGATGGCCCGGCCCGCCTGCAAAGTGTGCACCGTACTGTAAATGTATTTTAAATGTAAATTCAAATTTTTGTTCTCTTCTTATTGGAGAGAAACCTTTCGGCTACGGATTACTTTTTTTAACATTTTTTTTTTACCTAGAAACCAACATTTAAATGGTAGCCTGTTACCCTTAAAGGTGTTTTTCTAGTAGCGTCAAATGGGTTTTGGATAATCTCAACCATTTTTGGCAATTCTCGTAAGCTTTGAGGTATGAAAGCGGTTTGCCCGTTTGTGTTTTATCGAAACACCCACATTTATTGTATGTCGTACAGGTGGCTGGTCTTAAAAGCATTTTAATAAATGTCTTTGTCACACTTTCCGATGTGAATTTATTTGAGTTTGGCTGTTGGGCTGTTGTTGTTGTGGCTGATTTAAAAACTGTTGCAATTGGAGGGTATTTCGCCGTAGAATAGTACAAAACGTCAGCTGGGACATTTGCTTGCGCGTTATGTGTATGTAAAAATGTATGCAGCTGTCAGATTTAATCGGTGTTGCCAAATCTCAAAATTTAAGTAGAACCCCTCGTACAACAATCAAACCTGAAGTTCAATGACAATGCCCAAGTTTAAAATTTTACACTCCAGCGCTAGTTAAGATATCAATAGCGTACATAATTTCAATACAGTAATAGAGACCTGTAACGTGCTGGTCTTGTTCCCACCTTTGTCTATTCAGGTAATGCATTGCTTGGTTTGTTAGCATTTCATCACTCTCCTCCGCATACTTTTATCATTGATTGGAGAACAGTTTAAATATTTTGGTTTGTTAAAACATCAACGTTCCAACATTCAGCAATGCTTTCCGGTGCTAATTGAACTTGTACAAACTTTTCTACAATATGGGTACCATTTTTCACTGCAGTAGTAGCAGTTTCAACTTTTCGCCCTTTTATTTTGACTTTGGCAATTTCATTATTTTGGCTTGCTTCAGCAATATGTAATTGCCTTTCTCTGATGGTCGTGGTGAAATTGCTGACCTAATTATAATACCTGCGCAATTTCTCTATGGCATCGCAGTTTCCAGCAGGTAGCAAGCTTATGCTTGATATCAACTTATCGATTTGGCATAAAATTGCTATGGATTGAACTTTAATGAATTGCAGTAAAGAACCTGAGGCGCTGAATGATAAATATGAATAATTTCTGTTATACGACATATGTACGGTTTCTGATCAATATTTTTCAGGGATGGAAACCCGAAACGGGAAATAGCGGGAGTTTTAGTAATATTTCAAAATGCCGTAACAGGGCTCCCATTAGGCACGGTAAATATATTTGACAATTGTTGTCAATAAGTTTGTATTACCTTAAAAGCAAAAATAAAACATATTTAGGGCCAGCAAAGCGGACCGGGCCCAGCTAGTTTTACATAAAATTGGCTGCTCTCCAAATTTAGTGCACACTCAAAACGAGCGATATGGAAAGACTATAAACTTTCACAATTAAAATGTTGTCATGCCTACAAGACGTGATTGTCTTTTGCTAAATTTACGCTTTTCTGCACCTGAGTCGGCTTAAGTTACGTGTTGTATGGGCGGTTATGTCCATATTTAGCAAAATGCTTGGAAAATTTATTATACAACTCCGTGTCAAAGTTCGTATTCATATATTAAACATTCAATTCAAATTCAATTCAGTAGTTACTTCAGTAGGTCTTGTAGACATATTTTGAGTTGTGTGGGAGGTGCCACGCCCCTTGTACCCTATAGCAAATGTCAATACCTATAGAACTCATCCTCAAAATTTCAAGAAAATCTGTTCAGCCGCTTAGCCGTGATTGAGGGACAAACAGACAAACAGACACACAAAAGAGTTTACAATATGTGTATATGTCGTAGTGTGTTGTGATTTAAATAGAAATATATAATTCTTACTGTGGGATTGCCGTCAAGCTGTTTTTCTAGTCTTCAACGGAAATCGTAGTAGATACAGGGAAAATAATTTGGAATTGAACAACGGAACATCTAGACAACCTCCGACTTATTTAGGGATTTTTCCCAATAGATGATAGTTTTGTTCATTTGTTGAGCAGAAAAGGATTTTCCGTGGTCCTTTATCCATCGGCCGATGCACTTATGTATACTGAAAGCTAAAAGCATAAGTGTACACACAAACAGCAAAAATAAAATTAAAGACAAGTACGGAATTTACACCAAATTGGTCGCATCCGTATTGTTTACAAAATATTATCATGCCTCATGCATACAGGCATACACCACACACAGCAAAAGCCGCGATGCATATAAATGGCGCAATTGCATTATTTGCCATGCCGAGCATTGTAAAGAGCAGAGGAATAGACTGCGGCCGGAATAAACAATCAAACAAACATGCTGTAGCAGGACAAGCACAAAAACACATACAGAAAAATTTCACTTGTGAACACAATCACCAAGTAGTAGTTAAGCCTGAAGACAATGTGTTCGTGTCGCGCATTTTGCGGCCCAAATGTTTGAATTGCTATGGCTGTGGAGGCAGAGGGGGGTGCGGAAAGGACAAGTGTTGTGAAATCAAGATTCAAAACCGTTTCCGAAAAACATTAAAACTCATATTGTGGACAGCTATTTCAAATTATGAATTACGATGGGCCAGAAGAACCCCGGGCCACAAATTGCAGCGAACTCCGGTCGGAATTAGATAGGACTTATGCTGAGCTCCAGATTGGAATTGAATATTCTATAAACTATTTGGTCTTCAAATCGATTTAAATCCATTTTATAATTTGAATCATGTCTGTGCAATACTTGTACTTACATATGTATATATACTTATGTATATTCACAAAAAAAACATTGAGCATAGAAACAAATTGAAATAAACGAACCCCAAAACGATTTGCAAGGTTTTAAATAAAATTTTCAATTTCGTTTTACTCTGGCAGTGTGAAACATCGAAGCAAAAACAAAAACTAATGAGAAAAGCCGCAAGGTCTATAATATTTTCGATACCCACACCCCGCTCCCCCATTACCCCGCATTCCATTCAACGTTTGTAGGCATATGGATGACGCGACCGAACAGAAGGTTGCTGAGTCGACAAAACAACGCTTTGCTGTTGTAAATCTCTGACCAGAGCATAGCAACAACACCAACGACAACAACAAATCAGAAACTGTGCTTTGATAGGCGAAGCAATTACGCGCTCTGCAACTGCAATTAAAATCGATTTTCAGCATTTTGTTGTTGAGTTGAGTCGAATGGAGCACCTGTTTTTTTTTTTTGTCATTTTGATTGCAATTTGCACATTTCCCGCACCGCATTCCGTCCATACTTCACTTGACGATGTCCATTGTCAATGACTGTCGTCATTGCTATGCGGTGCGTTAATGAAATTAGAAGCACACTCTGACTCCGCTACCGCCACCGCCCGCATGATGCGCATTTAGTGTTTGGGCTGCTTTTGCTGCAGCGTTCAATGGATATGTACATTGTACAAATGACTTTGTGCCGGTGAATTCCGAATGGTACTAGTCAGGGGCGTAGCGGAGGGGGATGGAAATTTTAGGTTTTAACCCCCCCAACACCGTTAAAATTTTTCAAATATCTTACGTGGCAGCCAAAAACAAAAGGTTAATATTTACATATTCACATTTTAATGGCAAGTTTTTCAAACTTTTTTACTCCTTTTCCTTACGGTCCGGAATTTTATATATCTTACGTTTACCAACCGAGGTGAAAACAGTTCGTTCTTTGTAACGAAAACCGTTCCAAGAACATTTCGGCAGGAAGAACATGTTCCACGCAGGTGGTGATGTAGGAAAATTATATAAAAAATAGTGCAAGAATGATAAATGCGTCTCATTTTTCATGTTGAACTACTAGTTGAATTGATAATCGCATTTAATCTGTTTTTCCTATTAATTCAATTAGTTGCTACTATTGTCCTATAGATCAAATTTAATAGTATTTAATAACCTTTTTCTTAGTGTATGCCCAATTTTTGTTATAATACTGTAAACCGGAACATTTTGTCGAAAATTTAAATATTCGGAAAATGAACCATAAATAACCGGAAAGTCTGTTTAAAGGCTGGAACCCAATGAATACTTCGCTACGTCAATCCTTCAAAATATAAAATTCGTCCATCTTTTTGTACGCTGTACGTTTCACAGTAATTGGGCAGCACTGAAAACTTCTGTGTAATGTGTTGTTGTTTCGGCGGATTGACGTAGCAAAGTATTCATTGGGTTCCAGCATTAACGTCTTTTCTGCACGAATCTCGATTTTTTGGTGTTGGACTAATTACCTTTTTGATTCGATTTCAAATACACAAATTAAATTTATTGCTTTATAGTCCACTAATTTGCACAAAGTTTTAGGCATACATACCGTATATTTAAACAAAATTTTGTATAGAAACACTTTTTGAAAATTAATAGACTCACTGATACGATCTCCTTACTACGCCACTGGTGCTTGTTAAACATGACGATGGGGCACCCCAACCCATCCCGCATAATGTGAAATATTTAAAATTTGTTTTTGTTAGTTGTTGTTGCGGAAAGGTAATCGCATGCCTTTAATAGACAATTACAATTTTTCCTTTTAGTGTTTCGTATTTTTAAATGGAACAAAATGGTGGGCACTGCAATTATAACAACAGACTCGCAAATATGATATTTTTGCATGGTTGTGCTTGAAGATATCGAGACCCAAATTAAACTCCTTTAATCCTTGGTTGAGTTGACATCAAATGGCCCAAAAGTAAAAAGTCCTCTCTTATTTATATCAAAGTGACTAGACGTTAACATGAATTAGGTGAGTATTTTTGTACTCGTGGAGGCATCCGCAAATTTCACCACCTTCTCCGTCGGAAACACTCCGAAAACTATGTCTATTTCTAGGCCTCATATTGAAATACTTTCCATTCGTTTCATTTGTCTATTACTTAAGAATACATATTATTAAGTAACAACTTAACATTTGTTTTTGATAAAAATAAAAATAAAAATCAGATTTCCTGACAGACTGCTTACATTTTATGACTTTCTAGATTTATTTTGTCTTTGAGTTTTTTTTATTTATTAACCGGCGTTTGTACAGTATTTGTTTTTGTTTCTTGGCGTCGCTCCTGTAAATGGAAATACATTCAGCCAAATGAAAGAAAGCACAAAGAACCGATTTTAATTATGCTGCGAGAGGTAAATTCCTCTATTGTTTCTCCGCTGCAATTGCCATTCTGCTGTGTACAACTTAATTGCTGTCTGTTCTTATCACAAATATTGACAGTGACTGTAACTATAAATAGCAAAACAGATTTATATATGTAATTTTTGAAAAATGTGTACGAACAATAATGAAAGCGGATACTACGGTGAACTTTTAGTATATATCAATATTCATAAAACATAAAACCAAAAGGTAGAGGCTAATTTTTATATTTGGGATGACTTTATCTCCGTAATGATGCCGGTACGAGATTGTAATTGGCACAAAAACCCTCTAGGTATGGCAAGAATTTTCCAATTACAGGCTCTAGTATATGTGAGGCAGTCGATTTCATTGTGGACTAAGGCCATACCTGAGATCAAAATAAAAATGAAATTTCCTAAGCGCCTTAGTTTTTTTTTTCTTATTTATTCTACATATCTAATTAATTCAGTGATGTCAGTCAGTCCGTATCATCCAACTTTGAAAGGGAATAGTGCGAATAATTATAGAAAATTTATCGAACAATGCTACCTTGAACATGCCCTGATCACAGTACCTCTTAATGTGTCAGATGTTTTGATCTCTGACATGTAGGTACCATAAGCCTTTAACATTTAAATTTGGTGAACAATTGCAGCATCTGAAAATGTATTTTCACTACAAGTTTGTTTTTTTATTTTATTTAATTTTGAAGTTGAAATAAACCCAACAATAAACCTAACGGCAACGGCAACAGCAACATCGAAAAGCAAACGCACACTACCCGGCTCTGCATTCAAAAAGACAATCGCAAAATGTGAAGTAAGCTACGCTTCCGTTTCCTCTTCGTTTTTTTTTGTGCTTTTTAACTTTTGTGTCTGAGGCAATTAAAAAGTTTTTACTTGACTGCTGCTGTTGCTGCTGGTGTTAATTTTAAATTAAGAAAAACGATGCCGGAAATGCTTGCGGCTAATTCAATATAATAATAACGAAATACAATGTTGCAATACTTTCGGGAATACTTAAAGTAAAGCCGAGAATTCTAACTGATTTAACCACTCGTATCTTCACAATGGCTTAATGGCCAGTTGGAACTATAACCAGCCATTTTAACCACTTCAATAAACTGCTTGCAATTGTATCTGAAAATCTTATCAAAAATTTAAAGCATGCGACTACGAAACTGTCAAAAAAGCCATCACTCATTAGAAGGACCAAAGAAGAGCAAACTCCAGGTCAATCGAATAACTTTTGATTTTATTAAAAAAGTTTTCTCCTCTCGCAAAGTTGGAAATTTCTTTCGCAAGTGTATTCAGTTTTTTTTTAAATAATATCTTCAAACAAATCTGAATTCGACTAAAAAATTTGTTGCACATTTTGCTTATTTTGTCGATGGACACAAAATTATTACTGACTAGCTATAAATATAAACGAGTTTATAATAAGTTAAGAATACATATTTCAATTTATTTTTGATTAAGAAAAAGAAAAATCAGGATGGCTGACAGAATTCCTATTAATTTCAGCTAAAGCTCTAATAAGCGCCTTATTAATGACATAATTGGAACGATGGAACTGAATAATATATACATTAAAGTGTCGCAAATCCCTAGATGGAACATTAAATTATATCCGCTCTAGGGGTGCCGGACGTACCGTTTTACACAGTACATGTATTTTTTTAAAGTACTGGTTTTTTTTTTTCAAAAATGTACATGAGTTTACATTTTTTGCATGAGTCACTCTGAAAACAACTTGGTAAAATATTATTACAAATAGTGATATGGATTTACTTTTGGGTGAGTCTGTTTCGGTAACCACTGAAAGGATTTCAGTCTCATATTTTCATTTAAAAAAATAATAACAAAAAGTTCAATTATTAAAATTTTCTCCTAATTGTGAGAATTTTTCAAAACTTGAATTTCGGCCAAAAATAACCAAGTGACAAGGAATTTGATAATTTTCATACAAATTTACCAAAAACCCAATTTTTAGAAAAATTCGCAAAATTCAGGGAAGGTATTGGTTTGCCGTTTTCAACGATACCAATATCTACATAATAAAGTTTGAGGAAAATATTAATAAACCATTTATGGTATTCGATTTGAAGTGACACGCACTGTAAAAAAATTAAGAGAAAACACACAAACATTTTACTTCGACTGGCATATGCAGAGAAAGCGAAAAAAAAGGTTGCTTTTTCGAGTACTTTGGACAGAACATGTTTCCAACCCGCAAATGTTGAAAAACATAAAATGGCTGCTCATAGTAAACGAAAATTATTTCTTTTTCATTCGGACACAATGTCAATTGACCTAATGTCTTAATCAAACGGAAATACTTTTTCCAATTTAGTGCATATTTCCAAAACTTCGCCATATATTTTCCAAAACATTAGGGTGGCAATAAATAAACCATAGTGGTTGAAAACACGATTCCCAGCGTCTTATATGTTTATTTTGGTATTCAATACCATCGGCTCCTTCGTTTAATATTTAGAGGTCGTACACGCAAAGAATTCTTTAGTTAGTAAGAAACGGAAAATTAGACGTATGGTTTATAAGTTCCGCATCTGCACGCTGTTCCATTGAGTTACTTTCGTTCAGGTCAATAAAACCCAAGCCTAGTTCGAATTTAATGTGCTGTAAACTAAAATGCAATACTTTAATTGGAAACGTACTTCAATTGCTCCAAATTCTACTTAAATTGCTGCGAATTTACTATATATATATGTGCGCTTCTAGGTTTAGAATGTCCGTGTTCGAATCCTGTCTGAGTTAAACATTTTTTTTTCGTTTATACGACTTTGGTCGGAAACAAGCACTAAACGAAGTAAAATTCTTTGAGTATGCAGAGATTCTAGGACATTCCATTTGTTGTTTCCTTTTGTACGACCACCACTTGGTACAAATTGTGTCCACAAGCCTTGTTATATTCTGTATAAAGCTATGAATTTGTTAAATGCGGTACTATTACATTATTACATTACATTATTCTCACTTTCGAAGCAAAAAGATGCAATTTAGTTGTAAATATAAATAGATTTGAACCTTGCGAAAGTTTCTAGTAATTCGAACTTTTCAGTGATTCAAATGAAAGTGTTTTTTTAAATGAAATCGAGGGCGCTGGTGTTTGGGTTGTTCGAAATATTTCAGTATCTCCTTGATATATTTTTATTGAAAACTTGCATAAGACGGCAAATCATTCACAAAGGTTTTTTCTCAATTAGATATCAGCTGTCGTTCTCACATCCAGAAAGAAATGTATTTGAGTAACATATTTAAATAAAATTTCACGTTTAAATACTATTTATTCGGTTAAGTTTTTAAAAGATGCTTTCTAATCACATATGCAATAAAATCAAAATAGATGATCATAATAAGTCAATTTTAGAATGAATCCTTTTTCATAAACTCCCTTTCGGTTTGTTTGCAAAACATTTTTTTTTTTATTTTTTACTTGTATTTATAAAAAAACTAGCTGGGTCCGACCCGCTTTGCTGGGCCTAAACAACTTTTATAATTCCATTGTTAAACTTATCCCATAAGAAACATCTCACCGCGGTGTCACGTGTTGTGTATGCAACAAACATCTTACCACGGCGCCATGTATAATCTATGGATCTGATCTATGCTAACTGAAAAATAAATCATGGTAACCCCAGAAAGTATGCAATGGTGTGCGGCAGTACTTGCATTAATAACGATGATCCTGAAAGCACGCAAGCCTTTCGCTTACAAATATATGAAGACGACACAGAACTATGCAGTGAATTGGCTATTTTCACGATTTTCACACTTTCCCGGGTGAATTTTCCGGGTTTTCTTGACCGACATAGAATCGTAAAACCGAGACGAAGGCAACACAAAAGAAATTTTCCAAATCGGGAGCTCCGTTGATTTCTGATGCTATGAGTAACACATTTTGTGGCTTTGTTTTTGTTTTAGTATTAGTAAAAACCAATTTGTTAAAACCCCCACCGAAATTTTTCCCTGGGTACGTCCCTGAAATCATGAACTAAGAACGTGATATGTATATTAGAGTGGTCCAATATCGAATGGGAGAAAAAATGCACAAAACTCGGAAAATAAAAGTTGTCTATAAGTGGAATGAGAGAACTGCCATTTATTCAGAACAATAACCGCATTATAAAATAATTACATTTTTCAAGCTTAGCGGAGAAAATAATTAAACTAATTAGTCACCAGCATTTTACAAGCATTATTTTATTTACTTTAGTCATTTGCCAGCTGCGCGAAAATTAATCGAGAAACAGATGCGCCTATTAGGATTGCGGTTTTATAAATTAACATATTCATTAAAAACAGTCACAATGAATTCAAAACTTTTCAATGTGAACGCAGCGAAAAAATATTTATTAACAAATTTTTATTTGGAAACATTTCGGGAAAAAAACAATTGAAGTGAATATAAATTTGATTTTCTGTTGGCACAATTTGAGTAGCGAGGTTCATCCACTACGAAATGGAAATTAAATGTGCGACTGAGATATAGACATTTTCACTTATTTGTAGGCAGTAAAAGTGGGCGTAGCTCAAAGCTATATGAAGTTCCAATTTGGATCTATAGCATTCTTGAATTTTAGGGTATTTATTATCTTTATCACTTCAAAGGGAAGGATTCAAAAGGCCACAATTTATTGATTCTGTAAATGATTAGAGATTACAGCTATTCAATTGTTGTATGGCAAATCGTCACCATTTGTCAGGGCAACCAAGCAGACATTATGTAGGGTCTACACGCCCACACACATCCAGGTATTGCATGTCATCTAGCACTTTGCGTTAGGTTTTCTGTTATTGTTGGACAGAGATTGTGGTAAATCAATTAGGACAGTGCGAGTGGGTGCGGCGTGTTTCTCGGAAATTGATCGCATTTTACTTTTCATTTGCACACACAACAATTGATTACATTGATTTGCTGCAATCTTTTAATAGGGAATTGAGATATCGTTAGTTTCGTGGTGTAATGAGCGCCGGAAATTGCGTACAGAACATTGAACAAATCGAATTTAATACGAATGGCTTGATTACTGCCAGTACATCTCACAACAAAGAACACAAGACTGGAACCAATTTTTTTTAAAATTTAACTTAGCCGTATTGGTTTCAATTCGAATACTTAACATCTGCTTTCAAAAACACTTTCAAATTATATTAAAAAGAATTCGCTTTGAACATTTTGAAAATGTCTGCTACTTTCTCAATGGAGATTCCACTGCGTCGTGTATTTCACTTTACAACCCATCTGTTGTACCCTTTTCTGTTTCGGTGCTGTTGCCAAAAGGCAGAATTCTCCGTTATTGTGGTGATTACGAAAAAAAAGCATTTTATTCCCTCTACAACAATAAAAAAAGAGGAAAAGTGATTTATTATATAAGTTAATGCCCCGTTCTGTCATGGCATAAACTCATTTCATTTAAAACCTACACATTAACATAATCTTCAATAGATTTAAATTCAATTAATCATTTTTGTAATATTTGTAATTTTATTAAATATTCCATTAGGAGAAATTTAGTTTTAAATTTACAGCTAATCTTTGCGCTGCCCAATACAACAGTTTATTTACTTCGACATGTTGTTGTACACAGTCAGAGTAAAAAAAAAACAGTTTCAAGTGACAACTTCAAATCACAACAAATGTACTTCCACTTGCCAATTTCAACTTTAATTCGTAATTTTATTTCACAATCAGGCACAAGACGCTCCTGATAAAATTAAATTTAGATTGAACTCAGCACAACGATTGGCAATAAAAACCACATAAAAATCAACCAACTTAATTCGCGAAGGGCGGTTGTGGCTTGGCTTTTCGACGTCGACGACTTCAACGACTTCAACGACTTCAACGACAACAACAATGGCTTTTTCCTGTTGTTGTCGTCTTTTCGTCATTTCGAAGGGGCCTGAACTTAACACGCGAAAAAGAAATAAAAATCAAATAAACTAACGATAAAAAATTCAATTTAAATTTGTCAACATTCCGGATAGAAGCTGAAAATGCCCCAAGAATCCGATTCTCACTAGTACAGTTTGCCATTGCTCTGCCAGGACATTGTAAATCATTTTGAGTATGGCAACAACTGAACATTAGCTTTATCTTGAAATACGACACGCAGCTAGTCAAGAGAAACAAAAATTAGATATTTGGCAATGCTAATTTAAGTAAAAGGAAGCATTCCACAACACTTCACAAGTTGGAGGAAGGAATAAGGGCTTTTTGGATACGTGAGCATTTTACATACAGATCAAGTCTTGTTAATTGTCACAAATACCTTTCTACTAGACCATAGGCACAGCGTGCTAAACATGCCAAAGCGTTTCCTTTGGGCAGAAGGACAGACAGATCTGGACAAATGTGTATATATGAAATAAGAAAATCACGCATTTATCGCATAACACAATAAACACATTACCTACAATACTGGTTTACTTTCGAATATGTCCGTTAATTTACTGTTCAGATGCATGGTGGCATACAAATCGTAATTTTCTTACATAATAAGGAATGGAATGAATTCCCTCGAGAATAGTCGACTTCATCGCCCCATCACATTTCAAATACAATTTCACTTAATTGGCTTGATGTCATCATAATCATTTGGTTGAACTTCTTTGTTGTATTATTCCTGGTTTCATACCATTTCCAGAATACCAGCACTAACAACCCAGAGAACGATATGCATAATTTACTTCTCTTGAAATTATTACGTTGTGTGAAATATGTGAAATATTCAAAACAAATTGGATGTCAAGCCTGTTATCCTTACATAGTACTTATTTTTTAAACAAATTAAACTTTCTGACACACATAGGCTATGCTATGTTATACTGTTTGTATTAAAATGTATTAAAGCTAAACTTTTGCTCATGAATGTATTCGAAATAAATCCTAAACCAAAGGTCAATACCACAAAATACGAAAACATAAACAAAACTCATAATTAAGAGATGAAATCACAGTGTCATTGTGCCAGAACAACGAAATCAGCAAATGGCAATAAAAATGTGTTGGTCTTAGCACGCAGCAACGTCAAGTTCAATCTGGGCCAGTGTCATCGTTTGCGAAACTGATTGCGTGTGAAAACGTCGACTGCAACCTTTCTCCGTCCTCCACAAAATGAAAAAGGGATTCAAGTGACCCTTTGCTCCGTTTATTGAATTTATCGGATGCTCCAATCTCTACTCACGCTCTTTGCCCTGCCAGCAAACAAAGCGACATCCGCTTTTTGTCCTTGGTCGTTTCCTGCGCTGACGGTTTGCGTATTTTGTACCCAGGCGGGATTTATTGATATCGAGGTTAATATTTTTGCTATATTGAGCTTATACGTGGCAGAGCATTTAAATTCTCTTCAGCCGTGAACAAGTGCAGAATTACTTGATAACGGCTTAAGGATTTATGGTGGCGTGGCAGAGTTGGGCTCAGTACAGACAAACAAATAATAATTAAAAATATATAATTGTGATAAAATGTAAATGATAAACGAGTCCCTTTTCAATACCTACTCCTTCTAGGACCTAAAAATGATTACCCCTTTTAGAGACATATTTCGGACTCCAATTGGAGACATATCTCATGCATTGCATCGTGTCCTACTGGAAGGCAAACACGTCATATAAGGCTGATAGAGTATTTCCACAATAATGACCTGGTGCATGTACCATTGATTTCTTCGACATAATAGCAACCACAAGAATCCAACAAAAGACCCTCATCAATTTCATGTGGTTCTGGGTGCAGTACGCAGGCTTTTTCAAACTAACACTGAAAAATAATTTTAAATGAACTGAATCAGCCAATTTGTGAGAATTTTAAGGATTGTGTTAACACAGAGAAAAACTTATGTAAATTTATCTGAAAAACGAGTGTGTGACAACTAAGTTTCATCGAGTAGGTGAAACTTTTCTTCTACTTCCTAAGGACATTTAGCTGAATTCATTTTTGATTTGCCTCATAAAACCTAGCGTCAAATTAAAATATGTGCTGCGGCAAGTACAAATGTATGTAGCTATGGATGGTCCACTTTCAATATGAAAAAGCTTCCACAACGACCAAGCTGCCTCCGAAGAAAATATATCTTAAACATTACCGCAAATTGAATTCTTGTCCAAATATCGGAACCACAATAATAATATCAGTCATATATATTTGCAAAGAAAATGGCAGCAGAGCAGTGCCACGAACCGACACAATTTAACTTAAATGAAATTAACCAAAAGCGCTAACACACATGCCAGAACAAATACATACACACACATTTGTACAAATATTTGCGCACACACACTTATATGCTGAATTACCCTTAATTACTTGGTTTCTTTTGTTTGCAGATTTGCGAGGAGAATTCGTGGTCATGCAGCTGGATCATGGTAATGGGATAAGTGTGTGGCGGAACGCGTAACGGAACGATGTATTTATAAATGGAAAGAGTTTTATTAATTATTTAATCTAAACAGATCCAACCAAATAACAAAAAATAATAAAAAGTTTTTATACACGGAGGGAAATTCTTGCTGAAATCATGCCTTATAGGAATCAACTAAGTAAAAATTAGTCACGATATTGATCCATTAATTAGAAGTCAATAATCAAGAATTCTTAATCATAAGAACTGTCATAGTTTGTGATTTTTGTTTGCTTGATTTGTTCCACTTAAACGTGAATTGTTATTTTCCCTTTTGACATAATCAATGACCAGATGGAATAAATTGTGCAAACAAAAATCATAAATTATGATTAAAAATTCATAATTTTAGGTTTAAGTGAGAATAAATGAATCATTCGTAATAATAATTTGAGCACATATTTACAATTAAATAAATTCAAATTTTGTTTATTTGCTAATTTTTTACTTAATTATTTATTTAATTTTACTTTTTTATTTGCCAACTTGCTTAGAATAATTTGTAATAACTTTTTCACAAATTCAGTTTTCCCGGAATTTGAACCGACATCATCCTCTCCAGTCCGGACGCCTAACCGATTCGGCTACCCTGGCATTATTGTAAATGCGTCTAAATGTATTGTATATTGCTCAGCAATTCATGACAATCAACCCAGTTACTCATAATTCATGATAACACGTGCGGTTTCATGACCTAGTTAATCATCAATTATTCTTCAAGAATAATAAAATAAATCACGAAATTCATAAACCCTTATCATAATGTATTCACAATCCATATGCATAGTTTATGTACGAATTTGCATAATTTGTGACTAATATTCATATAAAATTTCATGGTCATGTGGGAGTGATTTCTGATCTTCGTGTGGTATTGCTCGAATTTTTTTTTTACCGACTCAACTATTATTAACCAATACCTTCTTCGACCATTTTTCGGAAATTTCACGTACATTTTTCGATAATTTGCCAACATTTAGAGTCAATACATGGGGAGAACTGTTTGCAGAAATTGTGTATTTTAGTCATGTGTGTATTGATCCGATAATAAAAAATCATGAATTGATTTTAGTCATAACTACAAAGGAATATAAAATCAAAATCAGCAAATTAAGCACTTGCTTTAGGCACCAAGCAAGTATTTAATTTGGTAAACTTATATTGTATCCAACATTGCAAATATTTGCAACCATGCAGTGAAAATTTCCAGTTTCCCGAGCTATAACTTTTAAACCAATAATCCCACAAGAAAATGTTCTAGGCAAAAATTGTTGATAATTTAGACACATCTATGTTCCCATTAGACTAATCTAGGAGCCCCTTAGATTCATCTAAGTGCCTTCAGACACTTACATAATATACAATTTCTGCAAACAGTTCTCTCTGTTTGCGATATAACAGTCAGACGGACATCGCTAAATCGGGTGAGGAGGTCACGCTGCTAACTTGCTTGCTTGTAGGGGTTGTGAGCTACAATATTCGCAATTTCGAAATGTCCTTGGTCCAATGTTTATAATATTCATTGAAGTTTTACATATTTATACTGCTATCAGGGCCGTGTACTTGGGAGAAATATACCGAGGTTAACTTTTAGGAGGGAAAGCAACTACTTATTTTTGTATGGGAGGGCACCTTACATTATACACTGTAAAATATGTAAAAAAAAGTTTCAAAAAAATTTAAATTAAAACTTAAACTTACAATTTTTTAGAACTGCCCTGGCTGTGATTGCAATTAATGTAATAAGTACATTTCAGAAAATTGGCGTTTATTTTCATTACTGTTGAAAATTTATTTAATTATTAAATTTTTTTTTCCTCTTGCTCCGTTTTTAATGTGTATAGAAAAGTGCAATAATACTCTGCTGGAATTTTGAAATGCTGCCGGCAATGCGGGAGTCAAAAAAATTTACAACATTGGGTTTAGTAAAAGGACGAGCCAGCTGAAATATTAAAATGAAGTGAGATGGCAGAGAATGGTGGTGCAGGAAAAGTTGCGATCGCACCTTGCACGAAGCACAAGAATTCGCGAGCACGTTTGCATAAAAATCCAATTAAAACTTTAAATATTCATATTTAACACAAATATATTTACACTGCATATAATTTAAGTTTAAAAATTTTCCGGATATCAGCGTACACGTTCCTGCAGCCACCAGTGAGCCTATGGAGCTGTCATATCATCATACGGGAACTTGCAGAATTTAAATGAAGAGATATGCCCACTACTGCCCACAGCCCACTGCCCACAACCGAATTGCAGAGCTTTACCAATTTAGGGCATGACAGTGGGCGGACCTCAAATTTTTAGAATCAACATGTTACTCATTCATTACCTAAACCCACATATAAAATTTCAGCGAAATCGGTTAAACACTGCTGGAATTATAGCATTGTAGAATAATATTTGCCAAGCCCACCTCTAACGCCCAAAGTTAATAAAATGGCATAATGCCTATATCGAGGTCAATGAAATTGCCTACATTTTGGTATATGTTTCAATAAAATTGGTCAAGTCTTTCTTGATTTATAAGGGCACAAACATACATACATACAAACAAACTCACAAAGAATTTTATATAAGTAAAGATTAATTTTAACTTTATATTTTGAAGAGGAAATTGTGTGATGTTCTTTATTTTTTTCGTTTGAGAAATGCTTTTCTAATGTTCAGTTTTATAATAAATATTGAATTGCAAAGACACTTATTGTTTTCACTGGAGATTTTGCAAATACGTAAAAACACCGTAAACCTACGTAAAATAAAATGTTCCCATCAATTGTCATGAAATGTTCTGTAACTTATAAATTTCAAAATGGAACTGCACCTAAAGGCAGGGTTTCATAAAGTCATGTTTGGAAAAAAAATACAATGATTGTGAGCGTAATTATGACAGAATAAACCCATTTTTGATTTCGGACCATGTCAAATTTATTTAACTTATTTTTCGCATATCCTTTCTCTACAAATTTCCTGCGTGCACTTTTCGAATGCGAAAACATCAACAATGAATGACGAATTCGCAGAATTTGAAGTGTTTATTTGTATACGAAAGCATATTATCCCGCTTTCGTCAGAAACCAGCCAAACCACAATCAAAGCAGGACTTATCCATACTTTTGTTGTTGGTTCTGTCAGCTACAAACTACAAACGAAAATATGCTTATTATTACAGCCGAAAACCAAATAACCAAAAATATATGAGAAAAACTGAGCAAATAAAAAATTAACAGGATATTCCCTTACTCCTCTTCGTTCAAAACCAACAGTAAAAAATAGATGCGTTTTTTCTAAACTAACTAGCCTCCTACCAATAGATTCGATCATTCGCAAAGAAAAATGTTTGGTTACCCGATAACATCCCTCTTAGGGTAAAAAGATACTTTTTACTTTACACTTATGAGGTAAGGGAATGGGTAGTGAGAACTTTGCATAAGGAGTCGCTGATTTGGAATTTTAAAATTTCAAGATTTTATCGAAGTAAGTTTAAAACTTAGTATGGGAAAGTTTTTTCCCCAGTAGGTGCAGGGTATATATGAGTCGACTTTGACTGACTGAAACCAACTCTCTTGTTTTTTTTGTTTTTATCGCTACTTCCTAAATTCCTGGAATAGCTTTCATGCTCGAGAAATTAAGAAAATGAATGAGTTTGCAATAAAACTACGAATTCCTTTAAGATGAACGCCTACCGCGGACCAGTCGCAAAAGTAAATATTGCTGGCTTTGTTCGGCTCGATGTATAGTATGTATGTGTGTGTTAAGTATGCCTGGTATATGGGAGGCAATTGAGGTTATTTATTGACGCGGTTAATGCTTATTACATTTTAAAAGAATAGCCTAAATTCGGAAATACAAAATAAACTCAAGAAGCTCTTCAAAGGCATAACTTAAACTCAATTAAATCCAATGACTGTGTATTGCAAAGTTACATTGTTGATCGCATATTTAAAGATACAGTTTGTAAGTGAGTGGAATATTGGCCACTGTTCTTAAATTCAATTGTTGTTATAATTTCTTCCTCTCAGTCGCATTGAACCTTTAAAACTAACAGGTGAAAGTTCGTATTTAGAAAGTTTAAAGAACTTTCCATGAAATGTATACAATGTAGGGTCTACACTGAGGAACATCATTTGTACAGCACTTGTAGACAACCGACAACCGACAACCAACTGCCAAATGTAAACATTTCAATTCGTCAAGCCAAAAAAAGTCGAACACGATCCGAAAGTCTCTACAACATTTATTTTCAAATGAAAATAGCCCGAGGAGCTTACGGAAAGACTACTTCTACACCAACAACTTTTCGTGTCATTTCTGGCCTCTGACAAATACGTAACTTTTTAGAAGAAGCCACACTACCCAATTGTCGTTAACACGCAAAAGAATTTCGCTTCGGCAACGATATGCCAACAAATTTCAATAGAATTTTCTTGGAAACTTCCACTTTCTTCACACAGCGTAAGAGTATATTTGAGGAATTCAAAACATTTATTGGTTCACATAAGAGTGGTTCTTATTGGAATGGAACATTTTTTGTTCCGAATTTCAAAAAAACACACATGCGTGTAAATATAGCATGCCAAAAATTATAACGTGTGTTTTTTTATTTATCAAAAAAAATACACACTTAAAAATATCTGTTGTGTGTAAGATTACACACCAAATGATAGGTTCACTTTGCAGTGTAATGGTAACAAAAGCTTCTTCTACGTATTTCATAAAAAAATTCCAAGCCGGTAGGAGCGGCAAAAATGGTTTAACTTGCATTTTTTCTAATTTCATAGCTATAAATTGGTAGATTAATATTTTATTTAACTTTATTAATTTGCCCTCATCGGTCAAAAATTATTAATGCATTGAATTTACAGCAATGAAATCAAAATTCTTTTTGTATTTCCGGATAGATTGAAAAACTGCACTAGTTCCAAAGCGCTGTCTATCTCATCTGTTCGCTGTTGGTAAATGCAATGCTTACTATATATTTCGAAAAAAACCTACATGTATATACTGGCTCGAACATCGGCCTAACGATATGAAATTATTTCCGGGCAAAGTTTTAAGACCAATCATTTTTCATGCTGTAAAGTAAGTGTACACCTGCGGGGTCATATTCAATTTTTCGGAATGAGAAACTTTAGTATAAATGTTTTTGTCTGTCACCAAAATCACTGCTAGATTATTGTCAAAGGAATCTTTTACTGCATATGATGTACGCAGTTTTTTTTGCCATTTTCATTTTATAGAAATGGACCTTCGAGCAATTTTAATTCTTTCAATTTAAGTTAAAGAATTAAAGAAATAAAAATGTTGTATACTCCACAATCTACTTGGACATTTTACAACTTCCACAGAATATAATTTGTTTGTTACGAATCTTAATTTTCATTTACTGTGAATGTTAGTTACATTTGAAAAAAAAAAATTTTTATGTGAGTTGGAATTTTTTTTTTGTTTTTACCATACAAAAGGAACATGAAATGGTGCTGGACGAAGAGGAGTAGTAAAACACGAAACGGGAAAATATGAAACCGCCAACTTAATTACTGAACATTAATTTCTATGATAAGGTTCTTTTGCTAACTGAACTGAACTTTTGTAAAGATAATTACAAAAAATTTCCGCTTGTTTTCTTATTTTTCAAGCTGGGTTAATTGTAGTTGTTGTTGTTCTCTGTTTGTTGTTTAATTTTTTTTACTACTTTTATTGTGGCAAGCGTTTTTCCGTTCTGTTGTCTTTCTTTCTGTATTCTGTTATTTTTCTTTAATTACTACTGGAAAGCTTGAGGCACGAAAATAGTACCTTACCTGATAGAGCAACAATAATAACAGCCAAAACACAAGTTGCAGAAGGAGAATGAAAAGGCAGAACGAAATTAACGGCAAAGTTTCAACGTGCCACGAAAATTAATCCATTTGCCGCGACAATGACTTTCATGCGGTTCCCATCTGCGGTCAGCGCGGCAAACCATACACAGATTAAAAAGTGACGCCAAATGGCACCCCTCGGCAAATAAAAATTTATAAAAAATGTTGGTTGCAAGTTCTCTTTTGGAAATATTTAACAGCGCTTATAAAAGCCCTAACCCCTCCCATCTTCTTGGGTAGTTCAATGAGCGGGGGCCGTTTATGATCATACTTATCTCTGAGACTTGCAGAAAATCAGCCCACGTCTTGTTGTCCTCTGCAGAATTTTGACATAGCGGCTAATGCGACTTAGTCCGTATACAGCAGCGAGAACACAAAGGAATTCTTGTTTCCAATTTTTATGGCGGCACTTTTTCGTCAGGCGTGTACCTCATGAGGTCAGGGTGTATTCAATTTGGTCGGAGGCTTGTATCGCATGGTAGGTACGGAATGATAAACATTTTGGTCGGCATCAAAACCTGAGTTGAAAAATCGCATTATACATGTTAAGCAATTTCGTTGAAATAGTGTTTTTGGGGTCGCTGATTTCGAATTTGATGCAACACAATTGTTTTTCTTTTCATTCCGGTTAGTTCCTCTAAAAGTAGGTGTACATATAAGTCGGTATTGAGCGATTGAAACTTACTCACTTGGTGACAGCAGCCTACAGGCCGGCGGCAACAGCGCATTGATGGGGATTTGCTCTTTAAAATATCCCTTGGTTGCTGTCACTATATAGTAAATCGCACAGTGTGTTTGTACAGATGTCCAGATGTTTATCTCTCCTTTCTGAAGATGTACTTGCACATGCATGTACCAGAAGACGATGGCTACACTGAAAGAAAAAGCTAGTCTCGTATTCCGGAGCAGAAGACATTTCGAAAAATCAACCGAATCCAATCAGAGAAGTACTATGTGAGGCTTACAGCCGCCGCCCTAATCTAATCTTACCTAACCATTTCTCATGTGGTTTAAGTGAGCATTTAAGATTTGGCCATGTGCGTTCAAATTGTTAATTTCTGTATTCGATGGGAAATGTATAGAAATGAATAAATGGTTCAAACAGCGATTTCGTAACGCTTTCACCATAATATCGATCGAATTCTTTACAGTATACTGTGTCAATATTTTCATATTACAATAACTGTTGAACAATATAGTTAAGTACACCTCCGGTCACCCAAGAGTTCCGAAAAATAGGCAATTGAATTGCTTTGACTTTCCTCTTTTTTGTTTGATACACAACAAAAACAGAAAGAAAAGTAAGTAAATACGTAGTATTGGCGTTGCTGTTATTTTTGTAATTTGAACGCACACTAACAAAGAACATTGGGTAAACTTTTTATGCGGTAGCTGTCATTTGCACGTGTCTCATTGCAGGGCAAAAATTGAGTTTCCAATTCTAAACAATTTCAAACTCATCTGAAATGTTTTCATTCAATTTGTACGAAAGTGGCGGGAAAACATTAAAGCCGTACATAAAAAAAAGGAAAAACGGAAAAGTTTGAAAGTTTTTTTTGATTTATGTGCTTAGAGAAATTCGTTGAAGGTGTTAACAAAGTTATATAAAAAAGTTTCCCCAAAATGTGTTCTCAACTAAACTAAGGCCTTGCAGTTGTCTGTGTTCTGTTTCTTCATTAATTTTCAAGAATACCAATCGATTTTTGTTTTATACTTTAGAGTATCTATGTCCAATACATTTCTCATGCTAAGGCCATGATTCAAGAATTAAAAGGTTAGAGCACTCCCAGTACAATTGACAACTGCCATGTTTTTTGACAATTCCATTAATATTGCAGAAATTAATATTAAACCGTTTTCTTTGCCTTCCATATTGCTCCCTACATCGTACAGAGAACATCCACTTTTGCACCACACAAAATAGTGCAAAGTCACGCATAAAACTTTATTGAACCAGTTGGAAGCAACTGTTGTGAGTGCATCGATCATGTCAAAAAATGTGATAAAAATACGCGAAAACAAAACGAAAAGCCGAGAAACTTCGGAAAAAAATACACGAAAAATCATTTGGCGAAATAAAAGAAATACAGGTAAATGCACATACGCTACCGGAAGCCAATAAAATTGCAAAGTTCTGCAAGTTTTCTTTATGAGTTTCATTTTTTACAGTTAGTTCCTATCGGCCTAACTGTTTGTATCGTATTGGCTGTACAGGGCTGTCCGTTCAAGAACTGGTAGTCAGCGCGAATATTTTTAAAAGCGCATGGGAAAATATATACAGGGTACGGTAGTTCGTGAAATGGACACCGAATTGGCAGCACTTTGAATTCAATAAATAAACCAAACAATTCACTCCACCGCTTTAAAATAATTTTCGCTTTTTTTTGTCGTTTTGAATGTATTTGTATCATTTTGGAACTGGATCTTACGATGGACGAGAAATACTTGTAAACAAAATTCGTCAATATCTTCGGAAAAAAGGCTTCAGACCAGAAAAAATATGACAACAAAAAATGTTCCTCGTCATAAAGCATATTTATACCCCTACACACTACTGTGACACTGGTATACTAACTATCATCAGCATCGTCAACTGAACCGATTCGGCCATGTTCGTCTGTCTGTGAGGTCGTAGTTTAGGAGATATCGACTTGAAATTTTGTGTGCAATTTTTTCCTCCACCAAACTGAGAATTAGCCACATTGGTGAAACACTAAGGGGACCTGCCATTGAAATAAGATCGAAAAAATGCGTTTCTGGGCTGGTCTAAAGTACATACATAAACTGATCCACGCACACGTAGCCTGTAAGTAAAAAAACTAATCCGAAGTAATTCAAGGAATCAAGCAATAATCCTTACGTAAATTAATTTTTGTGTTTTGTAGGGAAAAACTTTTCCAGCTTCCAAGCAATGGACTGATGAGATATCTCAAGAAGGGAAAGTAATTAAAGTTGACATTCGAATTTATATAACACGACGTTTCGGTTTTGTTTCGCTACTGAGAGTTGGTGTGCAAGAAACTTCTTCATGCCCGAACGACGTACAAGTTACCACCACGCTGATGGCACTGAATTTCCGAGGCGGCTGAAGTGGCAGCGACGCAAGTGTTTGTGTTTAATAAAATGCTTCAGAGTACGTGATTGCAATAAAATGATGAGGTTGACGAAAGCGTTGACGGACCGACATTACGATTACAATCGTTTTGTGTTGTAGATTTGAGCAAGTTTTGCAATTAATAAACACATTTAAACCCGAGTATGAATTAGGCCGGGCCGAATTGTTGACCTGCAAATCGTATAGCGAAATTTAATTATACAGATGATTCTGAGTAAAAATGCACATGCGACTACATATATCGTGCCTCCAAAAAGTCTAAATTGCGATGGAACTCTGACTTGAAAAATGTCCCGATAAATATTTAATAGGTTGTTCTTATGGACATTGAAGAAAGGTTGTACTTTTTTGATTGTCTTCTAAAGCTTATCCATTTTCGCTTCCATATTGTCAAAAGTTAACAAATATTCGGAAAATGAGTAAAGTCTTTCATACGAAAATAATTCAATGAAAATCTTAAGGAAACCGTGTTCCATAATAAAAGAAAATTTGAGCATACATAAAATTTAAAGTAAGTACCCATCATAACGGCAACTCTGCTGTGCGATACCGATACTCACACTCATTGCTGATTCAACAGGAACACCAGCAGTTGTCTGCAAACTACACATTTGTACATGCTATACTTACCATACATACATAAGTAAGTATTCGCGAAAAGTATTGCATTAAACAGTATCTTGAGTTGGTTTTGACACATCAAGTGTAATAGTGACAGGTGGATTGTAATGCACTTTTGAGCATTGTAAAACTTAACGACCGCCCGGCTGAACACGAACAAGGATCAGAGTAGGGAAGCATCTTTGCGGATAGACATTACAATGTTATTAAACTTTGTACCTTTTGTACCCTGGAAGAGAGCAGCATCTTGTATTCCGTGACGTATAAGCCTCTTTGTTTCATAACATTCTCATCTCAAGCTTGTTCTCGGAAGAGAACTATATATACATTTTTTTCTATCTTACATTTCACCGAATATACATACAGATACTTTCTTACTTGTTACTTGTTTGGACCTGTTTCAGCTACACAGGTGTCAATTAACCACAGTTTAATTTTCATTAACAGTGGCTGCATTAGCTCATGCCAGAACCTACCTGCACACCAGCGCACGCCTCAACTTACAAAGCTACTTTCCAGAAAACCATCAGGAAAAATTTAAGTAATAAATTTAATTATAGCGCTATTAAGTGAACGCTTACCGCAGGAAATTATAAGATCCTTTTCCACATCTCATCACCTCAACACTGAACACTGAACACTGCAGCAAGAAGGCAAGTTCTTGGAGTTGCGGTTCAACAGCGGCCTGCAGATTCGAAAGATATTCGTTCATACATTCACAGGGCACTTGAGCACGTGGGTTATTTGAAAGAATATGCGAACTTTTTGGTTTTAAATTTATTATTCCGGTTGATTTTTTCGGTTCGTTTTCATTAGATGTGGGTATATTGGTTCAAATGAGCGAAAAACGGATAAGCGTACGAAGTGGTTTGGCCACATTGTATGTGCATGAGTGTGTATTGATCAGGGGACTATCAATTTAATCAAATTCAACAATATTTAACCCTTCATAGTATGGCATGGTTTCCCAAAAAATCACATAAACTTAAAAAGATAACGAAATTGATTTTCCATTTCTGTGATTGTTCATTTATAAAAGAAAAATACAATTCGAAGATGATACCCCAACGTATTAAGGAGAAACCACTTTGCCGGCTGTAATTTCTTTCACTTGATTTAATACCTAATCAAGCGATGAATTAAACACAAATTTAATTTCTTTCAATTCAAGGTTCACCAGTTTTTTATATATTGTAATACATACCTAGATGACATGAACAAGATATTTTTGAAATAGTTCAAGTTCATTTTGAAAATGGCATGACCTGTTAATATGAAAGACAATGGCCTGTCCCAGCGCCAGAGAAATATCCGTTTTGCCTCCTTCACCGATTCGAAAATTTGGACCTTTAAAATTTCCGACGTCAAAATTCATCTACTAACGTCAAGTTACCAATTCACAATCAAAAATGCTAATGAGAACTTAAAGTAGGCAGGCAGACAAGCAAGGAACTGCCTAATAGAGGCAAGCAGTCTTTTTCGGAAATTATAAGACAGAGAATGTTCGACATCATCGCAATTCACGTCAAGTGGTACTCTTTTCAGATGCACCAGAAAAGTTATGCTATGCCACTTATTCCTTACCATTACAGGCAGCTCTTCTTAGAAAGACTTGAGGAGTGGCAACTCGGCAAAAGGAGTGAAAAGTGCAATGAAAATTAAGTAAAAAGAAAATGGTTAACAAAATAAGAGTCTTTTCTCTGCGATGCTCACATTGTGGTTGTATGCGTATAGTTCGTTATTTATTAATTTATTTTCTTTTTAATATTTTCGGTTACATGCGTATGGTTGTGTGCAGTGAGCGCTTTTGACTTCTTTGAGCTCCTGAGTACCTTCTAAAATTGTAAATAGACTTTGTAATGTATTTCCTATGTGAGTAAAGTTGTGTGCGTTCTCTTTTGGGTTTTGTTACATATTAAGAAACACATTATTTTGTAGTCGTGTGATCCTTATACCATGATTTAAGAAGATGAAGATTGTGAGAACCTAATTAACATAACTACTGCATTGCAAAATTGTCTCCTATTGCATATTATATGCAATGCAAATTTCCTTATTTCATTGTTAGTGAAAATAAACTAATTATATCACTCATACGCTTAGTCGTGTACGGTAGGTAAGGTTCACCCTACCGTGGACCTTCCCGTGAATCCCATGAGAAAAGAAATATAATTTATTTGAAGTAATATTTGTTGGAAAGTAATCGGAAATGTTTCATTAACAATCCGTTTCATATGCTTATGATTTAGTATAGGAGTATTTCTTGCAGTAAGTTCACATAAGCTAAATTTTTTTAATATCAAACATTTCAGTGGCCAAACATTTTTATTAAAATTTTAGACAAAAGAAATAAATTTAACACAAACTTTATAAATTGGACAATGTCCGGCAAAGCGTTCAAGTATGTGCATCTCTATTGTTAGTCTTCTGGATAAATTGGGTTGTTCCTTGTTTCACAAGGCTATCAAAAATATTCTTTGTAATATCTCACGCTTTTTGGCACAGATTATGCACACACACACATGCCCATACACACAGCCACACTCGTCCATTGGTTTATTAAAGGCTGTATGGCCCATGGGCCATGGGGCTCCGTGGCATGACGGCATGATCTGCTCTCGTACACATTCACATAAACTGCAGCCCCATTGGAGTTGGCATGTTCTATTGTTTTGTCCTTTTACGAGTATGTGAGAGTGCATCAGCATGGTAATGTGTGTGTGCGTGGTGTCTGACATTTTTCACAAAAGATCTTTTGTAAACTAAAGCTGAATGGCTCATAAATTTTAGTTCATTTCATTTTATTATTCATACAATGACTTTTTTTAATTCTTTTTTTTATCTTGCTTCTTTAGTATATACACTCAAAGAATTGTTTCGTTCATTGGAAACGAAAAATTGGACAAACTTGCTTCGTTTGCGACCAACGTCGGATAAACGGAAATTTGACAGTTCGGCCTTCTCCCATAAAGGACGGAGTTGGATCACATCTTTAATATCGAACAACAAATTAGAACCACTCTAGTATACACATTCACACACACTTGTGACAATTCCGCATCTACACTCAACAAAAGCTCAAAGTGTTTTTTTGTGCAGTTTTACTTCAATAAAAAAATAATGTGGAACGAGTTTTGAGTAAAAGCGGATATGCACACAAGGCTCGCCATAAGCAACTATTTCTGCAGTCAGGAGGAGATGCTACTTGCTACTGTTGCAGTGGTTGACGTTGTTGCTGTGAGCCGTAGCGGAAATATTAATACAATGCCGCGTGCCGCGAGTCATAGTAATTACGGACAATATGTAAGTACGGAACCTTTTCAAAGGGCGTACAATTTTAATTTATAAAAATTACCAACAAAAAATAAGAAAAATACTTTACGTACTTAACGTGCTCATCACAATTGAAGGAAGAGGAGCAGCTTGCCCTCATCTTCGAGCAACTATGAGAGAATTACTTTTCATGCGCGGATAGAACTTAATTTCATTTATAAGTGCATTGAAGGATATTCCTGCGATTATCGGGGCATGTGACCGCTCTATCCTTCAATAAATTCAATACATTTTTTGATCCAAGATGGTACAACCGAAAAAAAATCCAATACAAAAATCAGAAAAATACATGCCAAAAAACATAATGAGCGGTCGCCTCCCCAGCCCCAGGACCAATATGGTTTTTTTATAACTCTACAAAAAAATAAATTGAAAAAATAGAAATTGTTGACTGGCCCGCTCGCCCGCCTGAAAGGACAATATGTCCCTTCTTTTAAAAAGATTTTTTTCGGTGTAAATATTTTTTTTGTATGCCAAAAAACGCATGTTTAACTAATTAATTTTTACACTTTAGACATCACACAACAATTTAAGGAGGCGCGCGTCATGGGAAATCGAAAAAATGTCTGGCCTACCACAATGACAATTCGACAATTCCCTCTTTAACTTTTCCAAATAATTCACTGAAGGCTCGAATTCTTAACAATATTACTAGTTGCAATCATTCCTCTACCACTGTCAAACGCACATGTACCACCACTTCCGACAGTAACAATATATCAAATAAGAAAGTCCAAATTAACATTTACAACTCAATTCGTTTGTCAGCGGCAGACAGACAAAAATATTTGCACACATATTGTGCAAACACAATAACTCACCAACTTTGTTTTACAGTTTTACCCGGACAATTATTAAACTTGACATTTCTTGATTATTGAGCAAATACAATGCGTTCCTCGTTCCTCTACCAAAATCACTCAGGCACATGTTGACTGACTACCATGACTTTTTACCAACGCACACAAAGCCATTATTGTGTTTGTATATGCGAGCACTTGCATTTGTAGTTGTGCTCTCCGCGCGTATGAGTACGTTTGGCTCAGTGTGTTTGTCCATTAATGCATTTGTCTCTAATTTGCGTGTTTGTTTTTATTGTTGTTGCTGTGCCATACATATGTGTATTTGCACATGTATGTGCGCAAATATGTCCTGCTGTGATTCTCTATGAGTTTCTGGACTTCTCTATGCGGTCTTGCATGTCATTAACGGCATTAACTGAAGCAAGAGTGGCAGCTGAAACACAGGCAGCACTTGTAAAATGTGTATGTGGATGTAGCTTTATTTGCTTGTGTGCCTGTACTGAGTCGAGCGCAATTCCGATGCCAACTTGACATGCCTCTTTCCTGTGTCATAATAGAGTCGCTTGCGATAAGGGCGCTGATAGTCATAGGTGGGCATCGCTAAGCAAGAAATTTACTTCATTCAACGGAAAGTTAACTTCGCTAAAGGTAATTTGTCAATTTCGCAAAAAGCTTAACAAAAGTACAATTATTCGTTAAAGCTAAAACTTTCTATAAGAAACAAAAAAATTTGTTAATATTGCATTGGGAAATCCACAGATACCGCTTATCGACAGCGGCATATTAACTAAAATAAAAATATAATTGTTATAGCAATTACTGATAGTCTCTAATCATTTAACGACAGATTCCAAATGCATAACTTATTGATCCATCGATCCAGGATTCGGAAAGTGTTAAAGTATTAAAATCGACTTTTTCTTTTCCTTTCATCGCTTTTTCATCACCGGAGATTAATCACCATTCTGTATCTTCTTTCTTTAGTAAATTTACTGAAAACCTAAATTTTTTGTAGCTTTTATAGTTTACTTCGTCAATTAACTTTAAACTTTTTAACGATTTTGTGGCCAGCTTTGCTGATATTGTATTATAAATAATTAGCAAGGAGAATAATTTTCACTTTGGGATTTAGTGTTTTTTTGTATGCGTTCTTGAATTTTTTAACACTCTTTCTGACATTGTACGCAATATTTTTCATCCCTCTAACTATATACTATATACTATATACTATATACTATATACTATATACTATATACTATATACTATATACTATATACTATATACTATATACTATATACTATATACTATATACTATATACTATATACTATATACTATATACTATATACTATATACTATATACTATATACTATATACTATATACTATATACTATATACTATATACTATATACTATATACTATATACTATATACTATATACTATATACTATATACTATATACTATATACTATATACTATATACTATATACTATATACTATATACTATATACTATATACTATATACTATATACTATATACTATATACTATATACTATATACTATATACTATATACTATATACTATATACTATATACTATATACTATATACTATATACTATATACTATATACTATATACTATATACTATATACTATATACTATATACTATATACTATATACTATATACTATATACTATATACTATATACTATATACTATATACTATATACTATATACTATATACTATATACTATATACTATATACTATATACTATATACTATATACTATATACTATATACTATATACTATATACTATATACTATATACTATATACTATATACTATATACTATATACTATATACTATATACTATATACTATATACTATATACTATATACTATATACTATATACTATATACTATATACTATATACTATATACTATATACTATATACTATTATATACTATATACTATATACTATATACTATATACTATTATATACTATATACTATATACTATATACTATTATATACTATATACTATATACTATATACTATATACTATATACTATATACTATATACTATATACTATATACTATATACTATATACTATATACTATATACTATATACTATATACTATATACTATATACTATATACTATATACTATATACTATATACTATATACTATATACTATATACTATATACTATATACTATATACTATATACTATATACTATATACTATATACTATATACTATATACTATATACTATATACTATATACTATATACTATATACTATATACTATATACTATATACTATATACTATATACTATATACTATATACTATATACTATATACTATATACTATATACTATATACTATATACTATATACTATATACTATATACTATATACTAAAACAATTGTTGCCGTCCGACACAGCCACAGTCCCAAGAAAAACATTTATATTGTATTCTAGTAGTGAGGCTCAGAAAAACAATCAGTCAGTTTTTCTAGATCAATGGTTTATGTTTTCTGATTGAAAAATTGTGTAATGCTAATTTATTACTCATACGCAGTGTATGTCAATATATTTTTTAGTAAAAATAATGGGGTTTCCTTGCATTTAAGTCCGAATTTCTTACAGGACTTGTTTGAAGTTGTCATTAATCTGGACAGAAAATCGCCTAACAATAAACAAAATACAATTCATACTATTGAAAATATGTTGGTTAATGAAAAAATAGAAACCATAACGAAAATCTTAGTCTTCTTAATTCTGAAACTTGTATTCGCAGCTAATTTGGAAAACAAGAAAAACAAACATAACAAATATCGCAATATAAAACAATTGTTTATTTATTCAATTGGCAAAATAATTGTGTGCAGATATTTCGCCATAAGCACATCCAATACTAGCACGAAAGCGCACACACCGGCACACTCACGCTAACCGCAGAGCCCGAATTGAAAACGAAAACAAATAACAAACTTCTGAGGTGTGTACGTTTAGCAAATATTGATTCAATCTGACCAACAGGATATTCGCCTTTAGGCAAATCTGCAAAGAGGCAAATGATTAAAATTGTTCAATAATTAATTTCATTGGTGCTTTTGTTTTTTCCTTGTTATCGTTTTTAATGTGCTTGATATTTTTCATTTAAGACCCGATATGGCCAAATGAATGAAACCGTATTTTGGAAAAATATAAATAAAAATTAAAAAAAAACGGAAACAAAACAAAATTTAATCGCCTTTTAAGCGATTCCGATGAATTATGTATAAATGGCGCTTGCAGCAAGTGCTTTTTATAGGCACGGACACGATAAAATTGGCAGCAACTGCTGGAAACGCAAAGTAAATTAAAAAAACTCATCTCAAAGTAGTAGCACACTTTAAAATACGTACAACAAATAAATTTCACTTGTAATTCGAATCAAGTACCTATGTATAAAGAACTTTTCTTTCGAGTTATGGTGAATTGAAGATTTTTTATTCCAATTTGAATATAATAGTTTATTTGGAAATATACAAATTTCACAATTTGTTTTAATGACGCCCACGCAGCAAGGTTAGTTTCAAAAAAAACATTTGACTAAGTAATAATAATGACTCCTATGTTAGCCATTGGGATTATGTATCTGATGCTGCCTACATTTACGTCATCTGTTGGCTGAAATTGATTAAAATAATAAAGATTATATTTGGAGTATTTTGATCCATATAATAAGAACCACGACGAAAAGTAGCAAGCCTGTTCTTATTCAGCCCCAATACCCACGCGAAAATGTTGTGGAGCTAAGTTGAGTTGAGGTTTACTTTTCGAAACAGCAGTTCAGAGCTTCAATCGAATGAAGATATTCGTTTCGTTGCCTTTCCCTTGCCAGCTGCTCTTTGGGTATGAGTGTTTGTATTGTTTGCTGCGATAAAGTCCCCCGAATTGTGCCATAATTCAAACTGTTAACACAGGCACGTAGCAAGGGTTTTGGAATCTCTTTTAATATGTTGAGGGGTTGGCAGTACTACAATTTGATAATTTATGTGGGGTGAAAAAAAATTGTTATCTCGGTGAGATGATGATGGAATTGTACAATTTAATTGGAGCCATTTTGGTTTTGGTGGATTTTGGAAAGTGTTCCTTATAAGCGATTGTTGACCGTGTTGCTTTTAATAGGTGAATGTGTATAGTACAGTATACAGATCATCTTCTACTTTGTTCTTTTATTAAACGATTGAATGGAATTTGTCCACTACGCCACGCTCATTTTAAAATATTTCAAATATGAAGTGAAAATATTAGCCGCAGCGGAAGTCACCAAGGGACCAGAACTTCAGGTTAATTCGTTTGTTTTGAGTATCTCCTTGTAGTTAACTTTGTGAACCACAATCCAATGGAGAGCAATAAATAAACTGTACAACATTGGCACTGAACCGCAATGCGATAAGTCAGTATAATGAGGATTTGATTTATTTGTGTGAAATTGTGATTTATCTATGTATTTTTAAAAACGCTACTGAGTGCATCCTAAAGTGCTAAGAACATCAGGCCCGTACGCAATGGGGGTTTTTGGGGGCTCCAAAATTTTCGTTCGTTAGCTGGAACATTTTGAAAAAATCTCTAAAAATACAGTTTTTATTGGAATTTTTTTTTGTTATGGCCAAATAAACATGAAAAATTTTATGTAATTAAATTTCTATTATTTGACTATTTGTCTAAAATGTCTTGTATGACTTTTAATGACTTATAAATAGTCTAGAGATTGAACTATAATCCGTTTAGAAGTACCTCAAATAATAAAAAAATTTGGTCTCAAGACCCCTGTTTTGTTAATTTGACACAGACGTAATTCCATTTTTGTTGATTTTAGAATGAAAAACATTTTGTGAAATCTACTGAATAAATCTTTATTATATACTAGCTTATACGTCAATGTATAAATGTTATACTACGTATTATTTAAGCAACTGAAAGCTGTCATCCCTGTGCCCATTAAAATCCAGCAACAAACCCAAAATCCCTTGAATAGGACCCCGAGTTACAACGCTTTAAACGTTTTAGGGCGTGGCAGAAGAAACGTTTTAAGAAATTCCGGCTGTATACAGGACTATTTTTTAACTTTTTGCCCACCCTAGCCCACCCTAGTGTTAGTCCGATTTGGCTGAACTTTCAAAATTTAATTTTGTATAAAACCCCCAAACGGGAAATTCCTGCGCACGGACCTGAAGACCATTAAACATCAATTAAGTAAGAATATATGGAGTTGAAACATGAAAAGTTCACTTCAATCAATAGGTGGTGTGACTAAGACGTGGATAGACTAAAATTAGTTCACCTTCCTACCATGGAAAGCAGAAGCACAATGCTTAGTCTAATTTTCCTCCAAATATCTGAAGAGTTGCTGCAAAGCTACATCAAATTGACCATTGTGGTTTGGGACAATCACAATGAAAATAATGGAAAAATTTGGAAGTAAAAATCCATTTCTATAAAGTGTGGAAAATTTGGACCGTTTCTTTCCAGTCGGTGTAGAGTATAGATAAATCGGTTTTGACCGATTGAAACTTAGTGAGTAAGTTTTTAAAATGAATTGAGCATCAAAATACTTCAATTAGATATAGATGCTGGCAAATAAACAATTTTTGATATTAAATTGACATGAGAAATACCATTTTTATATGTACTTGTCTTATGAGAAAATATATTCGTCACATAATTTTAGATTCCAATGCAAGAACAACTAACAGCCAGATAAAACCTAAACGACATTATAGCTTAAGGATATAGTATTCCTTTAGTAGGAAAGTGTGTGGAAAGCAAAACAATTGTCACATATCACACACGTCATTCTCTTGTTATTACTTGTCCCGAGGTTATTCGCATCAAACGATAAAATCAACTTCCTCTTCATCGTCTTTATAGTCAACCATAACGAAACATAATAATCATCATCAAGAATAAAGCCATCTTGCCTGAAATAGAAGTACGCCCCAGATGATAGTGGCTCAGAACAAAATTGTTAAGATTTGGACACGTTTTATTGCATTGATATTTTCCATTGCAATAAAAACTTGTTGCTTTTTCTTACAATCCAGCCATGACCGTTTCGAGCTATGCGCAAACCCCGGGATTTACGGGACGGAAATTGCAATCCCGGTATTTTCCGTGATATAACTACTTTTCCAAGCAATGAGCATTTGTAAAACTAAATAAATAGTTTTCAAAAGTTTTAATTGGAAAAGAATAATTTTGGCATCAACAAGTAACACACTTGTTCATAGTTCATATTACAAACGCTATAACTTTAATTATGGCGGCCATAAAGGGGGAAGAAACTCAGTTTCGATGAAGTGCAAAATTTGAGAAAAGGATGAAAAAATGAATTCTATAATATTTGTTTGTCTCTTACTATCAGCATTTTGTATTCCCAAAACCTGTTAGTGTATCGTTTAGAATAGAAAAATTCCAGCCTCACCAAAATATCAGTTAGATAATATGGGGGTTTCAGGTAAAGTATCGGTACGGTATACAGAATTTCACATTTGAAATAATTTTGTGCTAAAGGGCAAATTTGGGTTGATTTACCGAAAAACAATGAAATGCGAGAGAAAGAACACCACGTGTTCTAATCAAACATAACGAAATAATAATAATAATATTCCCATAAAGCACGACGAGCCTTAAGGCCAACACACACGTCAAGATACACACTCTGCTTCCATGTGTTAGTAAGCAGAAAGCACAACAAAACGACAACAACTACAGCAAACACTGTCAATTTCCATTTGTGCTGAACACGCACAGGATACAGAAAACTGGTTATAAAAAAGAAACAAAAACAATGAATAATAAAAATAAAAAAAGGCCACAAAAAAACAAGCAATGAGTGGAAAAACGAAAGCAAATACGCAATGATAATAAGGTGATTCATTTAAAGTGTGCAAAATCCTTGCTTACAAGCATGTTCAAAATTCATGTTTTGACTGCACATCTGCACAACTGCACGGTTCCTACTTTCAATGCATAACCTTAATATTTTTTTCAAATGCGTCAAACTAAAAATTAAATCGGCCAACGTTGGACCCTTGCGCAACGACGAGGTCAAAGGTTGACGCAGTCCGATACAAACACAAAGATAAAAAGTTTAAATAAAAATAAGTTAAAATATGCATTGTAACGAGCTGCCAAAAGGTGAAATTAGCCCCTTTTCCAGAAATAATTTTCTCTCTTCTAAAAATGAGGATTTTTTCACATTCCGGGGGCAAACAGGTGGAATCACTAATTTTGGTTTTCTATTTCAGTACAAACAGAAATTTACACGAATTAGTTATCCTTGTTACAGACAATAAATGTCCAATTTAGTAAATTGCTTGAAATTGTTTGACATATTTATAAAAACATAAAATGGCCAATTCAAATAATAATTATCCATTTGAAAACAAAATTAGTCGGACATTGCGATGGCAAGAATGACGACGTCGGCTATCTGCTGTAACAAAATTTACACCACTGTCAACCACAGAAAGAAAGCCAAATAAAAAGCATTTTGTTGTTGTCTTGTATTCTGGACAAGGCATAAAAATTGTGCTTACAGCAGATTTGGCAATTTAATTTCTGTAATCGCATTATTCAAATGCCGACAAATGTCAAGGCTACGTGATGATGATAGCAATAACAGCGAAATAAATCCATTAGCTTTATGTACCATTGCGGATTTAATTTTTTAGATCTAACATTGGGACCTACGTCGACATTGCTGGCTTTTATTTGTTAGGTCATCAAAATTTGTAAACATATTGAGTAACAATGGATACATAATCCTAATAGACTTGGAACCAGGGATTGAAAATATCATTGATTTTCATATGCCAATCCGATTTATTGATACATATCCGATGTTTGGTATTAAATATTTTATACAAATTCAAAAAAGTCCAAGGAATCTCGAAATCAGACGACATTGACGTTTTACAGATGCATTAACAAGTCTGTGGCAGTCACATACAGCTTTTCAAAATTGTATAACCCTTGTAAATCATTGGACCATTGGATTAATTTTATTCATTGTATATTTTAGAGGTGAACAATCGCTCGAATTTTCATAAATAATTTTTTTCTATTGAAAACCACTCATACGCCATGTATAACACGAGCAGACAAAACATCTCTGAATTAACATGAAAACGCTTAGGATATATGTTATAGAGCCCGACCGAAGCCGAAGCCGATGCCGAAGGTCAAATGGCAGCCTATTACTTCGGCCGACGTCGAAGCCTATACCGAAGCCGCAGCCGATACTTATTTTAAAACCATTAGAAACTGTTTTTGATGAATTTTCATTCAAATTTTGAGTGTTTAAATCAGTTTCGGGCAAACCAATACATTGAAATGCATACTTGTGTGAATGCCTGAGAGAGCGGCACACACGTTCCGTGTCAAAATTATCACGTGCCCCTCGGATTATACCATATAAACTGTATAAGAAAAATTTGACTTTTTGCAAATCTTTTTTCTAAATTCGGAGTAAAGCATAAAATTACGGGAGTTCAGAAGAAATGGTAGCTATGATTCACCCAACATGATTCACCCAAGGACGTAATTTGTGGCAGCTGTAATCCATGCCACGTAATTTGAGGCATGATTCACTTAATCATATTTTTTGTTGTATGGGCGGTGCCACGCCCCGTTGTGCAAACCCAATCTCTTATGTCCCATAGCAAATTCCATCACTTATACAATTTTATATAAAAATTTCAAGAAAATAATTCAGGCCGTGTTGTGGGCTAGAAAATCGTATGGGCGATGCCACGCCCCTTGTATTCACATATTCCACCCGTTGAACAAAATACAAAATTCGTTTTAATTCCATGTTTTTTTTTTGATGTCATGTTCGAATTTGTATCGGGCTCTAATATGGCATGTTGGCATACACTGCGTATGAGTAATGGAATAGCATCGCACAATTTTGCAATTACAAACGTAAACGATTTGATGTAGAAAATAACTGGCAAAGTATTTTTTTTAAATTCGATATGATAGAATCATTCGGTAAATGAGATAAGAGTGCACCTACAGTAGCACGGTGTTCTTGAATTCTTTCCCTGCTTATTTTCCTTATTATTATACAATTTAACAGAAACAATAAAACTGCCAAATATCATTTCTATACCCTGCACACTGGTGTCCAAGGATGTATTGTTTTTATCTCAAAACTATATATAGCATCTCCTGAGTTGATTTAGCTGTCATTTCGCACAATAAGTGCCGTAGCTTTTGAGCTTTCCACTTCAAATATTGGCATTCCACTTATTTTTTGCTAATTATTCGACGGTATTGCAAATAGGCGACATCTGATAAGAACCCCGCCTGCCTTCCGTACGAAATTGCCGTTCAATTTATATTATATTATTTTCGTTTGTCTAGAGAAATACTGGAAAAATATCGCAAAATTATCGATGAAATATAAAAAAAATCATCGATAAATTATCAATAAAATTACCGAAAAGTTGTTTAAGAACATATCGCACTCGCATGTGAAGGGTATTTTAGCTTCGGTCAGACCAAAGATAATTCTCTTACTAGTTCTTAATCATAAAGAAAAATGCCGAATAGATGAACTTCATGCATTGGCGACATGAAGCATGGACTCATGTAGAGAGAAGAGGGACGCACGTGCATTACTATAAGGACTCGTCGGTGGAAATGAAAATCGTGCAATACCCAACGCATACGGAATTGCTGTACTGACATTCTGTTCAACATTTACTTTTATGCGAAACATTTTTTAAAACCATTTTTCGTTTATTTACGTTTTTGTTTTTTGCTTTCTTCGTTTTTTATGCATGCACGAGTGAGTGAGTACCTGCCCTGATGCTGATGCTGATGACCATTGGGCATTATTTGTCTCTGAAACTTTTGTATTTTTTTCTTATGTCGTAGTGGTATGTTAAACTTTCGCGAGCATTTCCAATTACTCCTTTTATTACACAACAGCGATAAAGGCATTAATTACACGAAGACAGTAACAGCAAAAATGGCACAATCAGTGTCAAATATTGAATACGAATTGAATTTCCCTTCGCCTACTGGGACATTGAGTTGCTTCCAAAAAAAATATTTCATATATTTCGGATGTTATTTTGTTGTTGTTTCTGTCACAGTCAGATTTTCGTATGCGGCGCATTTTCTGATTGCTATTGCCTTGGGTTTTTTTTTCGAAAACAAAAATATTGCTCCATTTTCAAAAGGGAAGTTTCGTGCTATTTTTATTTTTGTGTACATTCTTCCAGGTTAAATTAATGATGCTCACTGATTGACATTTATGGTGGATTTTTGGGTTTTCGGCTCAGATCGGAGGTGGACATTTTGTTTTCTTCCATTCAGCTTATTGTATGTAAATGCACTCGTATGTGCCAACCAAACTCTTTATGATGTCTTTATGATACAAATTACTTTATCAGTTTTCCGATATTTAAACAGTTTAGTTTTCTCACCTCACCTTGGTAATATGGCTTTTTATTTCGAAAACGCATTTTACGGAATTCGTACACTTAAAATGACTTGAAGTGAGACACCAGTTACAACTCGATGTAAATCCAGTTACTTGTTCAAAAAAACTCGAATGATTTTCATGCAACAACATATTTCGCCTGGAAAATTTCCAAACGTTGTGCAAGGGCTTCAGTGCTATTAAAGTTGTTGGGTAATTGTTTGTTGCTCGTTGCTGTTATTTTATTTGTGACTTTTACTATTGGATTAATACAACAATTCAATGCTAAAGTGGTGCACTTGATGCGGTGAAATGTCATGTCGACTGTCAACCGCGATATTCACCCAATGCGTTGCGTTCGTCATGCGCAATTAAACCAGAACAGCTTAAAAATTACAATGTACAGTAATTCTGTAAAAAAAAAGTGCAATTATGCACATAATAGAGCCGTATGAGCATGTAGCCACAAAATACGCACCACCCATGGCATTGAGCAATTGCTACAAAGGGAATAAAATGTGCACAAGGCTTCAACTTCGAAAACCATTACACGGTTTTTTAAAAATTGCAATCCGCCAAGAACCGGCTCCGGAACCGTTACATTTTATTGCACCGGCTCTCTACGTCCACTGGTGTCCTCTGGAAGGTGAGGACAGACATCCGGACATCCAGACCTCAATGGGATTTTATATATAGCGGTAACACACTATTCCTGCAAACAGTTCAGCTTCACAAAGGAGACCACAAACCACTGCAATAAATTGTCCACAGCCACATTTTATAAAATGTATTTACATGGAATGCAATGACGACTTTTCGAAGTAATCGCTATATGTTTAACTAATCAGATATAACTACATATACACATAAGGATTTCTCATTGAATTTTTGTATCTTATTAAAACATATCAAAGTTCAATTCCAGCAGGAATTACGTTTCTTAATTGCTAAGACTTAAGGCCAACAAAAATATAATTGCTACAATTGAATCAAACCGAAAGGGATTGGGGATGGTGAGCACGTTATGTAATTGAAGTGTCACATTGTTGTAACTGGATAAGTTCGCCTCGTACTATTTTGTCACAAACTTCGCGCAAGCAATGACATGTCGCATTGCATACGGGTGTGTTTGGGTTTGATGCTGTTGCCTGAGTCCGAGTCCGAGTTAAGTAGGAGGAAGCCTACTGGAACTGTCGTTTTGTTTTGCCGTCCACTTCTGCAATAGCTGCTGGCCGCATATGCAGGGCATTTTACGAGAGTACACTACTGTTTGTGCTACTACTCCCAATGTGGAACATTGTCAAGCAATCTAATTTGGTGAGGACAGTATGGTGATGCATATCACCGGGTGAATTCAATTCAATTTGCAAATTGCTATTGAAGTACTTTCAAATGGTTAATGGGTCAAAATAATGATGTGAAGTGTAGGCGCAATTTCACTGGTTTTTGAGAAAAGATATCTTTATTTGACACCAGCAGATGTATGTAATAAAAGAGTGGGACCAGCCCAGGCACACCCAAATCTGCAAGAATATTTTTTATTTTGTTAAGTTTGTTAATTTTTTCCGCTTTTAGTTTACGTTTGGAAGCTCAATGCGTTCCTTGGTATCTCTCTTATACGGTGGAAAAGTGTAGCTACATATTGTACGAGCCGATGTACTTGTATGCTGAATTTTACAAATACAACACAGCGAATATTTTAGTGCAACAACAAAAATTAAACGAAATATTACAACCAAATAAATCCAAAAGTGAAATTATTTCAAGCCTACAACATTTTTGTCATTTGTTTATTTTTCGGACAATTTATTGTTTTCTGCACCTGAGGCGGTTTTTGGTTTGGTAGTCATCGGCTGTATCAGACTGCAAGTAGCAACAAATTTAAAAGTAAACATTTCTGTGTTGCCATTAATGTTGGCATTTTGGCTCAAGTGAGTACAAATACGAACGTAAATATGTACACTCGAATGTATGTATCTGTGGGAATGCATGGGATCGGTTGTTAGCAGTCATAAGGGTGCGGGACCAATGGATTTTTCCTTTCATTATTGTATATGCTTTTAGTAAGCATTTAAAGGGCAAATGCCTATTTTTAAAGAAGTGACAAATGACATTGCTCCAATGATTCTAAGAAACACGAGTGTGTTCCAAAACTGTAATGCGGGGTTTTCGTGTAGTACGACTCTGAATCTCACTTTTACTTTCGCATCAAACGGCATATATTGGATTATGCCGTTTGGAACTATATTGAAAAAGACCACAAATGAGGGTAAATTTGACAAGTGACAGAAACATCATAGGTCCAAGGTGCATTCACACGACTTGAACAATAAATATATATTTTTTAATTTTACTTTAAATTACTGAAGAAAATGAAGAAAATGAATAAAATTATTTTAAATATTCCAAACTCTAACTATTCCAAACTCTAACTCTAACCCATATCCATTGTAACTCCATTTCCACATCATCATCCAAGTCCAACCAAAATGTCCCTCATCAATGGCAGTCAAATGACAGTTTCACCGCATGTTGGCAAATCAGAATCAAAATTCATTACTTTCGCATTGCATATTGGGTTTTTGCAAATTTACTCACGCAACACATCTGCAACAAAAATTGCATATTTGTTGCATCAGATTCGTTCGTTGATTTTTTACACAATTCATTTTTTTGCATCTACAATATTTGGCAGTCGCGCACGTAAGCTTAACTTTAGTTGAATTTGCATTGAAATGTTTTGCCAGTTTTATTTTCGTACTGTTTCATTTGTGAATTTTGAAAATTGCATTTGGAAATTTGAATATATACAACATTTTTCTATGCATTTCATATGAGTTGTTCTGCTGGAACATTCGCGCTGGCATATTAAGTGAAACTCGTCCAATTCAAAGACATTTCGGATGCGAAACATTATCATGCAGGAAATAAATTGAGAAGCGTAATATGCATACGTCAGATCAAAAGGAACGTTTTTTTCTTGCTTATATTTGCAGCTGAGTTCTGAATATGTGATGGTAGCTGTTTCCTCTTCCCCCATTCAACATCCTCGCATTGTCCCTCTATCACTCATAATAATTCGTTTCAATAAAGTAGTTTCTGTTCGGTAATTGGCTAAATGAAGGAGTCAAACCAACAAACGAAACCCCATTTCAATGAAATGTCCCAAATGCATTATACCCTGAACAGCACATTATTTGGCAATCATTTTATTTGGCGCAGTCGATAGCGAAAAAAGCCACGTCCGCCTCTTGCACAATTCGCGCAATTAGGTTGTGCAATTCTCAAAAGAGGAATTTATTAAGAAGGAAATAAATATTCGACTACATAGAGCAGGAAATATCCATGCCATGCACACACAACTACAGCAATAATTGTGTTGCTGTTTAAGAAATATCTGCGCTCGGTAAAATTAGGTGCCGCTTTAGAGTGTATGAAGAAATAAAAAACAGAGAACAAGAAGAAGAGTTGCATACCAAGAATTATATTCATTTAGAGATTTATAACCAGGTACATGCCTCTCCAGAGCCTTGGTAGAGAAGCAAAACACAACTCGGTTGCTACGAACCGAGGTAAACGGAATTGTTTGCATGTGTGTGTTGTCGGACAAATTAAGTGCTATTTTCTGTTTTGCGCAAGTAAATACTTATTAGTGCTAGTAAATTGGGTGTGAGAGAATGCAATGCTTTACCATTATAAAAAATTGTGTTATTAACAATTCATTGAACGGACGCCGTTGCTGTTATGACACTCGAGTTTTTCTCAACATTGAAGAAGAAATAAAAAGTATTTGTGGCCCAAAATTGTATCACCCAACTTCATTTCAGTGCATTTTTTCAAGCGAACCCTGAGCTATGTAATTTTTAGTATTTGTCATGGTGGCAATTGCCAGATCAAATAATCAAATGTTTCGTATTTTTCATTGCAAAATCTAAGATCAACACCGATCAACACTGGCGCCGAACGTAACAAAAATGACACTTTGGGGTCGTGAGAAAATCAAAGTGAGAAAAATGGGTCGCGCTCTGAAAAAGTTTGAGAAACTAGGCTCTACACCACCATTCACGCCTCATTTCACATCAAACCCTTAACACTCAGTTCATTTCGACTCCACTCAACTTGTCTCCGATTCCGGAAGGATTTGGGCTTTTATTATGACATGTGCGTTGAGTGTTTCCTATTATGACGAAAGTGTTAGCAAATTGAATGGGATTCTTTTGCATGTTTTTAGCCTGAGGCATCCACATCCACCAGCACCGACTTCTTCGAAACACAGAGACCACGGCAAAATGTCGTCTATTGTACATATATTCAATAAAATGCTCCTTCAGAAATAACAATCAGGAAATGATAAAGAAGCTGAATTGCTAAAAACCGAAAAGCGAAAAGAAAATGAAGAAACACTTCTCATCTTGTGAGACAAAGCAAAAACTCTTTACGTCAGAATAACTCCTCTTAGATCCACACAAGTACCTACTTGTTTGTACTGATGTTATTTTGTGAGATTGTTGCCCTTTTTGTGCGTCTTTTGTGATGGTGGCACATGATATAATACCAGGACTTTATGATTATTTCTAGCAGCTTCCAATACGTATGCAATTGCAGCGTTGTGTCGGTTTCTCGTTCACAACATCAAGTTTTGCGAAACTCTAGCAGTGTTGCCAGGTTGAGAGGTTTATCCGTAAATTACACCTACTGGCGCCCTGAAAATGGCAATGAAATATTAAAATATTGGATCTCCAATTTGGAATTCGGAAATTCGAACCTCAAAATTCGAATGTACCAACACAAAAAAAAATACTTCTTATGCTGTGTGCTTTTATTTTAGCCTAGGACCTTGGACCTAGGACCCCTGTCATTTTTAAATGGAATAAATTCCTTGCTTCTGTGTGTATTTGAGTTACCCGGACACGACGTCAAAAGCCGAAGAATTTGACAGGAGCAATGTTGTAATGTTGTCAACATCCTCTAATTGCAATGCATGTCTTTACATAAACTAAATTTAATAACTTCACTGTTGTACATTTTCAACAACACATTTTAATCACAAATTAGTGATTTCTTTGAAGCTTTGCTTGCTATGTTATTAAAGCGGAAAAGCCGCCTTTTAAGGGACTCGTTGTGCTGAAAACGTAATACGCAGAATAGGTACACTGCCACTGATTACATTTTTTAATTGCCTTACAACATGAAATTGAAATCCACCACCCATAAATCTTTTGTGAAATTACTTTATGACAATGTTGAATGAACGAATGAATGGTATTAAACACGAAGCCGCTGAAATACAAACGGTACATGAAATGATCACTGCTGCGGCACTTCAACTTGTACTACATGTACTGCTCTGCCCTCAATTGCAAATCAAAGTGAAATCATTACAAAACAAATAACTAAACATTTCCACATCGGTATACTTACAGGCATGGTAAACTGAATTCAGTTAAGCAAAGAAGCCCGCCGATTCCTCGGAGACGTTATAAGTGTTATTGTTATGCTGTGTGCGTATTAATTGCCCAGCCCAAGCTTGTCTGGGGAATTGGCAAACTTCTTTTCCTTTTCGTTCGACCACTGAAATGTGCAATTGCGCTAAAATGTTATTGTCGCATAGTATTATAGAAATCTAATAAATGGCCATCGCCGATTTTTGCTAAAAATAATGAAATCCTGTATCTACCCAACAAATTTTTACAGTCATATGATGCCTTAATCGGAGCGTGTACCAAAAAAAAATCAAGATTTATAAAAAAAAAAACTAAAAATGTACTCGGATCCCGAAATCTTACATTATTTTGCACAATACACCTAATCGTGAATTTTCGAATGTTTTATGCTAAGTCTGAATGAATTGGATTTTTCGTATTTTGCCCCTGGACATTAACCGACAATACTACAATTCCCGAAGTTCCTCTACTATCACCAGAATTTGAACGTGTTGAGTTTGGCCTGGAGAGGGAGTAACTTGCATGTTGCACTTCTTCCTCTTACCCACACACACAGACTATCGTAAAATTCAGCCATAAAAAATCGTGTAAAACAACTTGTGTAACTTGGTTTACACTTTTACTAGTTGCAAATGTCACCCTATGCAAGTGTCAACATACCAAAAAATAATAGGTCAAAACTTTTACTACCATCACAAAGACAAAATAGCAAAAAGCAAAAAGTTAAGTGTCACACAATCTTGTACTTTAGTGTCCAATAGTGAATAGTATAAGAGGATAAAAGTTATGAAATTTTGTTACGACATCAAATATATGTATGTATGTGCACAGTAGCATATTGGAGGAGTATGTTCACAATTGGCAGTTACTTACCGGAATTGAAGTTGCCGAACTTAAACTTTTTGATTTTGTTATTGATGTGTTTTCGTGTTTTTGTGTTTTTGTGTTTTTGCGTAGCTACGTTCAATTTAAAGCTTTAAAGTCAATTTGAACAAATTATCCCCCTGGTGCATAATTCAAATATTATTTTTAACGTCTAACCTATTGTTTGTTTTCATCGATGGCCCAAAACTAAAAACCGTAGCTAAATCTGTTCAACCCCATTTGTAGCGGAGTTCTGATATTGAAATTTGTTAACAACGCTGTTTTACAACTTGTATTTCATGTTTAGGCCAAAATTTATGTCGCTTCAAATATTCATAGCCGTCATAAATTATATGTGTTCGCCCAGTGGGCTAATACCGAATCGACAAAAAAATGTCCACATCGACTTGCTTTGCACATACAATACGATCATTTACAATTTTGGTGTCAGAGCCGCACAATTCATAACACGTGTCCTCAGACATGCCGTCAATAATGCCATTTGACGTAGGCTCTACTAATTAGAACGGATTGCGAAAATTCAACTAAAAATGGGAATTGAGTAAGTTTTTCGGAATTACTTTTAGAAATTACATATTTTTTCCTAGAAATAGTTCAGACACATTTTGACTACTTTCGTTCTGGTCGATAAAAACAAAGCTTATATCGAATTCGATTTTGCCAATGTTAACGTCTATTAGAAATAAGTTTTGAAGTTGCAGCAATTGAAACGAACGTTTCCAATAAAAGTAAAATGCAATACTTTTCTTGGAAACTTACTTAAATTGTTGCAAAGTTATTTATTATTTGCGGTAAAACGACTTAATTTAACTTTTAATTAATGGGGGTGTCAAATTTGAAGGTGCCTAGCGCGGAACTACACCGATCTGTATTCACTAGGGACTGAAACCGAACAGAATATCGGAACCGGCTTCGGTTCCATAGGTATACCGTATACCTATTTAGTTGATTCATGTACAACCATGTCCAAAGATAAAAATACGAAATTGTTTTCTATAAAAATTTACAAACCTAAGAACAACACGACATTTACCCTGATGAGAAACTTGATTCTGACTCTTTTGTAACATTTTTTAGAATCTGTTGTTAATCTACTTTGAATAAATTGGTTTTGCTTAGTTTTGTTGTAGGGATAGTGGATCAAAACGGGCACCCTATTAACCGTAAGCCAATATCAAAACGCCCAAAAGATTTTTATCTGAATAAAATTTTTGTATATTTTTTTTGAAAAGTATCTTATGTTGCTCTTTTTTCCAACAAGAGAATTTTCAAAATATTGAATCCACAATTCATGCATTCATGTGTAACATCAAACGGGATAACATTGGACATTAATGCGTTAAAGGCTTTAATTTGATATTAATTTTTTTGGGGCATCAAATTTCAGTGTGGCTGCGTCTCTACTACACCCAAACCCGGCTCTGGATATAGTGACCCCAGCTCTCGAGAACGGCTTCAATTGTAGGCAAATGGCAATTTCGTGTTCCATGCCCACAAGGACATAGGAATTAAATTATTGAGAATATCCGAGCTAAACATACCAAGTACTTCGCAACACTTTCAATTAGATTTTGGAATCTGTACTGAGGTTCTGTTATGTGGGTTTACGTGCTAGGCTTTAATTGTCATTGCGCTTGCGATGGCCATTGGCCAATGTAACGATGAAGCAATAATGCAAGTGTCTAACGAAGTGCAGCATCAACTCGAACTGCAACTCCAACAAAAACGCATTCACAGCGAATGTATGCAATTACGCGTTTGTGTATGTGGCGCAGTAATTAAAATCAATTTCGCTGTATAGTTGTACGGTTATTCGTTGTTTGTTATTTCATTTGGTTGTTTCGGAGCATTTTCTCATCTATGTACACTGTACTCCGCTTTTAAGCACTTCTGCACGAAGTTCTCTGTCAAAAACTGTTATTAATGAAATAGGGAGTAGGTTCAGTCGGCCAAAGCCTAGTTGTATACACACATACAAACATACCCAAACATGTTTGGGCGATTTCGAATTCGAGGTATTTTAATTTTTCTTTTTTGCTTGTGCGATTATCAAGTAGCCGGAAAAGACATGCAATCTTTGGACAATTCTCACATGAAAACTTGGCCTTTTATGTGGGTTTTTTGTTTGGTCCATCTTATACTTTGTGTGTGAGCGAATTTTCACGGAGAGGCTGCAACCCCATAGTTAAACTCCAAATTCTGCTACACAATAAGATATGCACAATATGCATTGCGTATGTGTGTTCTTTGTTTTATTGCATTGCATTTTTATTTTAATACACGAATCCATATACATATATAATTTTCTTGGTTTTATATACATACATATACAAACACATACAATATTTATGATTTATTATAATTTTATTCATGAGCATGAAACCGTAAGTGGCACCCCATTAAATAGTGCATGTTTTATTTCGATTGAGACCTTTGCGGGTAGTGAAAGGTTAGTTTACTAATGCCTGTGTAAACACATCGGCCCATGCACACAGGCACTCATACACAGCAACACATACGCCGCTGCGGTGGGTATGTATGAGTAGCATAACTTATTTATGGTTTTCTAATGGAACAACTGCTTAACATGTATATTCGGGGATAACATTTCCACAATCAGGAATATAATTTATTGCTTACTGAACATACCGACACAAGCCAAAATATAAGGAATGCGAATAATAATTTACGCTTTCGAGTTGGTGTATTTTTTATTGCATTCTATTTTTAAATCCGACTTGCTCTCATTTCTATTAATTGTATTCAATGACTCAGTTCTGCAATAACTGAAAAGAGCCACACATCCACCGTTTGTTTGAAGCTATTTAGTCTTGTGTCACTAAGAACTAAGATTTCTGAATGAATAAGCAAAAAAAGAAGAAGAAGCATGTAGTAGACAAATCTTTCTAGACAACATATGTCTGTGCGGGTGTTTGACCGCCCTGTAATTTATACTAATTTGATAAGCTCATATTAAAGTAAAACTGATATCCGTCCGCTATTAGTTTCCGTATTACGTGAGTTTCATAGAACTCGAGAACGTGATGTGAAAATTAAATGCGTCCACATATATTCCAAAAGCTATTGAGGAAGGTGAGTGTCTATACTGTACATACATACAAAAAAGCGGTGGGTGGTGGTACAATTTGACTATTCCACATACATACTATACATGTATGTCGTAAAGTATTCAAAAAATGTTCACAACGCGTACACAACACTCTACAATTTTTAGATGGCATATGCATACATATTAAAAATTAGGAATTGATATGTTCTTCAATATATTTCCAAGATTCGTCTCGTTTTCATGTCTTCTAATTAGACAGCTCTTTTCTCTTAAGAGAATATAACACCCGTGATATTAAGGACACGAACGTCATGTATTTTGAAGACATTTCGGATGACTTCACTAAACTTTATTGTTCAAAACTCATTATACATGGTGTTCTAAAAACTAGTACTGAACTAGTCTGAGTGTTAACACTTCATAAATCGGATAGCTGTAAAGGGAAATGTGTATGTATTATGTATGTTTTTATCATTTTATTGCAACCAAATTTCGAATATTTTTTCAATCAAAAAAGGAAAATATGAAAATAGCACATAATTCCGATACGAATTCAATTTCTTGCTTCGTTTCATATGAAAATTGCAAAAATCACATTCTTTATTGGTGCTTAGCGTTCGTTCGCTGGTTTTTCTGTGTGCGTATATTGTATGAACGTCTATGAGCAGGCACAGTCAGATACTCAATTTCCTATGCTCACACACAGTTACTTGCATACAGAAGTCCTAGTCGCAATATTAACATACAGACTATGCATTTGCATTACATTACTTTTGATTTTTTCCTTCTCAATAATGATTCAAGAAATTCAATACATTTAGTTGAAACCCCATAACTTTGACAACCACTTCCAATAATATTTTATTGACATTTGAGTTCTCAACAATGGAAGATGGAAAATACCGAAATACTGCTGAAAGCAAATGTAAATTGCATATTGTATGTATGTATGTATGTATGTCTGCTGAATGTTAGAAAGTTCGTCGAGACGCATTTCAAAAGTAGTGCAGTACAATTGTGGAAATTCCATTTCGAAAGAATTCAACTCAATTTCTCGGATATATTGAAAAGATTTTTATTTGCATACATAAAATTACAAGTTTTTTCGTAATGCAAAAAATTAAATAAGAAATGGCTGCCAAAAAGAAAGCACGCAATAATGATTTTAACTTCGATTTGAACTTATCACTTGACATTTAATAAATTGCATTATAATAAGACACAGAGAGTCTTTTTGCAGCCATACGCAGTGTGCCGAAATCAATAATGATAAAATTGTGATAAAGCTGGGGACATTTTCTAAATGGCCCATCATTTGACTTTGTTTTTATGGTGTTTTGGGTTCTTCTTTTGAAGCCACATTGAATTGATGTCTTGTGGTACAACTTGATTCATATTGGCTATTAGATACTCGCACTACAGAAACAAAACTCGCAAACTCGCAGAATTACAATAGTTCTTAGCGATTTTCATGTATTGTTGTGCTCAGACAGCTATTTGCTTCCCGATTCTCGTATTGGTGCTATTATTGTGTTGGTTTTTCCACCGTAATCCCAGCAGTTGGCTTTCAGCTTGAGGATTCGTTTCGCTATTCAACCAAATGGGCATTGATTGATTGAGTGTTGATACTGCTTCCCCTACTTCCCTGAGAAGTAGGGGAAGCAGCAATCAGTACTCAAAAGATTGCTTAGATACAGTTTTGCAATTTTGTTTCATTAATGTAGGAAATATGGCAATATACCGTTTTCGTTTTTAAGTCATATTCCGTATTCATACAATCTTTACTCCGTCCAAGTTCTACCTTAAATTAAGCAAATAATTTTGCCATCTCCATCAGTCAGATAAGAGGGTCACGTCCGGCTCATCCAATAAAAAATTAAATTGATTTTATACTGCGAAGAGGTGTGCGTGGTGAAGAAGACATATACGAAGAAATATCAGCAGCTTTTGAATTTTAGTCATTTCCGCACATTATACGTGTCAGATTATATTGTCAAAGTGTAACGTGTGACAGCACAGGATGTAACCAGCAGAACAATTGATTCTGATGTCGTTTGGTGCAAAACAATAACAACAGGAAGATTTAAGGCATTGATGGCAAACCCATGGAAACAACCTTATTTATAGCTGATTGGAATATGTAATGAATTATATTGGGCAATTGCCTAATGGTTTCCTAAAGTTAAACAATTATTCTAAATTCAAAATATTCAATTACATGGGCTCAGCCAGGCCAGAAATCAGCGAGAGGGCAAAACTTTCACCTAATATTCTAATGTTTGCTTACATTTCTATTAAAAGTTTGGATCGGTCCCTTAAAAACCTCCTATATATTCTGGTGGAGGGACTCAGAACAAACCACTTTTCTTCTCACTTTTCTAGATGAAATCGGTTACATTTTTTAATTGTAAAATATTTCAAAATTTCTTTTACGCTATTAGTTTTAGGTAATATAAGATAAGTGGCGGCAGTGGTGCAGTGGCTAGGACCTCTGCTTCACGATCGGAAGGTATCGGGTTCGACTCCCACCTGGGACAAGGCAGAAATTTGTTTTCTGTTTTTCTGTGTAGACCGCCACTCTCTCGCCGAGTTCTGGCAATCTTGCGAGAGTAACTTTGCCATGAAAAGCTTCTTCTTTGGGAGTCCCGCCTGTAGGTCCACAATTATCATATACACTTGCCCATGATAATTGCATTAAGAAGCTCGGCTAAAACCCTCGAGGGTTGTAAGAATAAATATGAATAACGGAAAATTCATTCACATGTTATTACGAAAATGCAAATAAAAATATTGTTTAAATTTTTTGTATTGAAATTTAGTGGTGGCGCCTCCAACTCCCTCGCCTACGCCCTTGAGTACATATTGGTCAATTGAGTATGAATGTACTGTGCAACTTGTGGGCACAGTCATCAGTCAACCTAAATGGGAAGGACAAACGTTGTCGAGTGGCAAGTCGATGGTCAAAACAAGACAAAAGTGGCACAGACCGGATTGTTGAATTATTGCTGCAAATATTAAACATATTTAAATATGCATTTTCATATGCCAACTCTGACCACATTTATCACGCTGGCGATTTTTATTTAAATTTATTCAACTACCATCAAATATTCGACAACAATTTATGCAATTTAAATTTGTATGTAATTGAAATGGAGTTTTTGAAAGCGAATGAGTGCAACGACAAAAATAAAGGAAAATTAAAGACGAAATAATCCGACCATTAAAAACGCATAAGACTTAAGTGGCAACAGTTTTATTTTTTTTTTTTGCTGCACGCCTTATTCAGCAAGCTGCAACATTGAAACATTTAATAAAAAATATGTATATTTTGTTACTTTACATCCGCATCCTTCATTCTTTTTTTATATTTTTAATTTCATTAATGCACTCACCGTGGTGCGTATACGCTCCGTTGCATCGCTGCTATGTAAATGTTCTTTCAACACTCAGCACTCTGCACCGCTTGGAGTTGGACTTCGAAGTGAACGGAGGACGACTTCCCAATTTATGCAGTGTAAAAAGGCACGAATGTACTCTCGAAAGAGAGAAAAAATTGCAAAAAAATAAACAAAACACAAAGAAATCTCGTAATTTTCCCCAGAAGTCAACAACAATGACCGTTGAGTGCACAACTGCTTTTCATCCGGAATGCAGATTCTGCGGCGGCCGCACCGCACATATTCGCTTACACCCCAAACTCTTCATACGTCTATGAGGCATATTTTACATAAATTTTCAGTTTCCCTCTATGCACATTCTAGCAGTGCTATTTTCTGTTGTTGTTGGGAATTAATTTATGCGAAAAATTGTGTAGGAATCGCATTTTAAATCCGGAGAAAAACTTCTGCAGTTTTGACGATAAATGTAGCATGTAGTGGCGAAAAGTATTTTTCAGATGTCGTATGAAACTAAGATCGCAAAATGTTCAGTGAAAATATTTAATAATTCTAAAATAAATAACGCTATGGAAAAATTTGAGGGTTATCGACTAGGTGGAAAGTATTGGTATGGCAAGTCAAAAGTTATAGCTGTTAGAGTTTGCATTTGATTGGTAGTATTATTCAAATCAATTTTCAAATCAATTATTTTCAAAGTTTTTCATATAATTGTTATTAAAAAAAAATGTATTTAGCAATAAATTTGAATACGAAATTGGCGTACATGCATGTCTCCTTAAAGTAGAATGTTTCAAAAACTTGTATGGGATTTCTCATATAAGTTTTGGAAACATTCTACTTTTCGTAAGGGGCGTCGCTTTATGGATTACGGCGGCATCAAAATATTTTATTTTTGTTACATACTGCATTTATTCACTCACACAAGATACAAATTTGCTATTGTCAACATTTTTGTGAAAGCAAACAATATAAATGGAATAGCCAAATTGTGGGTGACAACCTGACTGCTAATACTTTCGACCTATCTTGGCCGACACCAGGTCGAGATAAAGTGTTGCACAGTGTTGTATACTCGATTAAAATAAAATTGAATGTTCGTTCAATTTATTCGTTTACAACAATTTTAAAGTTATTGACTCTTGTTCGCAAGGGCGTGTAACTGCATTATTTACATTTTTTCACATTTTACTGATCATTTTTTAACTTTGCGTCTCGAGCCGCCTCAGTTTCGGACTGTGGCGCTTACTACAATAAATACAGTAAAAAACATTGTCATCGGTGTTTGGTTGGGCATAAAATAATTACACAAGTTAAATGGTCTCAACGGTTAATTGATGGAATTTCATTTACAACCATTTTCAGCACAAGAATGTTGAGTGCCAAGTGCGGTTTTGTTCTTGTTTTCCCGTATTTTACTCTGTACTTGCATGCGTCCTTTATAATTAATGAAACTTTAATGCCTTAACTGCTATTATTGCATTAATGAACTTTCACATGAAAATGGCTCGAACAACAATTTGTTGTACAACTGAATTTTAACTTTTAAAGCATTCCCTAATTAACTTGAATTTAAATGTACATTTCATTTTTCCCCATATTTAAGCAGGACTCAAAGAACTGCGAAAGCACTCAATAAGTGCGTGTGTGCCAGCACACAACTGTAATATTTTATAAATGTTTTCATAACTCTTGACCTGAAAAACTTCAAGTGATACGAGAATTCAGTACATCAAGTTTATATACATGCAGATACAGTGGACGGTGTCAACAAAAAAAAAATTATTTAATTGCAGTTCCTGTACATCTAAACTACCTAAATTTCTCACTAACACATTGGCGTTCATTATGTATGGGAAAGTTGGGGGAATTTAGTCTTTATATCAAATTAAAGGTAATCGGTTTCTTTTTAGTATTGTTCCACCTATTGATATTAATTTATTTTAAATCAGAGATGGGCACTTTGCAGTACCAGTAAAATTTCAATAAAATTAAATTTTTACTGATACTGAAATTTAATTTGCATTCTTCAGTAAGGTTTTACCGATAATTAAATTTAGTTTGCATTACCAGTACATTTTTACTGATTACTGAAAAAAATTGCAGTAAAAATTAAGTTTTACTCCTGAGTGGTTCGAAAAAGAAGAATTTCTGCGGATCGACATGGCATAGTGCGAAAATATACCTTTGGCAAATTCAAGATAAATATTTCACTTCCCGTACGGGGAAATAAGCCGCCGTGTTGAAACTTACTTTGACAATTGGTCTTTGAAATTCGGGGAAATTCGGGAAAACCATCTGCATTTTTCAAGATACTCTTGTCAGAACGGTTTCCCAGAACGCTTTCAAACAAAGTTTCCAAGTGTCGCCTTGCTTCAGCTTCAGTACATATTAGCTGAAGCTTTGCATTAATAGCATGTACAACTTTTTCGCACTACACTAAAAAGGAAAAAATGTTGAGAAAAATAACAAACAATATCCGCTGAGTTTTCAAAATTAGTTTATTTGTTTGCATTCTGCTATTGGCTCCGCTGCCGTCAAAAGTAAAAGCGTCAGTATCGAAGCGTCGTGCCTGCTAAAGCTATGTGTGTATGGCTACTTCACATGGGCAGCAACTGTTTCCACCGCTCCGCTGAAGGGTTTGTCGAGTGGAAGTAAAGTCAAGTGGGCGGAGGTGGATGTCGTACTAGAACAAAAGTTCCTGCTGTACGAACACGACAAACTAGCGTATGCTAAGTTGGATACAAATATTCGAATACAATTGAATGTTTTTCTAAAAGTTTGATTGTTTCATTTTGCGTAAAAGTTTACAGAAACGTTCGAAACAAATCATCAGCGCCGACTTGGAGAACCAAAGACACAAAAGGAAGGATCAGGACACAAACAGTGTGTTATTTAAGGAAATGTTGAGAGACCAAAAATGCCCGGATACATTCTATCGCTTTTCACAAAACGAACTAAAGGCGTTTTTTGTTTTCTGTTTGGTTTTCTTGAAAAGTTCCCTTGCTCAAGATGTATTTTACATTCAAATTATTTTTCAAATTGTACGTCGTATAGTGTATAGTCGCGTTCAAGCTCAAACGCAACTTAGAATCCCCAAAATTTCATATTTGTCGCACACCACACACCCTGCCAATGAAAAAACACATACATACGTAGGTATATACTTCCATACATGCCTACCTACTATGTTTGTGTGAAACACTTGACAAAATACATTTTTAATTTTCAAAACACGTACGCAACACATTAAGCACCCACACACACATTCGGCGCTCACACACACGTACCATTAATGCCAAAAATAAAAACAAAAAATCAAGAAACTACCAACACGCTAGAGAAATATAAGTTTCACACAACCAAACAAGGTGTATCTGGTTTTCATAATACATACACATTTTCATTTTTCATACGAGATTTTACTTTACATTCAGTTACGCTTTCTTTTCTTCATTCATAAAGCATAGCCGCCGCCGTCGCAAATGTTTCAACTACCACCACTCGAACGTGTGCGGCATGCGGCCTGCCCCTAAAAATATACTCTAGTCTAGTGTGATATTCGTGAAATGTGTAAATTAACTTTCATGGTTTCGTTCTCGTTAGTGAGAAATGGTGAAAAAAAATAATAATAAATACATAGCACAAAATAGAATGAACAAATTTTATGGTGAGAAGAGTCACGCATAAACTATGCAACATTGATTGTCCCTAAGTGGTTTCCCTCTACCACTTGAATGAAAAATATTATTGCTGGAATGCGTAATGTGCCATGACATTTAAGATAAATGGAAAGAAAAGTAGTGATTGCTTTAATTTGACTTCCATTTTGATAGGAAAAAAGGCAGGCGAGCACACAGGAGAACCCTCGATTCCTTCCCTCCGAAAATTGTCAATAAGGAATGTGTTGATTGAAAGAGGATATTTACAAATTACCAAATACGATCAAGACAAAAACTTCAGCCAGAAAACGTTTACCTCAAATATCATTTTAGCATACCAAACAGTGCGATCATAATCTATAAGTCTTGTAATTAGCACTTAACTGAAAATATCTCTGCACAAATAACACTGGTTTTTCCATATTTCCAATTTTTTGCCAAATTAACAGTAACGGATTTTTAACTTTTATTGTCAAAAAGTTTTGCCAGCACTTGCCATTTGGAATGCAAACCCTAGACACCTACTCTAAAATACTACAAAAAAACAAAAAAAGAAAAAACCAACAACAAAATTTCGAATTTCACAGCGGCAAAGCGTCAGCTCGAAGCAGCATCCCAGGAATCGAAGAACCCGTCGAAAGTCGAAATGACTTTTTGCTAATGAACTGAACTCGAAATAGGAATTTAAATTGGCTTATTACAACAGCGACAATTAAACAATCGATGGCACTAAGCTCAAAAGTAAGATAGGGGAAATGGGAGGACTTTAGAGTGGTAGGAAATATAAAGGTCATTAATTAATTTGTGTACTTGGTTGTGCAGTCCAATTATTGTAAATGGTAATCTATGTTTTTAGCATTTCAACTGCTGATGGCAGCAGAAACTTTTTCTCCCTTGTATGCATGAAGCATACATATGTCCTCGGTCCCAGCTGTTTTTCGGATTGTTGGGATTTGTTTTTTTTTTACAGTTAGAATTTAATATGAATACCTAAGAGTTATTATTCATTTTTTAATTATGGAGATAGACAAAAACTCAAATAGTGATAATTGGATTTATCACACTTCTTAAGAAAATACAAAATTCCATGGCTTTAGAAGGGCTGAATGAAGTAGGATTTTCTTGTGAAAATCAGTTTCCACTTTTACTTAGCGCCATCTACACAGTGCCAGTTTTACAAATTTCCCATTACTTCGCAAATTCAATCGTTAGAAAAAGCACAAACATTTTGAAGCTTTTAGTTATTTAACTTACCTTTTCACAATTCTGCGTAGCAAAAATGTGGGAAAAAACGAGTATTTCCAATACAGTAGGTTTCCGTTTTTTATGAGCGAGTCTCATATTTATGTATATTATTATTAACTCATTTATTCAATTATTTTTATTTGAAAATCTCAAAAGTTGTGTGATTTTGGAATAAAGTTCGGCGATTTGCATGACTAACCGAGACAGTGGGATCGGGGGCCCCAGTTCACACATAGCAACTTGCCGAATTACTTTTAGTACTTTTAGTACTTTTCGAGCAAAGCTTTACTGTTTATTGTTGTACATATAATTGGATGAAAAATATCGCTTGACTGTTGAAGCAGACTATTTTAGAACAATTTTAAAACGATAGAATGTGTATCAAGGATATAATTAAAACCAAGTACATTGTGTTAATTATTATTTTCTTTGAATATAAAATAAATTCTCCGGTGTTGTGGAAATTGTGAATTGGATGTTGGAAATTTACGGACAATTCTGTGTATTTTGTGTTTGGAGTTTCGAAAATATACCTACTATATGATAACACTCGAAATGCTGCACAGAGTGCATTTTTCAGTGTAATTTAGTTTAGTTTTGAATGCAAATAGCATTTAGTATTCCTTTATTCACACCACCCAATGTGTTGTGGTGATATGGCTCGATGGCCAGAGAATCTCCCAGGATTCTTTACAGTTTGATGCGCTTTCTCTAAACCCGTAATTGTATGATCGAATTATCTTGCTTGGGTACGTATCTACGTTTTCCCAATCGGGTCGACAAAAACCACTGGCATTTGTCAATTCGAAAAAAAAATACTTGTGGCTGCTCTAAGTCAATTTACCCAATTATATTGTCTTTATTGCACAAATGTCCATTTGACACCCATTCCACTGTGCAGTCACTGTAAAACGACGATTGCGGACGCCCATTAAATATCAACAGAATATCCATCATTTGTCAAGGTAAATACTAAACCATACCTAATCAAATTGAATCATAAATCGTATCGAGACCCATCAGTGCTCAGTCAACAAGAACATTTCAAGAACATATATTTCATTCGGGCGATTGCATGTATCCCAGCAGTTTTGAGTAGCCAACGTTGTATCTATCGCTTGGCTGAATTCGTGCTAAATTAATTAAGTCAGTGCGTGACTGGTAGCAATTGTGCGGTTTAGTTTTTTTTTTTATTCCCAACGATTGATTACAATGATTTTGGGCATTAGGTATTGAAAGATTGTCATTTTCTTCAAATATTTGAAATTTTTTTATGCAATTGTTAGATTGATTTTGAAAGCATTTCCGTCCAATTAGATTCTGCATAGAATACACGCTTTTTTCTTCTAAAGGTTAATTTCGGAATACTTAAATCTTTGAACTTCCAAATGGTTTTTTTGTTTATTATTTGCTACCATAAACTTTTCCATTTTATCACCCTGCACGTGGTTATACTGCCTTCTCGAAACAAATACCATAAAAATGGCAACAAAATTTTAACTCAGGTCGGTTTTTGAAGTCATAAAACAACCGCATGAATTATGGTACCTCACATCCTGGAGATGACTTTTCATTTGGGACGCATGGACAAAAGCTGAATAGAACAGAGCAGAGCATGATGCATAACGCAAACTCGTCCGTGTCCCAAACTCAAGACTCACACATCCGACTTCTTTCCGCTCTTTCTCATGTTGTCATCCGGCATGCCAGTGGCCCTGTCATACCCTCTGACATACAGTCATAGAAGGCAACATATCCGAATTTGGAGGAAAATACAAAACGGCCAACCACACAGCTACACCCTTGGAATGAGGTGGCTGATGACAAAATTACAGAATAAAAACAAAACCAGAAAGAGGAAGAGGAAGACGTACTTGAAGCAATAAACGTGTAAAGATCGCATTGTGATCTGTGGTAACAACCGTTTTGTAGACTTTTAATGTTTGTTAGTACTTCGACGTGTAGTACACACTTGACCACTCAAAGTTGGAAATCCGAAAATGTTTAAATGTAAGGCAATTACGATCAATTTTCCCAATCTAATATTAAACAGTTGACATGATTTAAATGATTGTCAACATTATCAGCATTTTATTTATTTATTTATTTCATGTTTTTTTGTTTTGTATTTTCAAATTTAATATACATGCACATTCGTAGTGCGGAGGCTATCCTAATTAATATGCAGGCGTTGAATGTGAAAAAATAAATTTATTTATTCCGCCAATAAATTCCATTATTAAAACTGTTTTTTTTTTTTTCATTGTTCATTGCTGTTGTTGTACCTGTAAAAATGAGCAATGCTGGCCTGGCCGGTGGTTGGAGAGCCACAGCAGCAAGTGTCCGCACAAGTTAAACTGCTCGTATGTGTGTGTGTGTGTGTGTGTATGTGTGTGTGTGTGTGTGTGTCTGTGTGTGTGTGTGTGTGTATGTCAGTCATATACCCAGCCAATAATTTTATCGTTAAAGAGCTCGTAAACGAAAAATTTCCGATAGAAATGCGGACAAAACAATTGTAGGCGACACACGATAACGATACGTTTACGAGTCCGACTTCGTTCTTAATTTTGCATCGAAACGAGTTATCTCGTTATCGAACCAAAATGTGCTCGTTAACGAATTCGTTTGTTCGTTAAAAGACTAGTAAACGAAATCGTTAAAGAATTCGTTAAGTAAGTCGTTAACGAGTTCGATTATGAAGACGTTAATGATATTTTATCGAGGAAATGACGACTATTGTAATATACGAGTGAATGTCGGACATTTTTCGAATATTTTTTATCGAAAAAAGTTCGTAAAATACGATCTTCGTAAAAAGTTCGTTCAATTATTGGCTGGGTATTCAATGGTATCTGCAATTGTGTATGGTGGCGGATATTTATGTTTGCAGCAGCTGCTGACACTTGAGTAATTAAATTCATCATCAGGCAAAATCGAATTGCAAATTGGTTAACAATTTATTTTTTTCGGTGGAAGTATGCAATCGTGAGTGTATGCGAAAATAAAAGAACGCAAGTTAATTGTAGCAACCGAAATGCAAATTGCAGCATGTACATACATTCATGTTTCTGAATGTGTGCATGTGTGGATCGTACATGTGTATTTGTGTTTAAAATAATATTATATTGAAAGCCTTCCGATGACTACACCCAAATGTGACATATTATTGCATGTGCAATTCACAAATTTATAATTTTATGTATTTTTGTACGCATTATTTTTTATTTTTATTTTCCGATCAGCTTTCGAACTCATTAAGTATTTTTTCTACAAAAATAATAATTAACTAATTATTTTTTCAATTGGTTTTTGTTGCTGTTGTAATCAATCAACTTTTAAATGAATTGATCGTAATTAATGAATATTGCAAATTTATATATCGAATTGAAGTAATTAGTAAATTATGCATTGCATCGTTCGCGTAGATATTCTGTACTACCATACATTTTTATTTCAAATTACAATCTGTTTACAATGCGAACTTGGCCAATATTTTCAATAATAAATATTAAACTTAAACCGGTCCAGTTTAATATTTATTATTGAAAATATGAAATTGTTTTAACAGAGTATCATCAACGAACGTATCCCAAAAATTAATTGAATGCTTGTCATAATAATGTGTCTTCGTTGCCGATTATAACAACATAATCGTCGTTAGTGAATATGTGGATACTTTTAGAAGCACATAGTGGATCCGATGTAATACTATATCTATAACATTTGCATGTGTATGGTTGAATGGTTACAAGTACAAACATACCCCCGCAGGAAAAAATTTAAAAATGTATACTCTAATACATATCATAAAAAAACTGTTGGTTAGCATAAATTTTAAGCGTTTTCATATTAATTCAGGCATGACATGTCATTCGTCGCGTTACTCATACGCCATGTATAGCAACATGGCGTATGAGTAACGCTCGTATCTTTTTTCGTAACAAACACAGTATATTTCACCCAAAAAGTAAAACAACTGTAAATCGAATTCGGAGACTGATTCTACAATGATAATAACCAAAAAAAAATGTTTAACCAGCGTGCGATTTATTTGCTTTACCTGAACCTTCTTCTTTTTGCATCTCAGTATCTCCAACTGTGAAATTGGACGAAGCGACGAAGCGTTTTGAGGTATTTCTAGAAATCATCTCATGTATTCGATACGATTTTATGGGCTTAGGTTAACACGTTTCAATTGCAATTATGCAGTAGAATAAACTGGGATTGGAACACAAAACTCGATACGAGTTGATCGTTCGCGAATGCCGTAATTCGGCCCCAGGACTTTTACATCTCAAGTACACTCAGGAAAAAAAACCCATAGTAAAATCAAATACGATCGTATTTGCTCCATAATTTTTTCAACTGAATGAAAACCACTTTGAAATAAAGCGAAAGAAACTTAAAATAACTATTGTCAACGTTGAAACAAAGTTGCACGATTTCAAATCAAGGTCTGGCAAACTTAATATAAGTTGGACAATTTTTGAAATACTCGGAAAATAACTTTAAAATAAGTTTGTTTATTATTGAATTAAGTTTTAATTTGAAAATAAGTTGGTTCGTAGCTGTTTCTGACATTTCCAACCTTACCAGACTTTCATTAACGTTTCTGCTTGTTTTATGGTGGTTATTTCTGAATTTGGGTGGTTTTTTCTCTGGGTGTACATACTCATATAAACATTAGAACGTGTAAATTCGGTTCTTTCACTTCCATCTATTATTAAAAGTTAAAATGCAAACAAACACCTCTGCGCTAAAAATTTCATACGAAATCAAACAAATCAATATCAATCAGAAAACAATTACATGTTCACTCTCCAGAGACATTATTTATGTTCCAATGCCAGCCCATATTCTACATAAGTGAAGAATTAAAAGAAAAGTTTGAATTCACAGACATGAAATTATGAACTTAAATGTGAAGAGAGAAGTACCAATGTTAACTCCAAAGAGAAATTGTAAAACTTCCTCAACCACACCGCATATACCTACATCATGGTAAGGAAATATAAAAATCTATTGAGCGTTAATGGTGTGTAAAAAAATCTCTTGGGGAATTTATCGTGAAACCGGTATACATTGAACGTAACTATATGAATTCAATACATGTCATTAAACACTTGCCAGTACAATCCAATAAAATTTTATTGATTTAACTTTGATTCAGCCATTGTTAAATAAACTGTACATGTTCATGCATTTTGCATATCTGACAGCAAAATTATTACTTTGAAAATACCAGAAATAAGGAGTAAACATTTCTGATAAGTGAGATTTTTCACGAACCTTGTCGCGGTTTTCGAAGAACAAATAAATCGATACCTTGCTACACACTTGCGCCAGTGTCCTACTGGGGTACTGCAATTGACTCGAAAAGTGTTTAACAGATCGGCAGGTCTGTTGCACTTTGACTTCAAAAAACGCGCCTTTTCGAGCCAATCAAGAAAATTCCCATCATTATTTTATGTAGACCGAATCCTTTAAGAATCAGTTGTCAGATCGGCAATCCGAACTTAGTGTTGCACAGTGTAATTATTACTCAACAGCTCTCACTCATAAACACTGATTTGTATTATTCGGCCTACATCCAGTAGAAATAAATCGAACATCTCATAATTCCCGCAAGAATTTCCCTTCGTGCATCGTAGTATGTTGTCGAAATTCGCCAAATAAACATTAAAGTGTCCATCACTTTTACAATATGAAATTTGCAATTTCAGCAACCCACAACATCAAAAGATGCGGCGAGTAAATTCGGCAAAAAAAGCTTTCTTTTTACATGCCAAAATCCCGCATTACTCACACATTTTTAATTTTATTTCTCCCGTTTTTAATTTGCTACATGAGCGAATTTCAAAATGTATTTATTAATACCAACAGCAAGAAGCTACAAAGAACCCAATGCGAGAATGTCTGACTTAATTTAATGCATGAGAACTTCCTCATTGCCGATTGCCACCGCGACACCGTTGGCCGTTGGTTTGGTGCTAGCTAGGAATTGTTCTTGAATCTAATGCACACATTTGCTGTGGTAATTAAAAATCAAATTGCATTTGGGAATTGCTTAATTAGGTATCCATTAGATGATTCACATTACCATATTATGCAAAACCTGCATTCTTCCTTTGATCTTTTATTTATGATAGTTGCCATCATATTCGAGATGCGTATGCAATGCAAATATGAAACCCTTCTAGAATTGACTGGTGTGTGCATAATAACTAACTTCATAAAAAAAACCGTATACATAAGTCAAATTCATTCGATTACGTTTCCATTTCATGCCATTTTCCTATTCAATGTGCTTTTCTTTCTTTCTTTATCTTCTTTTCCACAAAATCCGTCTCCATGGCATCACACACCGTCAATTGTCGTGTATGTTCTTTATGGCTCATTAAATTTTAAGTGCCATTTATTTCAAGGATAATTGAATTTTACGTTATGTTCGCTTGAATCTCGTGTTTGCCCAAGTGACTCTTTATTATCGAAGTTGAAGTTTTCCTCGCGCACAGTTTGGTCGGTTATTTAGCTTATTACAAATTTGCACCAGAATACATACACAAAATGGTTGGATGCCCATACATATAGTAGCGGTCGAATTATATGAAATTTATTTTCAATTGAATCGGGAAAATATGGGAAGGGCCAGCGAAGTCGATTGAAGTCAGCGCTTCCAGGTACAAGGTAATTATCATTAGACTGCAATAAAATGCATTGTGGCACATATTCTTTGACTCATTTCTTCCTTTCTGAATTCAGAGGATGAACAGTAGACTACGACTAACACATAATATACCTATTATCTTCTTTAAAGCAGTGATGGCCGCGTCAATCCGTAAACCCATAAAATAAGCGCGTACAATTTTTTTGTTGACGTAAAATTTGATGTAAAATTTTTAATTGTGGTATTTTATTCAAAGTATGTAATTTTTATTACCGTTTTCAACCAAACAACCGATCTAAATTTGCTAATAATAAACATTTTTTTGACTACTGCATGGGACAAAGGTTTTAATGGATAAAGTTAATATCACCGTCAACACTATATAGTGGCGGCCAGTCGCTAAAACCTCTGCTTCACGATCGGAAGGTATCGGGTTCGACTCCCACCTGGGGCAAGGCAGAAATTTGTTTTCTGTTTTTCTGTGTAGACCGGCACTCTCTCGCCAAGTTCTGGCAATCTTGCGAGAGTAAATCTTGCCATGAAAAGCTTCTTCTTTGGGAGTTCCGCCGTTCGGAACCGGCAATAAACTGTAAGTCCACAATTATCATATACAATAGCCCATGATAATTGCATTAAGAAGCTCGGCCAAAATCCCTCGAGGGTTGTAGCGCCAATATATGTATGCATGTATGTCAACACTATTCAAATTTCCATTCTCATCCCCTCTCTCTCTCTCTCTATCTCTCTTCAATTTGAGAATAAATATCATTTTAAATCACAAAATAATCGCAACGAAAAACAAATTGGATTTACTAATAATAATAATCACCAGCTCAATATAAACTAAAATTCACAAACACTGCCAAACTACGCAACGGGAGTTTTCAGTTAATTAAGTTGTCTCCCGGTTGTGTGTGTCTCCTGCCTTTTACAATTCGAAATTAAATTTCCGAGTGGGCCAAACCACAACCAAACACACACAAGCACAGACAAATCGAAACAAATTCCAAAATGACTGAAATAAAAATCGATTCAGGAGTCGCGCGCGCACCATTCAAATCGCTATAAATCACATGAAAACGCCGATAGTGCAAATAATTTCTACTTAAATTTTTGCATTTGGCATGACTGGGACGACACAATTTCGGGACGGGTGGGAAACGGTGGGTGGCCAACCGATTATTTATGCGCTTAAAATGTATGTTGTTTTTATTTTTGAATTTATTGGATAAAAGCGTAAACCACGTGCTAAAGCGCTTAATCAAAAATTTCACAATTCTGGGGGAGGTTGTTGTGTTGTTGTTGCAATTTGTGAACATTTTATGGATTTTATTTTCGTAGCAGAATATTACGGAATTCAATTATGAATTTATTGGACATTTAATTGCAATTTATTTAAAATTAAATCTCAAATCGAAAAAGATATTCATTAGATGCGAAAGTAAATTTGGCCAAGCTTGCCACATCGCGAATACGGTAACAGGAAATGCAAATAATGAATTTGCCATTCACTTTTGAATGGTAGCCTACAGGCGATAACCTAAGTTTCCCAATAGAAAGGCTAATGGGAGCTTTGGCCTCACTTTACGATATACTCAGTCAGAGATGAGAAGTTGATCATTGTCAGATGAGGAACTAAAGCAACCGAACCAATCTTTCATGCATACTGTGAACTGTAATGAAATGTAATGTAACAGAAAACACAATTGAAGACTTTTCCCTTGGGTCGTCATTAACAACTCGGAGTTCTGTTTCGTATGTGAGGCCAAACAAAAACTTTCTTTTTTTTAAGATTTCCTTTCGCTTTAATTTAAGTACAATTTCAGCTAGCGATAGGAGGAATGGTTTGACTTGTGGCTCGAAATGTAATGTAAATGTAATCATTAATCGCATGTGTATACTAATAGGAAGTTGTGCAGTGGCTTTACGATAACACTGTTCCATAAAATTAAAGTTTTGGTTGCACTCATGAGACACTCTTATATTCAAAAGGCAGGGTCAACATAAGACTATAGACCAGTGTCTTATTAACATTATTCATACATGCCTTTTTGAAAAAATAAGAATTAGTTTCCGCTGCCATTTAGTAAGAAAAAAAGATGATATTTGAATATTTTTGCCACATTAGTGGCAAAAATAGTCACGCTTGACCTTTTTCTAGAAATGCACATATGTTTAAATAATTCCTTACAAAAATAAATAAAAAAGTCGAAATTTTACTTTCAGTGTAAATTCTGTAAACAACATATCGTTAATGAGCAGAAGACCCCACTTATTTTGCATTGAATTCAAGATGCATACAAGCACATATCGCACATTTTGGATGTAGTACCACATATAACAGTCCACCCAAATGCAAATAATAATGCAAGTATTATTGCACATGACTAACCATGCGGTAGACTTCGCATGCATCGACACAAATTTTGTGAGTCACCCAAATGCATTGAATAACTATCAAAGCATTACAAACAATGTGAAGCAGTGGGGCACAATTAATCTTTCGCTATGTTTAATATACACATTTGAAAATGCTATTGCGGTTTAAATAAAGTACGTTTAAGTATGCAAATCCGATTTTATGATAATTTTAAATGAAATTGTAAATGGCTCTTTGTTTTACTTTAATTTAATTTTATTTTATTTTTCAAGCACGTACGACAGTCATAAAGCACAGCTCATATCTTCTGACTGTATATGTATGTGCACGAACACGGCTCCTCACACATCTTTCATCTGCTCTGCTCATATGTGTTAGCAAAACTCGGCCATAAAGTGTAACAAATGACGTGAATGAGTTTGTGCACATTTGCCGAAGAGATAACAAAAGTTCTAAATATTTTCCTTATTTTTGTTACAACAGTGTGGTTACTGCGGCATTTAATTGCATGTGGAATGTGGTGTGCAGTGGTTTCTGGTAAAATTTTTCGGAGAAATTTAAAGGATAGGGACGTTTTGTGCTTCCATATGCAAAAGGCCTCTATGCATCGATTAAATCATGTCCTGTATTCTTTCTTTACTTACCCTAATTGGATTTGTGTTTAGCCCTTGAAATTTCGCATAACTATTGCTCATTGCCCAAATGACTCGAACTTACATCGTGGTTTTCCAGCAATAGAATTTTCGGAGCGACATCTCATTCGCAGTGTCATAAAAATCAATAATACTATTCGGAATGAAAGAATAACGTGTTAATCAAATATTAGGACAACACTTTACTCAATAAAGGCTATTACGGTGATTAGCTATTAGAGATGCAAACAAAACGATATGATTACGATAAGACTGCTGTGTCCATTAGCGGGTGCAATTGACGTAAGTGGAATAATGTGTTCACATGACGTGTCTATTCAAAAGCGCAGATTTGTACAGTTGACGTGTCAACAACTTCCAATAAATACCTATTCTGTTTGAATACGAATGTGGGTTGATGAAATCAATTCGTTCATTTCATTCGCAGCATTGTGCAGTACATGCCTACCCACCGAAAATAATTACTTCATTTAGTTTTTTCCACATTATTAAGAACGAAACACTCGGGTTTGCTTCTCGTTATTCGGAATAAAAATTACAACAACTTCGTTTGGGAAGGGTAAGACAAGGATGTTGCGTTTCCATAAGTTTGCGTGAACTTTCAATATTTTTTGTTGGTAGCAGACTTCTTTTAACGAAGATGCTAACAAAGATCTTGCTAAATTTGAAAATACTTTAACAAAGCTGTACGATAGCATTACAATAATATATAAAAAAATGTATTCCAAATTCTTTACTTACACTTTTGTCTACAGCACTTTAATTGACTGAGCCCGCCATATAAAGGAATATTTCCAAATCTGTTCTCATTCATATTAGAGTCGGCTATTGAAATTGAAAATTTCGGCTTTTCCGTTTTTAATCAACAAGTTGATATTCATTTTAAAGTGGACTCTATTTTTGGTCGGTTTGTTTGGGCTTAGAACTTGATAAAATTTGTTTCCGTAGAACGAATTCTATTATTTATTTGATGCAAAAAAAACCGCAAGGTTTTTCACCGAAACATGATCAAATATTTAAATAATTGCAAAATGCGGATGTGCCGAAATTGTGTACATAAGGAAAAACTAATTTTTCACAGCACATACATATATGTGTGTATACTTACTTACACACACAAAAAGAGCCAACAATTCACTGCAATCTTGAAAAATTAAAATTTCAAGTATGTATAAATATTCGTGGGTGGCATCACTAATCCAAAAAATAAAATTATATGGGAACTCAAGCAAACAACATCGCCCCACTTGTTTACGCCACGCACGCGAGTGCAAACAAATTAGATTGCAAATCATGATTAGCTGCTGAATAACGGTTAAGGACACCCTTGACACCCCATCACTTACGTTGACACCTCAAATGAGCTTCCATACCCCATTTTGAAATGCAATGTTTGCTTTCTTGTTTCTACGTCAATATTTTTTTCCTGATTCCAATTCATTTGGTTACTTTCGTTTTCGTTTCCTGTTTTGTTTTTGTATAAATAATAAATTTCGAAACTTTGGCGGCAAACAGTTTTCTCGGAAATGGTTTTATTTAATTTTCATAAAATTATGGTTTTTATTGTAAAACTCCATTTTATCGTAACGATACCTTTTAAATCGATGAAAATTCAACGTTTTATCCTAATGCACACAAAAAAAAAAGTAGGTAAATCTAACCAAAAAAGACGGTTAAAAATGCAGCAACCAAAAAACGTGGTAAATGGAACCAACTCAAAGTTGTTCGCGTACAATGAAAAATTGTTAGCGTACAATGAAAAATTGTTAGCGTACAATGAAAAAATGTTCGCGTACAATGAAAAATTGTTCGAGTACAATGAAAAATTGTTCACGTACAATGAAAAATTGTTTGCATATGAGCAATGAATGCATTCATTAGTAGTGTTTTGGTTGCAATCTTGTCGAAACTTGACGTTTTTTTATTTATTTGTTTGCAACCAAAACACGACTATTGATGTCGCATGTATTGTCTGAAAATATAAAATTTTAAAAATAAAAATCTGTAAAAAAGAAAAATAGAAAAATAGAAAAATAGAAAAAAAGAAAAATAGAAAGAAAATTTAATATTACAAAATTGAAATCTAAAATGCTAAAAATGAAAAAAAGAGATAAACGAAAATCTGTAAAAACAAAAGAATAAATAAATGTAAAAATATATAATAAAAACCATTCTCAATATAATATTACATTTACTTACCCTTTTATGCACTTCACCCTTTGACCATACTGAACGCACTGATCGTATACTCGAATGACAAAACAAAAATCGTTGCTGTTGTAGTATGACAGACACGAAAGCACGCCGCTGAGCATGTATGAGCATGTGCTCATACATCGCAAGCAACCAAACTCAGCTGAGTTGCGTACCGCAATTTGGTCTTTACAATTTTTTTGGTTGGCGAACAAACAAAAATTTTTAAGGAACAACTTGATTTGTTTGCTTTACAAATTTTTTGGTTAAAATTTGAGATTTACAATTTTTTTCGATTAGCTAACCTGTTTTTGTAGTTAAAAATCATTTAACAATTTTTCGACGATTAGATTAACCACAAAAATTGTAGTTGTTGTTTGTGTTTTCCATATAAAATAAAAAATTGTTTTTTTACAACGTTTTTCGGTTAGATTAACCCATCTTTTTTTTTTCTGTGTGGGTGGTGTGAATAAAGTATTAGCAATAGCTATTTGCATACAAAAATTTTGTTTTCGATTCTGGCGAAGGTACAAGTTTGTTGTGGTGGCGGTTGTCGTTTTTTTTCCCTTTTCCCCGTACGCATATATGTACCAAATTTGGGCCTTGTATGTTGAAGAATACAAAAGTTATCACATTCCGCCATTGGATGAACACTGCTGTTTACTTTAGTTGTGTTGGGCAGTTAACCAGTTAAATACCTGGTAGTATTAACATGAAGAAGTGAGTCAACAATATTTGACAATACAAGTGTAACAAAAGTGTAGTTTAATCAGTTAAATCACCACCCACCTAACCAGTAGTGTTCTTGAAGGGACTATGTGAGGCTTACAGCCACACGGAAACCTTTCTGATGTAGATTTTTTGAAATGTCCCAATCAATATGAAATTGTTACAATCACGAGTTGTGTAGTAAGTTAATAACGATGCTTATCCAGAATATACCTTTTCATACCGGCCACGCCTTTTTATGGGCGCTACAAAGTTGTGTCAAAGTTAATATACTCAGTCACAGTAGTGTGAGGGTATAAAAGTCCGCAACAGCTCACACTAATACTGGTTATCGCTCCCAGTGCATAAGAACAACAACGATGAATATTTATATTTATATTTGCTGAAGCATAAAATGTCAAAATCAATCAGTGACACTGTCATCGTGACCGAAGTCAGTGCGGATCATGGCGTGTAAAAACGCTATATTTATATACCAAAATGGAATTTAAGTGACCTTTTGGTTGTTTGGTTGTTCAGGCTCTTCATCGAGTTTATCCATCCATCCTTTCGTCCATCCAATGCGCGACTGCTTGTAAACAAAATACTTTTTATTTTCATTTTTGTCCTTGGCCGCGAACGTTTCAAGGGTTGGCGAAATTTATTTTTACTTTTGGCGATTTATTGTCATCGTTGTTGGCATTTTATTTAAGTAGAAAATGGCAGTGGGGCTTAAGTTGACTATGGAATGAAGATGATGGGATAAGCATACAAATTATTTGCACCCATGACTACATAGCTATGCTTGCTGGCGAAAAAAAGGATAAAGGATTTATGGCAACGCTATGTAAGTAGCATCGCGTGAGCAATAAAAATATAAACACCAAGCCAAGTGGTGATAATAGAGTCATCGGCAACGTCGTCGTCAGCAGTTGTAGGAGAAAATGCTTGAGAATATATAACATTTTCGTTTGTCTGACATTTATGAGCACGGTTCTCGTCGGGTTGAAGACGAAATTCCGTGTTTGAAGTGTAATCTTCGGCTATCCAGATTACAGCTGTAAAAGAATGCAATCATTTCCATTGCATTCACGTCAAGTCAGAGCCAATTATGAATAATTCCCGATTGCTTTCATTGAATGCTGTTGCCACTGCAGAATAAAACATGGAAGTCTGTGTCTTTCTTTTTGGAATCGTGGTGGTTCATTCAATTTTCTAAGTCGTTTTTAATTCACATGATTGCATTCATTTTTTAGAAGGCAGCCCTTGGATTTGAATCCTCTGAGGATTGCACTCATTTAGAAGTCCAAAGAGTGAAAACTCTTACAAATGTTTTTTTTCTTATACTTTTCTCATTCTTAGACGTATATTTATTGAATTTTTCCCGTGGCCACAGGAAATTTTAATTGAAATTCGATAGTTGTCCTAACTGCCTAGCCCTTTGAAAAGCGGATGGGGCGGGGGAAGTGGATCTTAGTCTTAGATCTCTATTACGGATCCGATGTCTGGGAAGAGCTTTGAGTCAAAAACACACTCAAAGTTCTAAAGGAACCCTGCTAAGAATGAGAAAAAAGAAGGCAATGGAAAGGCAACATTTATCATAATAAAATCCCTTTGAGGGTGTGAACTTACACCTGTTGTGGTTTAAACAATGTCATGATGTCAAAATGTTTTCTTGGTTATTTATTTATTTCCTTGCTTGCATCCCAGTGGGAAACAAACGTCCAGATGTCACGGCAGCAGGAGCCGTACTGTCGCTAGCCAGCGCACTATAAGTTATTTTAAGTATTTGCAAATATGATATATGATAAGTAGTTTCATTCTTCAAATGGGTGTAAATAAATGTTAAGCAACTCACTCACCTCGGATTCTAAGGAAATCTGAAAGGAAAAAAACATGAATCCATTCGAATTTCAACACAATGATACACTCGCTTTATTTTGTATATAGTTTTTATTATTTGTATTGTTTCATTCCAATTAATTAAATGCTTACTTTATTGTTACACTAACAATTGATTTTTAGATATATTTTTCTTTTTTATTTACAAGTACTGTTCAAATGAAAAACCACAACAAAAAACTTGATAGCGTCTAATTTATATTTCATTATTCAATAGTTCTTATGTATTTCTATTTATACAAATGCCAACATTATTCACAAATTTTTTGAAAAATTAATTCAAAAAAATTTTTGACAGGCTTAAATTTATTTCTGTGTGTTACTTCTACGTTTATCATTTATGAGAACTGAACGGAAACAGAATGTCCCTCGAAATTTACAGACATCTTATTTTATTCCATATCGATAGAAAATTACAGAACCTTCCAAAGTTAATATTCTTTTTAAAATCTGATATGCTTTAGTTATTAATTTTGTTTTTATATTCCTAAAACTTCATTATGAGTGGTAGTTAAAATTAATGTAATTGAAATTTTCCAATTCGTCAAAACAAATGTACGATTTTTGTCGAATATGTATTATTTCCCTCTTAGGTAGTGACTAATTTATATTTACTTATATTTTGTATAATTTACGCTATAATTTTTCTACTACATTTTTCGAGTCTTTTTGGAGTTGCCTTAAGATATTCTTTATATGTTCTGGATATTGTAGATATGTGTGTATACCTATACTATATCTCTACATTGAGTTGCGCCTTGCACAACTTTTCTTCTAATATTGAGAGGCAGAGAAAACAAATAAGCTTAGAATTAAGTAGGAAAATTAAAATGTATTATTGAAAACAGTTCTTCAATAAGAGCCTTTGCCAGTTCCCCTTCATTGTAGTCTTGGAGAAATATAAACATTATAGCACAACACGAGACAAGTTGCTGGGATAACTAACTAATCTACCAGTGAACAGTATTTTATTTAGCAAAACGAAAAAGTTTCCCATACAAACTAAATTTTTATATATTTTTAACAAAATGTTCCAAAGAATCGTCATAGAATAAACCAAAGTTTAGGAGCATTCCACGGTTATTTGTAGTATGCGGGTTCATTACACACTCCGGCAGGACCCACATGATACACTAATACTACCATTTTATAAGTCGGATGGTATGGAGTAAGTATGTTTTCAATCCAAACTTCATGAAGCCTGCTAACTCCATTTTATTTTGCATGTGATATGCTATTTTTTTAAGACATACAAATCACACATGAACTCCGATATGAGCGCCTCATACTCGTATTAGATTTTCGTGTTTAGACAGAATTGATTGGCCAACCGAAGAATACGATACATTCAAATAAAACACGAGCAGGTTTTATTGATATTGGATTTTTCAGAAATTTACTAAAATTGCCCTTCAACCAGATCGCTAACCACTTTTGTGATTTTCGTATCTCCGTCGCAAGTTACTATGCCATAATATATGAAACAATTCCACTAGTATGTAAGTTACCAGCTCAGACGCAACTCTCGGGCACCCGCTGTGTCATTAGGCAATCCTTTATAGCATTGATGTTGATGTTGTCATCCAAATCGCAGGATGAGTTGCACGACGTTGTTGTAGTCGTTGAGGTGGCCGATGACATGGCAATGCCACCAATACCGCTACCTAGAAATAGGCCAACACCAGAACCGGGGATACCACCGCAACCGCTCAAGGCGGACGATGTCTGCGATGTCAGCAGTATTGGCGACATATGATGAATACGACTGATGCTATTGTTACCAGTTGTGGCCGAGCCGAGCGTATTATGATGGAGCGGCGGATGATGGTGCAGAGTCGAGCGGCCTATGCTGCCACTGCAGCTGTGTATTTGGCCCGGCCCGGTGGAAGTATTGTGATTATGGTGGATACCAGCGGCCGTACTACCCCCAATGGCACAGCTGCTGTTCATAATGCTGTTCAGTATGTAACCGCTGCCGCTCCCCAGCCCAGGCGGTAGGGTTCCACCACAACCAATACCACCGCCTCCTAAGCCACTTGAATGCAGTTGTTGCTGCAAGTGCGCTGCAAGTGCCGCTGCCGCAGCAATTGTTGCTGTCGACCCCGATGAGGTGGGCGAGCCAATTATGGCGCCACTGACGCCTGCAGAATGATGCAATCCACCGACGCCCGCCGTCGGTGAAATCACTGAGGATGATGTCATCAGATGTGCTCGTGCGTTGATTTGATTGTACGTGATCGGGTCGTCCACATCATTGCTTGTTTGCTGCTGCAAAATGCTCTCGTACGCTGTTGCCTGATTCTGTTGTTGTTTTCGAGTTTGTGTGCGTTTGTGTTTACGTGAAAAATTCATTAAAAAAACAAAATGGACGAGAAGAGAAAACCAGTAAAGGAAATTCAATTCAAATGCAATAGAAATGTGAAAATTGTTTTTGCAGATGCGGATGTTTGGCTGTTGTTATCGTTATTGTTATTGTTATTATTGCTATGTGTTGACAGTAATTGGTTTTCATGTGTTTTCATCTTAAATTTTTAATTTGTCAACACATCGAACTTCAACACACATCATTTCGGCAGTGGCTATCTGCCAATAAAAATTACTCCAAATGCTTCAATTTGATCTATGCATAGAGGGCTGTTTCATTTAGTGACACATTTTCAAACGCTAACAACAACAAACTTGAGCTGCAATGCAAAAATCTGTAATATGTTTTAAATACAACAAGGAAAAAATGCAAAACACAAAGTGCCAATAATGTACACAATGTAGTCGTTTGAACCAGAGCTAACCAAAACTGCTGCTCTCGTTTATACATGCATACATACATACATATGTATATGTATACATACTTGTGTAACAAAATTTGTGTTCTAAAAATAATTTCAAAAACATTTTATTGATTGATTGTGCGGTGAGCATGATGCATTGAGTTAGGATCTGCTAGATTGTTCATTTTCCATTATCTGCTTCCCCCACGCGAATCGATATCAGTTAGTTTGATGACGCTTTTCCATTGGATTCATAGATGATGTCATCGTATCTTGTTTTATTTTTGTTGTGCACAGGTACGACCGTTACGTGATATAAATCATCCCCAGTCTCAAAATAGTAAAAACCCTTTTAGTGAATTTCAATTAGTGACATTTTATTTATTTCTAATGTTGAAAAATAAAATTGCAGATTTGAAAGTGAAGGCACGTGGCAATCACTTTTCGAAAGTGAATTCTGACTACTGCCATGTTCATGGTTAGGTGCCGAAATGTGCCAAGCGGAAATAATGGAATTCTTTAGTTTAGGTCATTTTATTTGGAAAACAGTCCAGGCGTTTAGGTAACACACTTGCACCTAACAACATACTTCTTCGATTCTTTTAATTTTATGTGCAATGTTCACTTTTTCTATCTGGTTTTGCAGATTTGGTTTCACTTTACCTTCTTTTCATTTTGGTTTATCCCGTCTTCTTCTTCTTCATCTTTATCTTTATTTCAATTATACTCACATTGGAATTTGGTGACCACTTTGATGCTGGTGTCGGCGTAAAGTGATGGTCTTGACCACTGCCATTGCCACCATTGGAACCGCTGCCTACACCACCGCCGCCGCCGCCGCCACCACTTCCGACTGTTTGATGGAAATTTATTGAACGTCGTTTCGGGACAGTCCCGGATGTGTAGCCAGTACGTAGTGGTTGTTGGTTGGTTGGCCAGTTAGCGGTTGGTTGGTGCGAGTTGGAACGAGTGCGATGGGTTTGTAGGTTCGGCACGAGTTTAGGTATTTGTGGGTCGTTAAAAGTATTTACGATTAAAAGAAAATTGCATTTGTTGATTGGATTTTTTTCAGTTTGTTTGGTGGGTTGATTGTTTGTTTGTTTGTTGCAGCAATTGGTGTCGGCGGTGTTGATGAGATTGATTGTAAAGAGAAGAAACAATAAAATTGATTACATTTTGTATGGTGCTTTAAATCAGAATGGTTCTTCTCTATAATATGGTTGATTAAACTTTTTTTTTTATCAAATTCGTGGGCGGTTGGCAAAACAACTTTTCCTGAGACGGGACAATGTTACGGGATTTGTATCATAAATATAAAATTTGAATCGCTTTTTTAATTAAATGCAAAATTTAACCTGGTCTGTTTGAAAACAGCATACATCTCTGCAAATCCCTTCTCACAAAACTGTTTCTTTTGGAAATGCAAAATTAGTAGGTTTTGTGCGTGACAAAATATTTATCCCACATACATAAGTTAATTTTTGGAGTTGAAACAATTTGTTGGAAACATCACCCGAAAAAATGGAATGTTTTTAGAAAAAACAAGGAGCAGGGAAATGTTTGCTTAATAGTCGCAGTGTATTAACTAATTGGGAACACATTTTTTTCAATTTCTATACACCAAAGTTGGTTGGGTGAAATCGCTGGAAAATCGATTTAAAAATGAAATATTTCCATATTTAAATGCAACATTTCCATATTTAAAACAATTTTAAATACGCACATATTGGATTTCAACAAAAACAGCTATCAAATACGTTTTTTGTTGATTTAAACACGTTTTCGTTTGATTTCACTATTTTTTTCCCGCAGTGAAGTCTATAAAAATAACAAGTACAATCAATGTACTTATAGGTAAGTCACCATACCACTTACCAAATTGAGATGGTATCACATCTGGGTCGCGTTCATCTTCCACAAGATCCTCCGATGATTTCGTTTTAATATCAGTATGCTGCCAACGTGGCTTCTCCAAATTCACGCCCTTCTGAATGCAATGGTATTAACCAGGTATTGAACACAAATTAAAAGAATAAAGGAAATTGGTAGAAATTTCGCATATTAGAAGTGTACGTCGATATTCGTCATTCAACTGTCAACTGGCTCTCGTGAACATATACATATCTTACCTTGAAAACATCTCCGGCCTGTGCTACCACACCGGCGGCTGTCGCCTTCGTGACGTGTTGCCGATTACGACGTAAATTGTGCAAAAATGTCACCATGAATATTCTGACAGCGATTGCCAAACTAATGATAACAATTGTAAGGACGCTGCCTACAATGACTGGTGACAGTGTCAGGGATACATCATCGTCTATTTTGGAGTGTATGCACGGATGTGTAAGTGAGTAAGTGTGGGTTTCATTTCGCAAGCAGCATGTAACAAACATTTTGTGGATGTTAGCATTTTCAGTTTTGTTTTTTGATTTCAAAACACCACGGATGCCGTTATTTTTATTTGATGGCGTTGTTGTCGTGGTTTTTTCGTTTTTATTGTTGTTGTTGTTGTTGTTGTTTGTCAGTTTGCATCACAATCGATTAGATGTATCATAAATCATGGTTGTTGTCACCGTTTGCATTTATGGTGTGTACGTTCGAAATTTAATCCATTTTCCAGAGAGAAAGGTGACCGCGAACCAAAAAAAAAGGCAAATGTATTTATGTTGTCGAATTGTGCATGTAGACAGACGAGAGGCGAAAGATATGAAATACAGAATAATAAAATAGTTTCCATATATGGCATTGAAAAGCGGTGGAGCGATGATATATGAGCAAATAATAATTGCAACATGTGGCCGTGTACAAGTGTAGCTTCGTTAGTAGTTCGTAGGAGTACAAATTGTTTTTTGTCTCCAAAGGAGTTAACAATCTTATTTCATTACTAGCAAATTACCTGTGACTTCGCACGGACCATCATTGAACCCGCCCATTGCCACGCCCCGTTTTGGAGAAAATCCGACACGGCAATCTGTAGCCATGGTCTCACAGAATATTTCAAAATGCTGTAACTTGGCTCCCATTCAATGTTTTCCATGAGTCCCATGGCACAAGACCGAATCCGAGAGAGCGGGCGTGGCACCTCCCATACAATTCAATATTTCGAAATGTGTGTGAATAGATAATCTTTCATTACATTATTATTATCTTAAATGCAATGTAAACAAAACCCAGGCACACAAACAATGACCGTAAATATTTTACAATTGAATAATGCAAAAATCACAGGTGAAAATCTTTTATCACACAAACTGAAATGTGATTTAAGCGCTTGCCAAAAACATTAGAAGGAAGGCGATCAATCATTTCGCTTTAAAAACCACATCGCTCCAACACTTGTACACTTGTAAGTAACACTGCATGTGTGTGTATATAACCAACGAGGCCAATGGATTGGCACACTTACCTGTCCTGTACACTGTCGAACCAATTATGAAATCATGTATGAGATATGAGGGACTTCGTCCCTTTTGATTGAAAGCATAAATGCGCAATTTCAACGAGTTGTTCTCTTGCGTCATCATCGAGGTAAGCGTGTCGAAATTTTCCAACGAAAATTGCGGTTCTTCAGGGTTTGTTAAATTGAATCTAGCCGTTTAACGTATGTAAATGAGAAAAATACCGTTTGCATAAGGATTTTTATGATTTGAATGAAACTTTTACATTTTAAATCAAATATTAATGCATAGAGACTACGACATGAGCATGCAGTGAACAAATTTTCCTAGTTCTGCGTGACGAAATTTGCGAAGCCTACATAGTAGTAGAGCGAACGGTTTGTTGGTCCATTAATGAAATATCACAACTGACAGCCCTTCCACATAAATATCCGGGCAAAATTAAAACAAAAATCACTACGTATGACTAAGTATTTTTAAATTTGGATTTTTTATTTATGGATGTGGGTATAACTAATACTTCCTATAAATTAGAGACATATTTCAACGGTCAATATACTATCAAAACGAGTTTTGAGTATTTTTGGATTCCTGAGAAGAAGCTGCATCGAATATTCTAGTGCCGTCTGGTGGAAATCCCAATGAAAGCAATTGAAACATGAGGATCCATTTCCATACCCATTTGAAAACTTCTTTCTCGCATGTTACAGTTATGAAAAAATGGACATTAGGGTGGCCCTTATTACACTCAGAAGAAAACGCATAGTACAATCAAGTACATAATAAATTTAATAAAAACAACTTAGGAATAAACTTAAAATAACTATTGTCAACTTTGAAACAAAGTTGCACGATTTTAAATCAAGGTCTGACTTAATATAAATTGGACAATTTTTGAAATAATCGGAAAAGACTTCAATAACGTTTCTACTTGTTGTAAGGCGGTTAGTTTGGATTTTGGGCTGCTTTTTCTCTGCGTGTACGAACATATTAAGTATGAATACATGCATACAGAAACGAGGGAGAGAATTTCAATATAATCACCATAACCTTAATTTCTGATCTGCTATCGAAACCATTTAAATGTGAATATTCGAAAAAGCGTTCTGCCACAGCCGCGTTAAAGGGTTATCGCAAAAAACAACATTCCATCCGTTTTAGACATTTCCGCACTCTTCAAAATACGTATCTACTCACGCACGCACACACGTACATACACACATCTCGTCACAAAACGCTCCACTTAACGTCTTCTCAATCATGACCTCAATTTGAATTTGATTCTTGTGCTTATTCGTCCCACCCTTGTACCCAACCTCTACGTACATCCAAACCACACTTTTCTTCGTATCGCCAGGGATCAATTTCTATAAATTTTCCATTTCTTCGTTGCTGATGGAGCTGCGGTACGGTAGTTTTTGTACCACAGACCCGAAATGTTCGTTCCCTTTTTATTTCTTTTGCACGTCCCACAAGGATTATCAGTCCAATTCTGTTTTATTTTTTTTCCGGAGCAAAAGTAGAAACAAGAATCGAAAGAAATAAAATAATGTGTCGTAATTTTTTATGGCATTATTTACTCTGATTGCATTCACTTTTACTGGTTTTTAATGGGTGCCTACAAAACATGGTAAAGTAGAAATATCCAAAAATGCCTTTCCTAATATATGCCAAATACATAATTGAACTGAATGGGAAATTGAAAAATTGGTACATTTTTGTAAAAGCAAGTATATACGAGTATGTATTTCATTGTATATATGTACAAAAGCCTTTTATTTCCAGACAAAATCATTTTTATTCCAATCAGAATTTACCGGAATTCCTCAACAACATTTCACCATTGTTGTGTGCGTTTCGGCTAAAGCATTCGCTACCATAAGATAACCACTCACATACATGCACACACACACTCAGGCCAAAGTCCACCTAAACGAAACCACAAAAGCAAAAACAACTACATACAGTCAAGAAAAAAGCGCACATCGCATATCGAATTCATTAAAATGCTTACCTTGTGATTCCGGTGCGTGTTGAAAACATTTCCAGGACAAATATTTGCGGAAGACCACCATCATAGCCGGATATGCATTGAATGTCAACACTGAGCTCCGTGCGGTTGAAGACGGTACAATTACTGACAGCATTTGGCAGTGCTATATTTACGGAGCAGAAGAGAACAGAATGCGGAGTTTGTACAGGAAATTAAGCAGCAATTCAATGGGACAAAGAAGGAGTCCGAGGCAAAAAGAAAATGTAAAAGAGTCACGGAAGCGTTTTTTTTACATTTCAGTTACCATAATAACTGTCGATGACAGTTATTGATTGCAGTAGTTTCGATGATGATGTCCAATGTAAGGAACGTTAGGCGGAATGACCTCGATTTTGGGAAAAATTTATATATTTACCTGCAAGCACAACTTGGAAAAGGCATGGTTGATTTTGTGTGCCGACTTCATTGGCTGCCCAACAAGATAAGGTGCCATAATCCTGTGAAAAGAGATAACCGGTAAAACCCTGACTGTATTTCTAATCCAAAGTCCAAACATATACCTGATCGGTCACCGGAGTATACTTTAAAATGCTTCTGCTGCCGTTTACACTGAACCGTTCACTTCCCACATCTAGTGTCTCGCCAGAATTGTTGAACTTCCAACGAAATGTTCTGCGCAGAGTAGCATTTTTTGATATTCCAAATATTAGATACGAAAGCCATGCAAAAATGTTTTCAAATCAAATTTTTAAATTATTATTAAACCTTCTTCCAGAGTTCAATTTGCAATAATATGAGTGTGGTTTCTGTTCCGTTTGGACTAAGTTTGTTGTATCGACATATAGTTGCAGTATTGTGGATTGCAACAGGAAATTACTTGAATATCAACAAATAAACTGTAAAACGTCGATAACTCGGACTACGGAGAACCAACACATTTTGAAAAAATAAAACAAACTAAATTTAATTATTTAACACTCAACAGACTATGGAACAAATTATTTAAAAATTATTGAAAAATTTCAAATAAATGGTTCGGTTCGGTTGACGGCTGCAATTCGCGTAGATCTTTTCGCTTCACATACAAGATGCAAAAACGTATTTTCCCGATGTAAAATTCAAAAAAAAACGGCTTTTTAATTCAATAGAAAAGGTCCTGTAGTCGATATTTGATCCTCATTTTTTTGGCTACCTACTTTGGATATATTTAATGTAAAATTTACGTTTTGAGATCGATGACACCAAAATCTATTTGTTTTGGCCAATGAACTTAATTCTTGAGCCACAGGGCGCCGTAAGTTGTGCGCCTTTGCTTTTAGTTTTACTGGTGTTTGTGAACAATGACGCTGTTCCGTTATCACCAAATCATCATCATGGAGGATTTCACACTTGGCACACAGCTGACGAAACTAACGAAATCAAATGGTTTTTGAAGAAAGAAAAGGATTATGCTGAAGAAACTCGAAAGTAATTTGTCTTGCCATGGCGGAGGAGGCCAATGTATGTAAAACTTCAATTTGAACTTCACTGTTGTACAACAAGATTGAAATAAACTTAGATTGAAATAAACTTTTCCTACAGTTAATTAAAAAGTTCGTAGCTTTTTACTGAATTGAAATGAAATGAAATGAATTGAACCACTTGAAACAAATTTCGTAGAACTAAGTAATATGTAGAGCCTAAGCGATAAACATGTTCCATTTAATCGGTAAAAAAGTAAAATAAAATAGTAAAGCTTCTACCGCAATTGTTGGTTAAATTTTAATTTTTCACAAACTAACTACGAAATTTGTAACATTACCGTGAAAATAGTAAAACGAAACACTTGTTTGTATTTGCACTACTTCACATTAGTTAAACTGAAGGGTTGGAGCGTTTTCGGTTAAATTAATACTAGGTAATACGTTCAGAAAGAGTAGAATTAAACTTTTTGTAAATTTCAAAACAGTCAACCTGTATTTTATAATTTTCTTCTTTGTCATGGCCTACGAATCCGGTCTCTACTCAAAGCGATACAAACAACCACCTTTAATTTCCTAAGAGCAATCTCCTCAAACAATGCGGAACACAACGACAATAGAGCATTTCCTGGTAATAAAGTTCTATGCAACAAGAGCAGGAAGCGAATGCCTCACACAGTCGCACACATCCACACAGCAGAACACGTGTTAATATGAATGACATACCTAGGTGGTGGATCCGCTTGAATTTCACACGCAACTTCGACAGTTTCGTCCTTTGAGGCGCCAATTAGTATAACACGATCCAAATGTTTGCAAACGGGTGTGTCTGTAAAGAAACAAATGAAACTATAAAGTATGACAATTGAAAGGCAAATATAAGTATGTATATACATATGCATATGTATACATATGTTGTCTACATACGTATGTTGTATATAATGCAGGCAGTGTTGCCAGATACGAGATTTTTGCCGTTTTGCGTTATTTCATTATGAAGTTGCTTTTCTTATGATTTAAAAAAAATATATTATCTTTTGAATTAATATAGATTTGAAAAACACACATAACTTTCACAAGCAAGCGTATCTAAAGTGCTCGACTACGCAGTATCAATCATGTGAGTTGGCACTAGGGAATTCAATTCCCAAGGCGAAGGGTTTTGGCAATCCCGGAGTCCCGGGACGGTATCGGAATTTTCGTAATACTTAGCTTTCATCGAAAATACCTGGTTTAAAGAAAATCATGCAACTGTAGACCAAAATGGCCAACAACTTGTTTTTTACAACCTTTTCGAAGCTTTTCATGAAAATTGCCAAAAAAACCCTTCATTTTTTTTAAGTATCACGCACGTCATAACATCTTCACTGGTATTGGTTATAGGTCAGCATTGAAAACGCAATTGAAGAATATGGTTTTTATCAGCCTTTAACAGGGCCGCCGCCAGGATTTTTTCATGGAGGGAGGTTTTGACAGAAAAGGATTTGCGGCTTTGAAAATGCATGGAAACGGGGACGGCTCTAAAAGCATTTTCATTTTGGCAGAATAGCCAAATGCAATTCCGAAATGAGGAAACAAAATAAAACCAATTGGAAATTTTTAAACACATTTCAAATTTAAAATGTAAATTGAAAACGAACCCAAAACAACACCGCACTTTATCACCACAATTTAGACTGTCACGAGAATGAGAAGTGTGTACTTCCAGACAAACTGAAACTTTAGTTTTGACAAACTGCATAATTCAAGTGGAGCCACATTCATACATGATCAAAATTCACAGTCAACGACGAGCAATGTTACTTATAACGATAGGAATTGCTATGTATGTCTATGTAAATGCATGTTCATTTCCAGAGGTGGGCATTGTTAGCCAATAAAGTAACCTCGTTACACTGGAAATATTAAACCAAGAAGCTAACTTCGTTAATTCGGTAATTCGCTTAGAAAAGTGTACGGAAGTTATAGAAAAAAAATAATATTTGTTGTAACTTTTATTCAATTTTATACACTAGTAAGCGCTGTATAGTAAGTACAACTTTCCCTAAAGTAAGGCATTTTCAGCCAACGCAATGCAAATCGTGTTTATTTGAAGTATACTACGTTCCCAACGTTATGGCCTTAAGTCAGAGATAACTTTTCCTTGAAATGTCGTTCGCTCCGCAGCCCACGTACGTTTGTGACGGTACGGCAACAAAGCAGAATGAACCAATTCAGCAGAATGAGTTTCTATTTTTAAGATTTTACTGACATATACAAAACCTTTAAATGCTCTACTAAAGTCAAATAAATTTTTACTTATTTCCTTAGTTTAATTTCCTTACTTTAAGTAAAATGACATGCTACCTTTAAGGATCAATGTCCTGAACTCGTTTTTAGTACATTTTTACTCAACGTTCCTTGCACTAAGGAATTTTTCATTGTAATGTTTTCTGAGTTCATTTATAGTTAACAAACTAGGTAACTTTTTATCGATTTTGTGCCCAGATTTGTTCATTTCCACAAAGTACAAAAATCTCTAGACACCACACAAATTGTTAGGAAAATGATTAAAAAATTAAAAATCCTTTTAGCAAATTTTATAATATACAAAATGGATGTATTTCGTACTAACTGTGAGTGTAGAATATTGCAACGGCATTATCGTGTGCATCTGAACTAATATGCGTTTATCATTCGCTGCTGTGTTCTACGCTTTTACAGAAAATGTCAAAACTGCTGCCATGTTACTTCTGCTGAATACAGCATGACGTTGAGTTTATATGTATTCATGCATATGTGTCGGAAGAAGACTGAAGCCAGATTTTTCTCACAGAAATGATATTTTCACATTTTCTTCTTTCAAAATTTACGACGCGCTTGTATCTAGCGTAAATACTATTCACTCCACTATTCTGGTTGGTTGCTAACACATTTGTATAGCATTTAAAATTCTGAGCAAAAAATCTTTTGATTAATTGGAATTTCAATTCATTGTGAATTTTTTACAAAACTCTACATCAACTTTAATGTGCGCCATGTCTGTCTATCTGTCTGACTTTCTTCTACAGAAGACGGACATTCAGGCAGTGAGACCGACAGGCAAGAAAACAGCCTCTCGCATTCTTATGTTTTTCTTCAAAATATGAATGTTAACAAACGATGCCTCACTTACATTTGACGCGCAGTGGCAGTTGATTACTGACAGTTTCACCTTCATCATTAATAGCACTGCATGCATAATTTCCCGCGTAGTGTTTCGTAATTTTTTGCAGCACAAGACTCTGATTGGAACGTATGACGCGCGCCGAAGTGTTGTGCTCCAGGTGAATACCCTGTTTGAAGTAGATGGTAGGAATTCAAATGTATTTTTGTATTCAAATTTTATTAATGGGTTAGGGGTATTCATAAATTATCATAACACACAACATAAAGTTCTAGGTCATAAAAATTAAAGCGCCAAAATCGATTTTTGTCAATTTCATGTCCAATGGACAAACGTAGTATTAAACTAGAGAGTGGACTATATTCGGCTATGCCGAAGCTAAAATACCCCCACACAGTAGGACCATGTCCAAAATCTGTTTCTAAAAATTTCCAATCAAATCGACCAAAAAAAATGGTTCTCAAGACCCCATTTTGACCCTTATATATGTGGTTTCGGAACCTCGGACCATGTCAAAAATACGTTTCTAAACATTTCCAATCGAATGCAGCAAAATGTTGACCCCAGTTTTTGTCCGATTTGGCTCATTCTCGAACTTGATCTCAGTATTCACGAGAAAATCATGTACACAAGCATTCAAGTCGATATCTCCAAATCTTCGACCGCTATCGTGCGGACGGACAGACGGACGGACGGACGAACAGACGGACGGGCAGACGGACATGGCTAAATTGACTCCGGCGGTGATGCTGATCAAGAATATATATACCTTTCCATACCGGACACGCCTCCTTATGGGCATTACAAACGTTGTGTCAAAGTTAGTATACGCTGCCACAGTGAGTGTGGGGGTATAACAATTGAGCAAGTTTCAGTGGGTAAAACCCTACACCTACTAGCGCAAAACCCCTCCACTGTAAGTTTCGTACTATTAAAAAATCTCTGAATTTCGGTTGCCATATTGGATCCGCCATCTTGAATTCTGAAATTGAAAGCGGGGCCTAATGGACTAGTCTCTCATGGCGTATGAGTAATATTAATTGGCAATGAAATTTTGCTATGCACTTGTGTTAAAAGTTCCATTTCTATTCTGTCTTTCGTTAAAATCACATCTTCTGCTGTTAATTAGGAAAGTATTGCATTGTCTAATGGGATGAAGCAGAAACCTTTCGATACATTCGAGAAAATAACTATAAAACGATAATGCAGCAATCGATTTAATTATTATAAATATTTCATAGTTCTCCGCTTAGCTATTTGACTTGCTAAATGATTTATCACATTGCATCTGCCTTTTGCAATGCACCCCAAATATGAACCGAATTATTTCCGAAAACCCCTGAAGAGAATTACGTTACGAGTGATGTCGTATCTACTGCACCTCTACTGCTGATATCATAACAAATTAGTCTGTACTTACATCGTGCAACCACAACAGTCTCCGCCATTGAGGATTCGATTGTACGTGACACTCGAAGTACACATCATCACCTTCCTTGATATCATCGGGCGACAGTGTCGAGCCCAGACGCAGCGTAACCAAGGGCGGATCTGAAATAACCAAAGTGAAATGTGAGTGTGAAATGAAAGTAACCTGTCTGTATTTCATTGTTTTTGGGAATTGAATTTCATTTTGAAGATGGTATACACAAACGTGAACGGTTTGAACGATTTTTTTTAATTAAATTAATTTAATCTATTAATTAATTTTAAGAAACTACAATTACATTTGTTTCCGTTGTCGTAAACTTTTTTTCGTCGCCCTCGCCCTCGTCCCTTAAAATATCGAGGCGACGGCGACAAGGATTGCAACCGTTTAAGAACTGTTTCAGAGCTGCCGAATAAAAAACGACAACCATACCGATTTCACATTGTCGTTCTTGTGTAACTGTCGACGCCACTGGTAATAAAGAAGAATATGTATTTCCACCTACTACCTTTTAAGCGTACATCAAACAAAAACTTCAACAACTCGGAGAACAGCACGTGTTGCAAACTGTTCGCTAACTTTAAGTAGCGTAAATGCATTTAGGAAGACTCCCAAAATAACGCTAACTTTTTACGGCAAAACATCAAAACACACATTAGCGCCATCACAACGCTAAAAGCGAAAATGCAAGAAGCCAATTTTGACTCATGCTGCTGCAGTTCGTTCCGCTACTGCAGTATTTTCGAACGTCACATTGGTGAATTATTGGCTGTGTGTGTTGCTGCATTTGAAGTTTTTCCCTCAAAGTTACACGTCGGTTGGTTGCTTGGTTGGCAAAAACTTTCAAAAGGAAGCATATGTTGAAGCAAACTTTTTCGGTTTCGAACATATTTTGAAGTATTGAACGGACACGTGACGAGGTTAAGAAGCCGCTGGTCGTAAAAATGAGGACAGATACTGCTAAAGGGAAGTGTACTTTTAAAACTTTTTATATTACACCGTCTGCCAGTCTTTTGCACCGAAGAGAAGCCGAAAATAAAGTAACCGGCCTTTGCAAAGATTTCTAGAACAACGACCTTCAAAATACATAGGAATTTCTCTTGAGGGCAACAGAAACTTTAATTTTGTCAAACGGTGTCATAAATATGTATCATGGATTACGTAAAAGGTCCTCATGCGGACAATTAATTGTGTAGTCACTAAAGAATTCCCTAATTCAATATGAGTCACAACTCTCGTTTGGGAAATATGTGTAAGTTTATTTCACAATCTATTAAACATCAGAAGAAGAACAGGTGGAAAGTGCATTCCATGTTAAGTGTCATTTAGTATACAGCTAAGATGCTGCAATGGGTGGTGGTGTATCGTGTTCCTTGGTTTGTGCAGAATACAATCTGTTCAATTGAATTCACACCATTGGCATACGATTTTTGTTGATTTCGTATAAAGGTGCATCGCGGCAATCTTGAGCCTCAACCTTAAGATACGAATTGCTTAAATTTCCTACTTCGAAACATTAATTGGAAAAACTGTATAAACCCATTTGCCTATTTTTTTATAAGGTTATACGGATTCGCTTTAACTCGAACTTATTTTTATTCAAGAACACGTAATTTCACACAGCTCAACCATAAATATGTTCTCCAATTTATTAAAAATTTAGAAAAGAAAACAGCCACATTCCATAAAATAAACAAAGTTCGCATGTGCCCTTGGAACATGTACTCTGTGTTCTGTTCTCGTCTGTGGCTGTCTGCCATACACTGCAGCAAGTAATACTGGCGCGGTACGTGTGGTCCATAAATTTTATTTTACAGGCTTTGGTTTCTAAACGAACTATCCAAAAAAAAAAACGAAATCGTGTTTTTTCTGCAGTCATAAAACAGAAGTAAATTGTGATTTCTTTCTGAGGTCTTCAGAAACATTGGAGAAGTTGTAGAACTGACAACATTTTGAATTATTGTGCTTTATACACTTTACAAAATATCAAATGGAGAAAGAGAAAGTCCAAACAAGCCTTAATATCGCATATGCAAAATTAGGTAATTTTTAATTTTGAATACTTGAGCGGCTTGCGCTAATGACATACGATGCTTCTTAATTGAGCTTAGTAAGTAACAATTTAAATTTAGTACTAAGTATAAGTGCTTACAAAAGTAGTAGATTACAATGTATTCAACTTCAAATTCATTTACATTTCATTCACAAATTCAGTTAAATTCAAAGTTCAAATACAATATTTCAAAAAAAAACGAAACTACAACATTTCATAATAAATAAACGTAAAAGTGACGGCACAGGGTTCTCACGAAACCAAAGGAATAATGTAAAAATTCAAAATGGGTAAAAGCGCTTGGACCATGTGTCAACAGTGGGATTCCACTAGACCACAGGGGCCACACGTATTTAAAATACATAATGCAATGTAATGGCTAGCAACGAGTTTCGCTTTAAATAGATTCCTGATTATGCAACAGTAGCCTTTGGAGAAGTGTACCAATGAGACAGTGTAACTGCATTGCACAACCTAAACTAACCTAGTAGTTCACATGCCAAATGTGTGGCCAAGATGCCCAACCAAATCCAGATTTTCCCTTTCGTGTTCATTGCAACGGCGACAGAGCTAGCCATAGTTACTCCGACTTACCGCATCTCAAAAAAAATTTTATTTTAAGAATCTTCATTCCATTCGTGTGTAATGCATCCTTAGAATGTACGCCTTACACCTTATCGCATGTATGTAGACATGTGAGAGTTTGCATGTTTGCCCTAAAGTATTTCATTCTGACAAAGTGCAACAAATTGCTGAAATTATTTAGAGTGTAATTTATGTGGCATTTATTTGTCATGTTCCAGCTTTGAATTCAATTAGAAATTATTGTTTGGTGAATGGCTGCTAATTGATATGCTGGTTGTTTGACACTCTCCACCATGACTACATATACATTAAACCGCCTCGAAAAAAAAGGTGCCCGGGTCACCCCCTGGAAATGTACTCTGGTCTATGTTACGATGATTCTCAAAATATTTCGTGTGCTAGACATTGAAAAACTACACGAAATAGGCCTAGTCCGATATTTTTGCGTTTTTTGAAACATTTTTATTGAATTTTTTGTGCAAGGAGTGACCCGAGCAACTTTTTTTTCGTCCATACAACGTGAGGCGGTTTAATATACATATGTGTAACAATTGTATAACACACACTGTATTTTATTATGGTTTTAAGGACAGATCAATTTACGAAAAAACACTGCATTTTGTATGGTCTTGTAGGTAGTAGTTAGCTTATGCATTTTTACTTACAGACAACGTTCAGTTTCCACATTGTCTCCAAGAATAGTCCATTCACAGTTGGATTCTCGGAACGACATGTTATCGATTTGCCATCATCATCAGTTGTAGGCACAAAGCTCAATTCGGAACGCGTGGTATTTTTTGAAATGTCCTCCTGCGGATTACAGATTGAAAAAAATGTAGTTCCAAAAGAAATTCATAGTCCAAATAAAGATGTGACTTTTTTAAAGTCTGTAGGTATGCATATGAGCCATAAACATTAACACAAATTGTAAATCGTTTTTTAATTAAGTTGCTAGGATAATGTATATAAGCTCTTGCTCACAATTCTTCCCGAATTTAAGGAGAAAAGGGAGAAAAAGTATCCCAAAAATAAAAACAAACAGCCAAATGCATAATTTCCGGTTTTAATTTGTTACGGCAAAAACAATTTGCTACAGAAATTCCCATAAATTTGTCTAACGTGAAGTTAATAAAACAGTTTATATCACATTATCTTTGTTTATTCTAGCACCAAATGCACCACGCCCCAGCCGCGTGCAAGTTCGCTTTCGCTTCTGCAATGCAAACAATTGGGGTGAGGTTTGTGGGAGCAGCTTTTTGCTAAACTGTGAGTTTGTATTTGTAAAAGAGCCACAAGGACTCAAAGTCATTCGTTCATTCCTTCGTTTGTACGTCCTACGTCCATGTAACAATTGAACATAGAAACGTTGCATGCGATCATGCATATAAATAGATTCCGCACACATTGCACACAAAAATATTCCACACACACACATACCGCAGATATGAGAGTATGCCCGGAACCTACCTTGGTGCGGCGTAATTGCCGCTTTCCCTTGTACCAAGTGATGATGGCGTTGGGTCGGGAACCGGTTGATTCGCATACGACTTCGTAACGTCTATCAGCCACCATTGAGCTGGGCGGGTCAATTATTTTCACTGTAAGCGGTTTTACTGCAAATGAAGAAAACCAAAAACGAAAACCAATAAACAATAAACAACAAGAACCATAACAAGAACAAGAAGAAATAAACAAAAACTAGACAAAGCGAAAACACACTTCAAAGAAAATTTGCGACCGACGATACGCTAATATTGGAAACAGCTGAATATATAAATTTACAACTGAAAAGTACAGAGTTTTTTAAATTCCGAATAGGCATTCAAAGTTTCAGCTGGATCGGATCGTATTAAAGTTAATTGAAGATATTTATCCACAACTAGTTCTTAGTTTTGTATGAAAAACAAAAATATCAGACCATACAATTGGCTGAACAAGTTCGATGTACGGCTCTTTTCTGGCGCGGTTGCAACTTGTCGCGGTGACAAATGTAAAAAAGTGGTTACCTGCTAATGAGGAGATAAAAAGCAGCTAACAGCCTCATTGACAAGTAACAAAAATTATATCTTTTGTCACCGGAACAAGCTTGTAACCAAGGTCGAGGTGTCATTTTGGTGTATGCCGACACAATTTCACTTCTAGTTTTTAAAATTAACGAATCCATTTTAAAATTTATCAAAAATGCACTTTCACCCACGATTATTTTCAGTACATTTCCCTAGGACGGAAAATTGTAATTTCGACAGGGTTTACACGGCATTAGGACATTTCGTAATAGAGACGAGTGGTTCATTATTTTGTTGTGCATTCCCTTCATTTATTTTTTGTTTCTTGTTGTTGTAAATACTTTTTAGGTTAAACTTACAATGCATGTCCAGCAAAAAACTCTTTTCCTTAGGCTTATCTAATTGCGTATTCAATGCCTGACATGTAAAAACGGAATTTAAATCGGTACGTTGAACCGATGGCCATAACAGACGATTCTCGATAACATCTCCGGAATTGTGTTCGTATTGATTGTCGACAAGGAGTCCATTTACGAGCCATCGCACTTGTGGTTGTGGGCGTCCTATTTTTTGTATTGTTGTTGTTGTTGTTGTTGTTGTTGTTGTTGTTGTTGTTGTTGTTGTCCATTGTTTGTTGTGGGTGGTTCGGAGTAGGTTGGTACAAAAATAGAATAGAGAGAAAATTAGGTAAAGAAAAGGAGAATTTGTTAGTTTCTTTTTTGGTTAATGCTTTTGGGAAATTAGCAGGAAATTGAATTCAAACTTAGTGTGGACTTGCGGTGGTGGTAGCGGTTGGGTGAAATATTCAAGTAGAGCACTTGATTATAGTTAACAGAGTTATACCATTGAAGTACTCACACATTTGAGAGAGTAGTCAAATAAATATGTACACTGAGCGAACAAACGCATATTAAATTAAATATTTTTTAAATGGGATTTGAATATTTTAATATTTGGAAATAAGTACCACATATAGAAATTCAATACGCGCGTATTTAAATGTTTTTTATAAATAAAAAACTTCATTGCCACCACCCAGTCTTGAACTTACCACCCTACAAATTGGAAATAAGAAATTCGCACTGATATATCACAGGCACAATTTTCCTGTGTCTAAGCTGAAATATATACACTGGGTCAAAAAAGTTTACGTACACCCCTTTCTTTATGTGTAGTGGCTCTCTGAAAATCCCTTCCAGAAAATCCAGGAAGAAAAAGGGCTTACTTTTCGAACTTTTTTCCTGGGAGATATACACATTTTTTTGGGATACAAAAAGTTTCGCTATTCAAAAACAAGCTAATTCGCTGAACAAAGTTTTATTTTGAGAATTTTTTCCGCAAAGTTGGTCCTTTTACTACCGGGATTTTCTCGAAGTGTACTTAATGGATTAAGGTGTCGAAAGGTATTGAATAGACCTTTCCATTGATAGCAAAAATTGTGCCAGAGAGCCACTACACATAAAGAAAGGGGTAACGTAAACTTTCCTGACCCAGTGTATGAAGCAGAAAATAAACAACTTTTTTTTTTACTTTCTATTTTTAGATTCGAAAACTTCAGTTTACATTTTTGGAAGAAAAAAACCAACGTTTGGACTCTTGTCAATAATTTGATTTGATTTAAATACGTTTTCATTTGATTGCACTATTTTTTTCCCTCAGTGCACGATACGAATTTGTTTGTCTTTGATAACAAAATTTGCATTTCAATGCACCTTTTTTACTTACCGCCAACAACACGACATGTAATAACAATGTCATCGCCCTCCTGTTTCGGACCGAGTTGAGTTCCATTCAGTTGACGTCCCCATCTATCGAGTATAAGTGGTTGTTCCGGAAGAACTATACGGAAAATGAAAATAGGTAATACGATTTTCGAATGATTCGACGCGGTATATACTCGTAAATAATGCCTACTTATGCGTACAAGTTGTATGCGACAGATTCCAAAAAAATATCAGCACAATACCATTTCCAACCTTTGTAGGGATTTTACATTGCTCGTAAGCTAATGCAATTTCGCTACTACACACTAGTTAAATTATGTTTCCAGAATTCAGGTAGTGCACTTCTTCATTAATGTTTCTTTATTATTTAAATATGATGCCAGTAAGCAATATCCCAATTAGCTGTCCAAATTGTTTGAATAACTTTTTGTCTTTTTTCAAGTGTCATTTGCATATCAAAATAATTCTCCTCTAAGCAGAAGAAATACTCAATAAGGCACAATTGAATCTACTTGAATAGATCCTATTCAAATTAAACGGCCACCTTCTTCCAGCACAGGCTAAAAACCCGTTTCATTGGAGATGGGCGGATGGCTGCCTGACTGGCAGGATTCAATCTAGATGGAACAGTATTACAACGAAAACTAAGCGAAGTATATTTTTGGTTTTTGTAAAGTATTTCATTTCCTTAACCAGGGTCAGGCGGTTCCTTTACTCATTTTATTTTATAGGAAAGCAGGTAATTGTTATTTTGGCGTGAACATTTCTTGAAAGCCTTTTGCAGAGCCGGAGTAATTTCTACTCGTTCATTGTTTTCTTTTGGCTGGGAAGGTAACTTGTATAAATAAACTTACAATTGAATGCTTCAGCGAAGTTAGATCGCGAAGTTTTTACAAAATTAACAGCACAGTATGTCTACTTTGTTCAATTATTTTCGATATATGTATATGTGTGCATACATATATTATTATTTGCATATTTCAATTACTTTGCGCACCACGCCTTCGAATGGTCTTCGAATACAACCGATATTGTTTTTATATGTTTTGGCAACAAGACTGAACAAAGAACGTCTATTATTTCTCAAAAACAAAATAAAAAATCTATCCTTCAGTTGCTTAAAAACATAGCAACTAAGACCCACCACCGCATTTACTCAAAGATATGGAGCAAATATCAAGTTTCACATCATTAGCTTCAGGCTGCTGCCAGCTTCCACTTCAATGTCCTTGGCTATTCACATAAAATTCAACTTGGCAACTCGACTTGGTTTCGACATGCTTCCAAGCTTCAAGGCTCTCCCCTCTCCTCACCATCATCAGAGCTGTAGAGCCATTATGAAGCACACTTGTAAACATAAATATGGTATTTGTTCATTTTCTGTTTGTTTCTTGTAGTGTGTATGTTTGTTTAGTTGTTTATGTTTGTTCAGTGTATGTATTTATGTGAGTATGTTTTTGTTTGCAGTTTTCGTATTTATGTAAGTACACACATACATATTTCTCCATTCACAAATCTCGAGGATACTTACTTATTACGGACAAATTGAAACGGAAGCTTTGGGTTTGACTTGTGCGAAAATCAATTCTACATCTGTAGATTCCTTGATCGTGACGTTTGATGTCCTGCAAATTTGAGAAGAATCTAATAGTTATTTTAATTTCAATTATCAATCATACAGGTAAAATCGGCATGAACGTAAGAAAATTATCAGTGGTTCTGAGCATCTGCTATGTATTACACGGTTTGCTTCATATTGTGTCACTTTAGAGAACTCCAACGAAATGCGCGAACATCCACGAAAGGGATGCATAACTAAGTATATCCCGAAGTACTAAAAATGGCACGTGTTTCTACATACACTTTGGGAAATATATTTTTATCGAGTCCAGCGAATAGAGGGAGAATGCGAAACAATTATCACACAAACAAACCGAAAAGGGAAGAGCTCTGATGCTCGCATCAAACTGCTCGAAAGTAATTGCGCAGAACAGCACAAATTAAATAATTGATTCCTTAATACACACGCATATTCGCATCAAAATACACGCATAGTGGCACTTTACCTTCATTTCTAATTTATTGCTACCGAAATGTAACTGTTAACTTATTTAAGCTTATCGATTGAGGCGTACTTATGTAGGGATGGCAAAAATTCGTATTTCTTTGCCCTACATTTTTTTTTCTATTTCTAACCTTTCACCAAAAATTGTGTTGCAACACGGCAATAGCGGTAAATCAAGTTATCTATAAACATGCAATGCATTAATAAAGTTTTCGCGTGCCTTGGCCAATTTAACAGGTCTATCCACCTACATTTTCTATTGTTTCTGTTCAGTGTTTCTTATTTCAATTTGCGTCGTCGTATTTGTATTGTACGAGGGAAAAGCACGGCGTTAATTTGCAGCTAAGGGGAAAGTTAAATGCGTACAAGCGGTGATTTCTCAAATTATGCCTCAAAATACAGGAAAATATTTTTACACAAAAAGTCTCTGATCCTTGATTTGCACAATTTAAGAAAAAAATTATTCCGATTTAAGCCATAAGTTAATTGGAAAAACAACCTGCGGGCGTTGGGTGTAATTAATGAAGGTGACATTGCTGAAATACATTTCCCATCCAAGGAATTAGGACATAATAAATTTGCTGATAAGCCGAATCTCTGATGGGAATAATTTTTTAAATTATATTCTTTTTTTCATTCTTTAAGCACATTTACACCCCCGCACACTACTGTGGCAGGGTATAGTGACTTTGACCCAGCATTTGTAATGCCCATGAGAAGACGTGGCCGGTATGGAAAGGTATTCTTAGAAACAAGCTTAAGTCTTTTTAAAACAATATTCATAAATTCAAATTCAAAGTTTATGGCTGCATTCGATTGGAAATGTTTATGTCCGAGGATCTTTTAAACTGGCCCATTGTGTGGGGTTGTTTAGCTCTATTTGTAGGTACATTATTTTATCTTTAATATAACATCACTTTCCTCTATACGCCCTCGTAATCTTCATGGGGGCCTACGCATGGAATTCTCATGAAAGCACCCAATGTGAAAAACATAAAGTCATTAATTTAAAATGTCCAAACGTACCTTTATGTCCAACGTTGCTGGCTGTGAATCGAAATTAAATTTCGCACGAGATCCGAATACTTCCGGAGCTGACCAATGGCGCGGCTGGTCGCTGTTCAGTTTATCGCGCACGTCGAAGCTGCAAAATAGCCAAAGACAAGGCATAACATTAACAAAAAAAGATTTTCCAACAAATATTTCTTCCTCATATCGGAAAACAATACCGCCAGACTCATTCAGATTTTCGAGTTCGAAAACTAATATGTTCGAAAGAGATACATAAAACATAAATTGCAAAGACTGTTTAATTCTGAACAGAAAAGATTCTTGCAATCGTTCTTCCAACTTGCTTCAGCCACGACGTATGTCCAATCGAAGTTAAAAACAAAAAAAAATTTAATTTTTTTAATAATTTGCAAAAAAACGAACTAATATTGTTTTTTTGCTGTTTTTTTATACTTAAATTATATCGCGTCGCTTTGATACGGAAACATCCATATGCTGTTGATTGCAATTCAATTTAATCTCATATGGTCCATATTTGAAAGGATTCTGGAGTATATTTCGAAGTTCACAGGCTGCATAATGTAAGCTGCAGGCAGTGGTATGGCCCCCAACCAGTAGAAATTCAGAAAATACGAATCTTGAATCACTCCCATCAGTCTATTGTTTGCATAAGCCTGTCAAGGAATTCGTTGCAGAAATTCACGTCACAGCTTATATATGTCTCTAATTTGTGGCCGAAATAAAATGTTACTTAAAGCATTGCAGAATTAAAATTAACCTAATCAAACTGCTGTGTACTCTACGAAGGCAGAAAACCCCAAGTAGAAATGTAGAAGTGAAAAATAACTTTTATTAAGTTGGTCTAGCATGTTGCGAATCAAAATGGGTTAACAACTTAGGATTCACATGCAATTAAGTTGTTTTTTAAGAGAAGCAGCAACAGCCTTCGGTGTAACGCCCACTGGCAGCGACGAAAGAACGAAAAACGTTGCATGTTCGTATCGTTTCTATCTGAGCGCTTTTCCACTGCCTGCATGTAAACACTTGTATTTGAATGGTAGGCAGGTTGTATGTGTGTGTGCATGCAGCACCTCGAGTAGCATTTAATGCCTGAGTGCAACTTCCTTTTAACTGCAGCTGCGACTGTGTAGAAATATTTAGCTCAGGTTATGTTTTCACATAACGATGAGAATGTCTGGGGCTTTTTGAAATCGCGACTGCACAAGTGTTGCAATTTAAGGAAATGTTTTCTTTATTTGGAGTGAAATTGTTGTAAATGCTTAAAGTTGTGCTTGACGAAATTATTAGATTAGAAATAAATAAAGTAATCGCTTAACCAGAAAAGAGGTGATAGCTGCTCCAGTGTAATTTCATGTGGTCAGCACGCGGTCAATCTCACCATCGCCAACATCCACTCATCTAACCCGGGCCAATCAAAAGAGTTTACCCAAATACATTTCCCGGATAACTGCCCTCAAGAACACGCTTTCATCCTTATCCGACTCAATTGCCGTTTGTTTTTTTTTGTACCATTTTACCATTTCACCATTTTAGTCGAAAAGTAAACAACTCCTCGTTCACATTTAATCAAATGAATAAATAAACTTAACAACTTACCTGTACAATGGTATACCAGCATTATCACGAAACCATAACACCATATAAACATCATCCAGTGGCGCTGATATGGGGCAGGGCATTGACACCGATTTACCCTCGACAGCATCGACGTCCTTTGTTTTCACTGTATTGTGTGCGCGTGTATGTGTGTATGTGTTAATGTATGTGGCATGTTGCGCCGGCAACAACAATGTCAATTACAGTAGCAATATCCACCAGCCAACATCAATGGCATTAAAAGTTGGTCACCGCCATCGGAAGTCACCATCACCATAGCGAATTTAATTAATACAAATGCGCAAACAGCAGCATTAGCGGGAAATGTTTGAGCCAACCAAAATAAATACGTGTATTTGTATAGACATAATGTGTGAGGTGTTTAGGGAGCCGGTTTGTATCGCATTAATTGGTGTGTGAAGCCAGAGAAGTATGAAATCAAGAAAGAGAAAAGAACATTTTTAGTAAAAACATAATTTTTGATACTACAGTTAATATTATGTACATATGAGGCGTTTGGAAGCAAAGTGGTCCAATCCACAAAAATTCAAAATCCATTTTATGCTATTTTATGCTTTTACTGGGTTCATATTATTTAAAAAAAAACCCCTTGCAGATTTCTGCATTCCCTAATCCCTATATTATAAAACTGATTGTGTGTCTGTCTGTCTGTCTGTCCCTCAATCACGGCTAAACGGCTGTACTGATTCTCTTGAAACTTTCAGGATAAATTCTATAGATATCGTAACATGTAACATAGGGTATATGCGGTTGGGATTGGACAAAGGGGCGTGGCACCTCCCATACAACACAAAATATACCTATAGTAACTATTGAATTGAATTTGAATTGAATATTGAATATATAAAGACGAAATTTGGCACGGAGTTGCATAATAACATTTCCAAGCTTTATGCCAAATATGAGCATAATTGGACAAGGGGCGTGGCACCGCCCACGCAACACGTAACTTAAATACAACAAAAAAGTGATGATTTTTCAAATTTTTTTATTGCTCTATTCGATTGGAAATGTCAAGAAATGGATACATACATATAATGGGACAAAATTGGGCTTTGGGACCAAATTTTTTTTTTGGTGGATTCGATTGGAAATTTTTAGAAACGGATTTTGGATTTAGCTCTAAAATAACCTATAAATTGCATAAAATGTTAGTTAGATTGTTAACTCTCTAGATTATTATAATTCATTTAAGTTATACAAGACATTTTCGTTACGCTACTTTAAGACAAATACCGTTATCATATAAGAACTGTACAATAATTTTAATTTTTTAATTTTATTTAATTTACACTCTAAGTAATGCATGTACGCCTGATTTTTAGTATGCATTTACATAGTTATGCTTGTTTTTTCAGATAAACTTCCATTTATCCCAATCAAAATGTATTTCTCTGCACTTAGCCTTTTTCAATTATGTTAATCTTCCAAATATTTTGAAAGATTATTTTTCATAATATTTAATGGATCATTAACTTTTATGTAGCAGCTTAAATACGTTGTGTATGTATGGCGAAAGGAAAAGTTCGTGGTGGTTTGCGGCTTGTTTGTGACACTAATGAGAATAGCGATTAAATTCGAAAAGAGTGTGGAGCTATGTACGTTTCAATGCGTTTTAAGTCCGTGGATAGCGTTGCTTTTTTAGTGGGTGATTATGTATGCTCGCTTGCTAGGTAGGTGACATAATTAAAAATTAAATCTACATTTTGGAAAAAAATGATATACACTTTAAAGCACAATCAAAAGTGTAGAAAACTGTAGAAAATTGAAAACAAGTTTTCACGCTCACGCATGTTTTGTATGGAAATGCATTTTTATTTCCTCTTTTTTAAAATACTTTCATTTTATTTCTTTTATTTTCCATTTCGAATTTTCCACCAAACATGTACACAGAGGGAAAAAAACGGAACTGCATGGTTATGATTTGAAACGGGTATCGTTACGAAAAATTCAACACCGCACAGTTCTAAAACACAAGAACAGTTTCACTTTTTGAAGTTACTGGAGAGTGGGTTCAAATCTCAGTAGGCCCAATTCTTTTTTGATTCTTTTATTTTTTTTTTTATTTTGTGCAAAACCGTTTTGCTTTTGCCGATTTTAAAAAATAGAATACAAAAATTAATGTTTTAAAAAGGAAACAAAAAAAAATTGCTCCGACAGAGATTCGAACCCACTATCCCGAAAAGTAAAACTGTTTTCAGTTATATTTCAGAACTGAAACCGTTTCAATTCCTAACCAAGCAGTTTCATAGTATATGTATACATATGTTCCAAAAAATCGTTTTTTACGAAACTCACTTCAAGTTCGTTATAACCTACATATTTTGCATCTGAAAACTGTGCCTGGTTTTAGATTTGACTTTCGCCATGAGTCTGCATACAGGATTACGCTTTGTAGAAGTAACTTTGACAAACACAAATTCCATGCACAAACTTTTGAAGTTAAAATTCCTGTGTAGTGAAACTTTTAAACGCTGCACTAGTATGAAAAGGAAAAACCTTCATGCTTCTGATGACAGTAGTTATATACAGGATGCCAATCAGGCTACCACTAAAAAGGGCAAACATTTTTTTATACATGTCTGGTTTTAGTCTGGTGGTAAACATTTTGTCAACAAATTGACTCCACTATCCCTTTTGAAGTGTCATCGATTTCGACACACAATGCAGTAGATGTGTGTTCTATGCAAGGAGGACTTCAGTTGTAATCGCGAACATCTATAGATGAGGATGATGCTGTCGATGTTAATGTCTTCTTTTCTTGACAAATATTTGTTTCTTTCGAAGCCATAAAACCAGTTCTGAAAAATTCTTTGAAAAGTGCCCTTGAAATGTGATAAATGAGCATAAGTTCTGACTACAAATGTTTCCATGGCTGCCCAGAATATTCCTTCTCAGAACAAAACCATTTGCTAGATAAATAACAAAGAAATTAAAAGTAATTTGAACAACCGCTGATTTAATTGCCAATAATTTATTCCAATGATATGCTTTGCGCAGTTTACTACAAACGAAATATTATACAAAAAAGGACCCCTTTACTCTTCTTGAAACACTTGCCAGCTGTCGAAAAATTTCAGCGAATATCAAAATTTTCCACAACTGTGGGTTGGAAGGAACTAAAACAGATACAAATTCCAGTACATTTGTGACAGCAGTAGCATGTAGATGTGAATGTACTGGATTTTAATAGATTTCCTCATTCTGTTTGGGTTTCTGCTCCTTGTGGTCGTCGCGCTTTACAAAATCACCAAAATATGGCAAAATGCGATAAAAGCGGAAAAGTTCAGTAAATGACAACATTCCACCAAAATTAATCCATTTACAGTGACAACTATGGTTTCCGCTTGCGGTCGCCACGAACAATAAACAAATTACATCGACACCAGCCGTCACCGAAGCAGCCCTCTTCGATGTGCCACGATAAGACATATCTGTCCATGGTTATGAAATTCGTTGCGAAGCCACATTGCGGCGTTTCATTTTGCACGGACAATTGGCCGCTACTTTAAAGGATAATAACAGAGGATGCTAACAAAGCGGCGACGGCGGTAAAATCCTTTTGTGAGTGTCAAAAGAAAACCATTTTTATTGGTGCAATTCGTGAACAACTTTACAAATTTAATCATGTACATTTGTACATAGGTATTTGTCCAGTTCATACCCTGCAGACTAGTGTCCAAATAGTATATTCCTTCAACACATAGTTTGTAAATCCCATAAGGTGGAGGGAGTGATGGACGTTCTTGATCAGCCTCCTGAATTGATTTAGCAATGCAGGTCTGTCTGTCCGCCAGCAAAGTGAACCGGGCAGACCTAGTTGTTAAACATTCACTCTTAGCCTGCTCTAATGACAAGAGACTGTAAAATTAAATAAAAAAGAGTTCCCAATTGAAACAGTAATGTATTCAGGAAGATGTTTGAGGAATTTGTTGACAAAAAATAAATGTTAAAGATTGATACTATTACATGGATATAAACACTGATATCTTTGTATAAAGATTAAGCTCTTTAGTTCAAATACTTTTTGCAAATGCAGCGTTCTTCGCACAACAGTTGAAGAACTTTCAAACTGACAACAAGAATAACATGGTTCACTCAAAGATACCATTGTTGCTATAAGAGCAGCAGTTAATTAATTATTAACGCGGTGGACTAAAACCTTTCGTATAATTTTTTCTTGTTCCTTCATTATTTGCACTGAAAGACGGGACACCCAGACTTCTTATCATTATAGGGCGTAAATATTTTTTTAATTTTTCGAGCCACATGAATTCGTTTGAAAATATTGAATGATGTCGTAATATAGAAGAATAGAGTTACCATGTCCGAGAATTACTTTCGCACAGTGTTATCTTTCGATTCGAAGGAACAATAGCCGCAAACGACGTCTTCGAAATCTGCTATTTATGGCCACAAATCTCCCACTGTGCAACACATAACACATTGACGCATACAAAGTCACATTAACCCGCCAACTTCTACTGTATCAGCTGCCAACTTTTATGGCGATAAGCCCATCTGTCAAACGTGCAACACAAAAAAAAGTACAAACAAAATTGAACGCAATATCGTGAAAACAAATATATATTCAGCAGCGGATGCATAAAATGGGAATTTCGAATTTGGCGGAAAGCAATAAAACTGAATTTTTCATACATTTTATGTTCGGCTTCTGTTCTGTTTGTTTTTCGTACAAAATTTGCAGTTCCCATTGGTGGCATTACGATGATGTATGAAAAATTTACGCCAAAGCAACGCGTCCTCCACATGCACAAAACCAAGCCAACATTCAACATAGGAATAATTGAAAGTGAAAATATTTAAAAATGCGGGTATAGCATTTGGCACGACACAAGCCCACCAGTCTGCCTGCCTGCGAATATTTTTGTGCAAAATCTATATTAAAGTAAATACATATTGCTACTTTTATGGAAATATTTGTGAACGATGAGCAAACACTACATACCATAAAGCAAGTTGGTGTATGCATGGCTGCCTTGCCTTCCCTTGCCTTGCCGTTCGACGCAATCACATACGCTGCCGAATACACAGAAAAAAAAAAGATAGGTTAATCTAACCAAAAAACGTTGTAAAAAAACAATTTTTTATTTTATATGGAAAACACAAACAACAATTACAATTGTTGTGGTTAATCTAATCGTCAAAAAATTGTTAAATGATTTGCCAGCATGGTCGTATTTCGGCATATGATTCGCAATGTCATCGCTCGATGCAGAAATGCAACCATGCCGCAAATATTTCATAATTCTGAAACAGCATGACATTTAATACAAGAGAGAAAAATTATTATATATGGCTGTCTCGTTTTCGCTCTCAAAGCAACAAGTGCTGCATAATATATGAATAATTTATATTCGACACTTGACTCATGAAGTACTTGGTTCCATTAGTATGCGATACTATTATTGGTATTTTAGGGAAGTTTGTATGAAAATTGTTGGGTCGTAATAATAAAAACGTCTTAGAGCAATTGCTACGTGCATTTACTTTACTCAGAGATTTTATTTCAAATCAAAATTGAATGAAAATTATCGTAAAAATTATTAAGTATTCACAAGAAAGTATCCGGTTGTATCGAATACAAAAAAATCGAATTTTCGCAGCACTAGAAGATGGCGTCCAATTTGTTTACATTTTACATTTTTGATATTTCGAAAACAATTTTTAAAATCAAATTATGACTATGTTATAATTCATTATTAACAAATATTGTGATATTACGATTTTAAAAATTGTGCAGAATGTTTTTCAGCTCGTTTTTTCCAGGGAAAACATTAATTTCAATATTACAATATTATTGTAAACTTAATGAAATATTAAAATATTGCGTTTTGTGGAAGCGCGTTAGTTCTAAGTAATGAATATTATATATATTCGCAGTAGAAATGATGTTGCCCGACAAATTTGTGTACGAAATGTAAATTATCTCGTTTTTAAAGTCATGGGCTTACATTAAATTAATTTAAGCTTCATAAATATATTTCAATACAACACATCTACAGAAATACCAAACACATCAGCTATCTTTTTTTTGCATTCTTTTTCTAATATGTATTTATTTATTTTTTCGCTCAATTGGATAATTGCTTTCTCTGTCTTCCATAAAGTAATATACGAACAATTTTTAATTGTACGCCAACAAAATTTTATTGTACGCCAACAACTTTGAGTCGGTTCCATTTACAACGTTTCTTGGTTGCTGCATTTTTAATCGTCTTTTTTGGTTAGATTTACCTACTTTTTTTTTTGTGTGTACGGAGGATAGCATTGTGCATCGCAATATGTTAGTCAAAACGTACGAGGAACGTACCGAGGCAGGAATTTTCGCTTTAGAAAGCATTTCATTTATTTAACTTTTTTGCAACAGAGTGTATCAATAATTATTGGTTCTGGTGCAAATTTATTGACACTTATTTGTTTCCCTTGGAGACAGCAGAGAATTCATGTTTGGTGGCGAAAAAAGGTGCTTACCACTAGTGTCTCATGTGATACAAAGTTTATTGATTATTTTGCCAGGAGTCGTTTTTACGTAGGCATCTAAAAGATTCGCTGAAGCAGAATGGAGCCACAATTGCAAGAATCCTTTTGGTTTGGGAGTTAACCGGCATTGCAATTTGATTACCGAACATACAAATTTTCGAATTCGAACATTTCAATGTCACTAATTTTTTTCAATGTTCCTTAACCTAATTTTCGATATAAGGAAGAAATATTTTCATCATACATTTCTGACCCGAAACCAAAAATATTCCAAAAATATTCCTCCTTCCACAGAATTGGCCATGTGCATATTTGAGGAAAACTCTGAGAGTATTTTAAAATCAAATACACAGCAACTACTTGACAAATTTATAGTACACTCACAGTGAAAAAACTCTCGGCTAGGGACCAGGCATTGGTTGTGGATATCGGGAAAACAAAATATAATGGCATACTACGAATACCCAATATACCTCAAAAACCAAATATGATATAGAAAGGGCAAAAAAACTCCCTTTGCAACCATATTGATATTCTACGATTAAAAGTCGCAAAGATACAATCAAACAGTTTTGAAATTTCCAAATTTAAAAAAAAAATTTTAATCGTGGCAGCAACTGTTGGCACTAAAGATCCTAGAAAAGCATGGTTCTCCCCTTGAATTTTGTTCAATGCTGTGGACGTGACCTGATTATAGTTAACTAATTCTGGTTAACTGACAAAATTTTACTTGACTTAGTGAAAAAGTTTATGGTTTTCAAAACTAACGAAAAAGTTAAAAATTTGCAAACAAAATGTAGCTTCATTAATTAACTATTAACCAATTGTGTGTCCTGTTTGTGTCCTGATTTGAGCAAACCACAAGCATATAGATACTCAGTCAACACAAGTCGACTTTCGCGGTCTGCCAAATGTATCGTTGAATGAAACCAGTTTCTAGTGTAAACGGCCTCGGAATTACGTTGTAAACGGCTGTCCGTACTAAAAACGCCCACGTATCAACCGCATCGGCACAAAATATATTATATTTATGCTACAAATGCAAAAAATGATATATGCCATTCAAAATACAGCATATAAATTTATGCATATTGGTGAAATTTTCCCCAGACTAACACCAACAACAACAACAAGAACAGAAGCAAAAATTACATCGAAGCAACAAAAGGATGCGTCGTCAGTTTTGCTAAGCGCTGTAGCATACATATAATAAATAACTACTATGAACAATGGCATAAGTCTAACCCACACATACTACACATGAAGGGCGGAGGGTAAGTAACAATAAGTGTGTAAGAGTGGGGTGGGACGCGGTGCACGGTGCGAAATGGTTTCAATCGTGCTCCATTTTTATGTGGCAATGCCACAACATTAAATGACACACCAAAACAACATAAAAAATAATAACAAAATATTGTTGTTGTTGTTTATGTTATTTGCCTCCATTTCTTTCTTTATTTTGTATTTTTTGCTTATGTGATATAAAAGCAAACGCCATGACTATGACATTTGACACACACATCCATTGTGTGTGGTATTTATTGTTATTACAAATAACAACAACAATTTCGTGATAAAAGTTAAAGTACTTAAGTACTTTTTTCTGCAATTTTTAATGGATTTCTTGCTGAAAGGCTAGTCACAGCCTTGTTGCCATCAATATTAAATTTATTTAATTAAAATTTCGAAATCATATTGGAAAACGTATATTACGCAGTACTGCTTCCTATGTATTAATTTCTTAAATATATGTACATTTTTCTTTTCGAAATATAATAAGAAAATATGTACTCTTTGATACTTTATTCACACCGCAAGTTGAAAGGCCACTGGAAAAAAAGTTAAAATAATCCCTGATTGCTGTGATCCCCGAGTGCTTAGTCAAAGGTCGCTATCACGAGGACAGACACACACAACCACCAAGCTTACGGCAGGCATCGTGCCCTCCGTCGTTTACCCGTCATCATACAATTACTCTGTCATTTCCAACAACATAATTGGAACAACATTAGCTGTACCATGGAAAAAATTAGGGATTAAGGTGAAAGTTCAAGAGTGAAATCCCATATTGCCAGTTTTGAGAAACTAACATCCGAAACTGTCAACTGTGAGTTGCACTAAGCCTAACCTGGTTATTATTATCTACGTGTAAGTGAAACATTTGCAACAGTGACCGGCGGGAAATCGAATCCGTTCCAAATGAGTTACCAACTAGTTATTCATTAGCCAGAACGGTTTATATTCTAACTATTTTCTTCGTTAAGAACTGACTACTAGGTCAGTTGAATTTAAAATTACAAATAATTTCATAGTATTTGTACTTGTTGTCTTCTACAGGCATGACTTAGAAATTAGTACAGACAATAGGATATTTGTATGGTCATAGATTCACACCTCAGGCAGTGACAGACTCGCTGGACAATTAATTAGTCTGAATGCTGTTGTAGTCTCTTGCATGTCGTAGACCCTGAAATTCAATACAATTTGGATGCTTGTCTCGAATCCAAACAAAACAGAACAAAGTTCTTAACCCTACAACAGGGACAAAAGTCATTTCAGAATAATTCGTGGCAAGTCAGCAAAGTCAGTTTAACTTTTACATCAGCACAACAACATTTTCAATTTAGAGTTCTACAGCAAAATAGTTGAGAGATATTCAGTTTTTGGATATACGCCAAAAAGCCATACCACGAAAAAAAAACAAAACAAAAGTTTTAAAATTTTTCATTGGACGTCCGTCCTATTTCAAAAGATACGAGACATTGAACAGAAGCTCCGAAGTGGCTTGAAATAATATTTCCAATTTATTCCATTTCTCATGGCGGCAGAAAACAGAAAGTCGAGTTTAATAACACAGTACACGTTTGTATTCACAGAACTTCAATGCGGCATTTTTGGGTTCTGTGCTGTGTGGCTACACGCTTCGAAGCGAATGTGTGCGGTTTTTAAAAAAAGTGCATTCCATATAAAAAGTAATTAATAAATGAAAGAAAGAAAAAATCAATGAAGCGAAAGCATAATTTCTATTCAACTCCTTGTCGTATTTGTTAATGGTGCTTATTCCCACATACCTACGTACTTGTGATGTCATGAATATTTATAGGAATTTCAGCTTATTTCAATTTCATCTTTCATTTAGTTTTGTATCTCGATAATTTTTTCGGTTTTCTTTTGGATTTCCGGCTACTGTTACATCCGCATCCGCAAAATGTTTGCTGTTTCTTCTTTTTATTGTTACTCTACGTGCAGCAGCACCAGTTGTTCGAACTGTCGCAGTTGTGATTATGTATCCACAACTTCCGAACGATGTTGCTTTATACTTTAAAGTTGTAAATATAGGTCAACAAATTTTATAGAAACCCCTTTAGAAGTTATTCGGTAAACACTGCGACATGCTCTTGGTGAGTGTAGGTACTTGTACGTACACACGTATTCATGTGTGATTATATTGAATGCATGGATTTTATAAATTTCGGAGCCTATTGATTTTATGTACGAGCATAAAGCGATATTCAACATACATCTGTGGATTTCGTGTGTATTTGGTCTTGAATTGTGTAATATTGATCGATCCGATGTCATGAAACTATTTGTGATTTTGTCGTCCAGTGGCCACAACAAATAAAATAAAATGAAATATAATTTAAAAATGTTTCCACTTCTAAATACACTAAGCTAAGAGCCATGTTGGGTCTTGGCATGTGCTGCCGTGTTTCAACTTCCCCGCATTTGCGAATTGTCATTTCCAATGAATTCACCATGTGTGTAACGAACCATACCCAACATGTTGGCAAACTGCAGCATCCGCACTAAGGTAAATATACTAAAAATAACATGGAAGTACAAATGTGTTTCTCTTTTACAGTGCTTCGTATTCCTTTTTCCGGTTTGCTTGCACCTTTTGGCGGTTTGTTTAAATAGTCAAGCAGAAGCAGAGCAATTTTTATATGCGGTGCTCTGTTCATTCGAGTGCTCTGCACGTATCGCGGTTGAGTTTCAAGTTTTTTTTTTATCACTATCTCATTTTCTGTTCATTAGAGTTGTATGCTCAGGAAAATATGCTTTTTAGACAGTACAAACGTGACTGCATATTGCCTTTGAATCGACTTAAAAGGAATATTTTGGTAAAGCAATTAAGTTGCAATATTTCTGATGAGGATAGCTCCATTAATTACGTCTGTCAGTCTTCGACTACGACTACGACTACGACTACGGCTCTATCAATCATATTGCATCTATCATATTGTTTTTGAAATTTCCTAAGCAAATATTCTATTTTCCAAAATAATTCATTTATTCAATCTCAATGTCATGTAATTTTCTCAGGCAAATAGAATTTGAGTGCAACGTTGTCCTTCACAATTCCCCAGTATAAAAGGATTCAATGCACATAATAACAAACAAATGAGGATCTTGCTATCGGCGCATCTTCTACCCGTATAAACCCACTGTAGAGAATCGAAGAAGGTTGACCCACGCAGTCCGTAAACCTAAAGCTGTTGTTGTTTTTAACAACACCCAATATCTAATGCAAGCATAGAAAATGTAATCATATACAAAATTTTGTAAAAATTACAACATCTCAAATAAACCGGAAAGAGCCACACAAAATTCAATTATATTGTCACAAAATAGAAATTCACTCTATTCGAAGGACAAGTTTTTCTATACATACGGTACAATAAAAACAATTTGAAAAAAAAATATATATTAAATTTTGTATAACATGAATGTGGAATTTATTTGAGACAAAGGTATCGTTCACCATCAGCGACAACCAAACTTCATGTAACAGAAATATGCTAAATTGTGTGTGAGTGTGTCGGTATTGTTTGGTGAAAATGGAAAATTGAAAATGAAAACAAACAAAATTGAATTTCTCCAAGATGCTGTTTTAATAATTCATTCAGTTGTAGGTGTACTTACTGAATTTTAAGATATTTTGATTGCCTCAGCATTTTTGAACAACAGCATATTTGAAATAGTAAATTTTCCATTGGAAGCAAGTAGGTAATTCGGATAGGTAAATGTTTAAAGTGGAATGGGTACATAAAAACATTCGGAAGAAGTGACGAGTAGAGATTGGCCGATTGTTCGGCATCAGCTTGGTTCCACACCAGCCAAAAATCGATTTTTTGGCAGATGATTTTCGATAGTGGTCCTTATTTGCAAATTAATTTAAGTTTGAGATATTTTGCTTTGACATACATAAGTGTCGAAGACAAATTGTGGAAAGAATTCGTACATACTTGTGTCATATGCATTCAACATGCAAAACTGAAATACGCATCTCTGATAAATCACATTAATCTAGTAGCGAACAAAAGTCTCATTGCAGTTGCAGTAGGTAATGGTGTAGGCTACCTTAAGCTTTAGTAATTACAAGAATAAGATTCTTCACGTGACATCTGGACACTCATTCACATCCTTATTATGCACTGGAATCTTATCTTTATTTACACGTATTTCATTTCTTCACCTATTGGTTTAACCTTTTGCTTCAAGCAAACAAGTGCCGCAAATATGCAAATTGACAACTGTTGTCATGCTACACCAAGAATAAATAGCCACAACTTCTCATTTCGGCGAACACATTTACCCATTTCATTTACGGCCAGGGCCACCGTCAGGAGTGTCGTTTGACCATATATGTATGTAATACTTCTATATTGGCTGTAACCTCTTTGACAAACGTTTGTTGGCCTCACAGTAAAAGTGAAACAACAAGCATTGAATTTTGTATTAGTATGACAGAGAATTCCTATATAAATTCGGTAGCATTTTTATAACAAAAGTTAGTTTTGCAAAGTGGTTTGTTTTTGAATAGCGCAAATTGTGAACTGTTAACCACCAGGAAAAAAGTTCACAAAGGTCTCATATTGATCATAAAGTCATATTGTTGTAAAAATATACAGTAGTCACAAAAATGTTGTTGCTTTTTTCCATACAAAAAATTTTACGACCAATGCAACCTGTGATTTTGAAGGTTCTATTAAATAAGTGAAATTTTTATTTATTTTTTTGATGCGCGCAAAAATGTAAATTCTTTACTTTATTTTTGCGATCAGCTGATTAATGTAGAATTAACACATTGAAATATGATAGGGTGCTCACAAATGTCATATTTTTCAAATATGATTATACGCCATATGACTTTATGAGACCTTTGTGAACTCCCTTACTGAATTTTCCAACCTATACGCTAAGCTGTGAGCAAATTGTTAATGTGCCAAAAGTTGGTGGTTGATAGTCGCTTTCATTTTAGTGCTGGTCTTGTTCGATCCCCCAAAGAACTGGGCTTCAAATCTTGTTGGCCTAAGGCGGTATTTAAACTGAGATGTCCATTTTCGAAAAGAAGCTAAAGAATAATATTCAGGAAATTCTTAGCTTGGAATGAACAACAATTTCAAGTTGCAATATTTGTACAAGCAAAATACACTTTTTCAAATATGGTTTTTGTGATGTTTGAAATGAACATTCAAAAAAGACATTCACGCCAACACCTTCAAATCAACAAAGGAACAGAAAATAAATTTTCTAGCACACCTTCACATGACACTAACCCATACACACCTCTATTTGTGCGATTGTGTGAAAATCCATATGTGTTTAGGTGTGTGAGTGGGGCTTTGTGCTAATGAAATGTTTGTTTTTCCTATTTATTTCCGCTACGCTACACGCTTTTGCTTATTAAACATTTTCTCCTGCTGTTCCTAAAAACACGCTTCCTTTCCTCGCACACATAATCATACCAAGAGCCAACACACAGTTTGACAACAAATGTATACCAAAGAGAAAATGTTGAAATAATTTAGTACAAAATTGAATTTCCACAATTTCTACATTCCGCCCACACTTTTCCTCACACTGAAGACCTTGAAGAGAACGGATAGTAAATTTTATCATCAACAAAGTAAGGCATGACAGGTGGTGTGCTGGTTGCTGTCGATGCTGTTCTACTTTGTGCTATGAAAGGGGTTCTTTTTCGTTGAGTGTATGGTAATTTCCAAATAAATTTATGGGTATTATTTAAAGTAATTTATTTTGCTCATACAACGTTCGTTGCATATGTGGTTAGTCGTACGGAGAACAGCAACAACATAACCAACGCCAAAAACACGCTGATGACAATATTTTGTTAATTGCTTGCAAGAGACTAAATAAATTTAATTGATGGTGAAATATTGTGAGTAAAGGATTGGGGAGGTGCGAATGTGGTGCAAATGTGGTGGCAAGTGCTTATATATAATATATTGTTAATGACAAGTAAGGATATAAATTAATTGTTTTGTGGGACAGTGTACAGAGAAGGTGCTCAATGTGTTAACTGATGTTTTGACGCCGAAAAGCGGCCCATAATAAGTGTTAAGTTGAGACAAAAATCTGCCACTTAAATACGTCAACGAAACGATATTAGAAATATTTCCGAATACACCGTCCGACACAACCCCAGTCCCAACAAAAAACTCCACTTCTAGAAGTGGGCTCAGAGTAAATAATCGTTCTAAGTTTTTCTAAATCAATTAGTTTACTTTTTTAATTTTTTTTATTACTCTTACGCCAATACATGCGTTTTTTTACAAATATTTTTCCTGTATTTGAGTTCAAATGTCATAAAAGAGTTAGCACATATTTTAAGTCTTTTCGTATCAATTCAAACATTGTATGCGACATGGCGCATTTTGTTATACATGACGTATGAGTGATTTTAAATATAAAAATATTTGATTGCCTATTCTGAGCCCCACTACTTTGTGTAGGAGAACTGATCGCATGAAATATGTGTTATACTCACAATATTGACCCCTAAATAAAATATAATTGCAAAATTATTAGTCATAAATACTGATTTTGCTTTATATTCAGCCTGGGTATTTATGACTAACACCTATTCAATTATGATTGTTTATTAATGGATCAGTATTATGATTATAACTCATAATTCCATCGAACAGATCACGCCGTGGACCTGTGCCGACGCTAAGGTAGCTTTACATACCGGCGCTGGCCTCCGTATGGTCGTTTCAAACATTGCGTCAAAGGTCATGTACCCTGCCACAGTAGTGTGTAGGGGTATAACTTTTAACATTTATTGAACATTTTTCCATTTTCATACCACTACAAAAAATTCTTTTCTTTTCTTTTGGTTTTGTTCACTTTGTTTCGTGAATAAAATTAAAATTTTAAAAAATTAAAAAAAATTATTTTTAGAACAGGAAAAGTACAACAGAAAAATATATTAGGGATTTTTGTACGAAACCTAGTTAATTTTCCATAGTTGAAAACCAACACGCATTGGGGTCAATTTTCAATGAACCATTTGAACCAAAAATTAACAATTTGGTTGGAAATTATGTACAGAACGGAAATGAAAATGTAACTGTAAAGGAACCAACAGGGGGCTCGACTTGCTCTAGAATAGGAACCACTTCATCGTCGGCACATATATGTTATGTATGTACATAGTACTAAATTACTTTCGATATTAATCCCTAAAATCATTTTAATTGCATATTTAGTAATCTGTCTTGCCTGGCGTTTTTTTTCATTTAGTTTTTATTGCAACCTTCTGCTGTCGACCCAACGGACTAGCGACAAACACCACTTACAGTTTGTTAAAAACACTTTACAGTTCACTAAAATGGCAGCGTTCTCCATTTTAATGCAATAAAAGTCAACTTAAAAAATATGCAAATTATAGCAGTTTCAAAATTAGAACAGAGACGACGACGAAGGACGGTGGCAGAGCGACCGAGCGACCGAGCGATTCTCTCAAAAAGGCAAACTAAACTAAGCTATGGGCGAACGAAATTAAAGAAGTGGCAAATAAAACGCACCATTAACATTTTGCACACTCACCGCCACATAGAATAAAGTGTAGTAGAAGTGGAAACAGAAACAGAAAGAGAACTCTGAAAGTACTAAACAAAAACTAAAAGTTTTTATAAACGATGGTCTTACAGTTTCATGACTTTGATGATCATCAATGTCAAATTATTAAAAGTTTCCTTCCCGTTTTTTAGATATTTATTAAGAAAATGTATTTAAATTGGAAAACTGGAAGTGAATACCTCTTTCCCTGCCGAGGAGAAGTTGTCCGTTTTCCTCGTTCTGACGCTATATGCGCCTTTGATTGGCTGAGCTAACAAAAGCACAACAAATATTTTGGGAACGTCTATTTTTAGAATTTCCCTTTTTAGTTCCTTTTAATTTATATTTTTCACTCATTGTAAATCAGATTTTTGGCATGTAAATGTTATATTTTCTGACTCTTCCTTATCCTTATCCTGACTATTTATAAAATTAAAACGCCAATTTGGTTGTAACAGGTAGGACCAAAGACTACCCAATCGATTTTCATAATTTTTTTTTTAAAACATCCTATCCTAAAAAAAAATTGAATTTGGTTCTCTTGTAAAATTCAATTTATTAACAAACGAAATTTGTTCGTTAGGCTAAAAAAATTCCTGTGGACCCAGAAAGTAAACCAGACAAAAACCAGCACCATTTTGGGAAATTAGAGAATTTTATTTTTAGCTTTTATAAATATTTAATACAAAAAAAATTATATAAATTCCAGAAACAAATTTTGGTACTTACTAAATGTGTATGTAAAGTTATTAGTTTTTGCAGAGAGGCCTTGCGAAATTGACTACTGGGTAGTAGTCGAAACAGAAAATCATAAACTTCATAATCAAAAATATGTTATTCATTCAAATAAATATTTAGCCCTTCCACCCACATTACTTACTCGCGCTCACAAAATTTACATTTCCTTTAACTATGCATATATTAAGGACTACTTAAAGGTAGGTGAACAAAATCACCTGTTACCGTCTACATGTTTGAATGGAAATCCAGACGAAATCCTAATCGTTCGTTCATATTTTATTACGGCTGCCTAGGTTGTTTAAGTACGTTTGTAACATTCGCCCGAAAGAGAGTATTGTATTTGGCTTATTACGTCAGTCAAATAATTGATTTTTAAACTTGATACTTTTCTTTCCAGTTGAAATTTAATATCGTTATATTAAGATCTTTATATACGAGAGATTAAGTTTGTCTTCTGTTTTACAAATCTGCCTTTGGTCAATACCTAGATTAAAATATTTTGATTGCAACTCAAGCATTTACGTTAACTAGTCCACGTGTAACCAGTATTTGTGCTAAAAAGGGTCTATTCGTATGGAAAATGATATAGAACAACTTTTTCAAATAAGTATTACATAAACGGAAAAATTTACAAAACATTTTTTATAGGTTTTAGTAGCCATTTTTATAACCCTTGCTTTGGCTTGACTATATATGTATATACAAAATGCTAAATTCCCCACTGACCATTGTGAATGAAGAGAGAAAGAGAGAAGAAGAGAGTGGAAAGCCACATACAATATGTCAATGCAATCAAACGAAAATCTGAATTTTTCGAAAATACAAAAAAAAGGATCCTATTCGCTTCCTTGGCACAAATATGATGTTTTAAAAAAGTTATGATAATCGGTTGGCTAGTTTTTGCTCCAACTTTATAAATAGTAAGGATAAGGATATGTATATACACATATAGCCGCTTATATGACAAGCTTATAACAAATTTTGACTAAAACCCTTAATTTATTTTCAACTTTTTAGTAGGTTTACGGGTTATATCAGAGAACATAGACGTATATACGAACGTACGTCTATGTACTCATGTTATATTTAAAAAGCTTTTCGGTTTTTTCGGTACACGTATAAATAAATACAAAGATTTTTTTCTTCAGTTCAGTGTTTAGCTCTTTCAAAAGACATTTATTCCTTTCTTCATTATTTTTATTATTTCCTCTCTTCGAATGAATTTTACTTTAAGTTATATTTTATATTAGTTAGTTTTTTCTTGGCAGCAATGCTGCAATGCATGTAGCTGCTCCGTCTTTTGTGTTTTAAGCAATTTCTTGAAAGGACGTTTAAAATTTTCAACGTCAAAGCTTATATGCGCTAAAACAAAAGACAAGCATAATTTCTTAGAAAATAGAACAAGCGGAAAATAATGTTGCTGCTTGCAATGCAGGAGCCAGCAGCAGTAACAGCTAACAGACAAAAGCAGTGAACAGACATTTCTGCCTTCAAAGCTAAATCTTTTATGGCAAAAGTGTGGAAAATGAAAGTCCTACAACGACGTTGTGCGTACGAAATTTCTTGTATGTGTTCCTATATTGCTCTAACATCTAAACAAATTTCCACCCTTTGGTGGCACTTTTGTTATGAAAGACAAGAGGACTGCGCTCTGTGTTAAGTCCCTCGCTTTTTCGCTCCAGTCCGTTTAAATTCGCAACACATCCACTGTGCTAAACTTTGATGAAAACAAGACCCTTTCAAATCAGCTTTACTTAGTTCGTGTGCTTGGTTTCCCATTTCCAATAATTCAAATCACAATTATCATAGTACATGCAAAATGTGTTGACAGTTTGTTTTAAATCGGCCACAAAAAAAATTCTTCAAATATCAACTAAACTTATTTGGATATTACTAATGCTCTACCCATTAGCGAAAACATCTTAAGTCGACTTAAGTAAAAATCGAGAGTTATGCGGCATTGCTTTTGCATTAAGGATCCAAACAATTCTGTTTTGTTAGTATTCTTCTATAACAATTAGTTGGGGTTTGGGGTGTTCGAACCCCCGCCGAAATCTAAGAAGTTATAGAAAAACGTATGTAATTGTTATGAAATTCAACAGAATTTAAGAGAAACTTCCGTATCTCCTAGATATTTTATTTTATTAAAAACTTGTGTACCAAAACTGTCAGGGGACTAAATTGAGACTAATGAAATGAGTCTAAGGGGACTAAAATTTTTTTCTGGAAAAATTTATAGAGCTAACATTTTTTCTGTCGATGGGGGACTAAAACCTTAGTCAAAATGTTGTCAAAAAAAAGTTCATTCAAAAACCAATGTTGCTTGTATCATTAAAACTATTCTTGGAAGCAAGTAACTTTTTTTAAAGTGCAGTTTTATTGTAAAATTGAAAAATATTTTTGGTGAAAAAGTTTCTACATATTTTCAAGTGTTTCTATGTAGTATGTTTTCTCTAAAAAAATTGATCGGCCGAACATTTTTTCTGGACAAATTTCACTAAAAATCCAATGTTGTTGTTAAAACTATTCTTGGAAACAATTAATTTTTTTGATGTGCAGCTCTTTTGTAAAATGAATATCGATATCAGTTACTTCCACCATTCATACGTTGCTTTCAAGTACCAATATTTTTTTTCTCTCAGTTTAAATATAAATACATTAGCGCCAAATTAAGAGAACGCTAGAGTTTTTGCTAAGAAATCCACTAAACTAGAAAGTGGGAAAATTGCCTGAAAGTATGCTAGATTATGAAATGTGGTAAAATGAGAAAAGTAAACACAAAGAAGGTGTAAACCCACCGCGCAACGTTCGTTCACCCAACACACTTGAACTTACTCAAAGTTTTCAGTACGATAGAAATGACGAAGTTTTTTATGCATAAAAATAAATGATAACAAAGTAAGCTGAGAATAAAATGCGTATAAAAAATATCCGCGCGCTCTCGCAAAAGATGACATAAAAAGTTTGTCTTCTTCCCCTTCTGCAGCCTTTGTTTCTTTCTGCGATATCCTTCAGCGGTGACAAGTTTTACAAAATATAAAAACACAAAAAGTATAACAAACTTTAAAGTGTTGCCACGAAGTCGCATTAAAGAGGATATCCACAGAAGGAGAGCTATGTATGTTTGTATATGAGAGAAACTTTTGCCAGATTTATTATTTTGACTTTTTATTAGGACGTGCGACTGTCTGAAATGTTGACAAAGAGCTTTGGCGGCGTTCGGGTAGTCGTTGATTTAATGTGTTCGTGAGGTATGTGTGTGTGGGATAAGTGGGAAGTGTTTAATTTCCGAACAGTGTATTGTGATCATAGTTTTTGTTCATCATGATCTATAAATTCTTGATATGTGTTAGGCATGGGCAAACTTACGAGATAAAATTTGTGAAAAATTCAAATTTAACCAGCAATTACGGTAAAAGAACCTACAATTGTAGTAAGAACACCTACTTTTTCGGTTATTTCAACTATTTTTTCATTCGTTTCATTAAAGAGGCGTTTCCGATTTAGCGATGTTCGTCTGTCCGTCTGCCCATCTATCCGTCTGTCCGCACGATAGTGGAGAAAAAAGCCAATTTGTATTGTTGTATTTTTGACATGGTCCGAGCTTCCCTAACCACACATACATAGGTCAAACCAAATTTGTTTTGTGGATTAGATTGGAAATTTTTACAAATGGATTTTGAACACGTTCTGAGGTTCCAAACCCACCTATAAGTAGATTAAAATGAGGGTAATCCCTAGAAGCAACTATTAGTGATAGGTTTTTTTCCACTTTTCGTTTTTTATTTTTTAAACTAAATGAGCTGCAACCACAGTTTCTTCAAAAAAGGGCCACACTAATGTGTATATCCCGTTTAATAAATTCGATTACAGCAGAAATTCATTTTCCTCTACTTCCTTATGAATGCGAAAAGTAGCCTATTACACTACTTCTGACCAACCATTTGCCTTTCACCTTTGAATATTCGTGAAGTTACGAGTGGAAATTCCGCTAATGTTAATGGACAGTTATGAGTATTATTTCTGAACCCAAAGTTTTTCGCAGAAAACTCACGAAAACAAGCTAAAAAGCTAGAAAATAAAATTCTAAAATTTGAATTGGAAAATTGTTTTAAACTTACCATGCGCATCTTTAGTGGATTGCGAGCCACCGCCGCTACCATGCACTGCCAAACTACTGGCCGAGTGTCGCGCTAATGTTGTTACTGGCATCACGAACAGTAGAACCATAAAAATTTTCCACATTGTTAGCATTACCATTTGACTTTTATAGCACTTCATTTTTTATTTAACCGCTTGTTTTTAAGCCAACAAAAAGTTCACCAGGATTCAGTTGTTGCCTTCTTGTTCTTGTTTATTTTTATTCATTAGGAATTTAATTTCGAATTTAGTTAAATGATGCGTTATGTGTAAACGTTTGCATGTGGCTTGTATTTGTATTTGTATTGGAAGTATGTATGTAAGATTTTTATAAACCAGTTCACTTCGAATGAAAGAGAAAGAATAATTAAACATTTATATCGTTTCATGCATGTATCTTTGCTCCTTTATGGGAGCGGACCTAACTGTCAAATGTTCAGAAAAAAATATCGATTTTTAGACGCCCGAAAGTTAGGAAAGTTAAAAAATAGTCCAGTACAAAAAATTAATTAATAAAAATTGTGTTTGGGTCTTAAAGGAACGATTAAAAATCAATATTTTGAAAATATTCAATTTCGAAAAATCGAAAAATAAGAGACACTCTAATATAAATGTATCGTTGAACATAGACCTTTAACATGCCCATTGGGCCCATGAATACATATGAGGTTTAAGTTTTGGCCTATCTACACAGAAAAATAAAGCCAAAAACCAAAAACGTTGGTTAAAAACGACCCAAAGGAAGTGAATAAAAAATGCAAATAAATAAAAAAGAAAAAAAAAATTTTTTCAATTTAAATAAATAAAAAATCTAATATTTCCATATTTAATACAATTTTAAGTACGCGCATATTTGATTTAAATAAAAACAGCTTAGGAGCACTATCAAATACGTTTATATTTTAATTAAATACGTTTTCATTTGATTTCACTCTTTTTTTCCCTCAGTGTAGCAGTTTAAGCTAGCTCTAACATTATTGATCAAGCGTCTAAATATATATAGTATACTCTGTACAGTCTCTGAAAACTGTTAAATCTAAAAATAGCACACATCACGCGCGAAAGCGAAAGTGCATGTATTGGTGCGTATAAATGTAGTATACCACAGTCTGTTAAATATAGAAATAGAATGTACTCTTGCTTTTTACTGTAAAATAACAATTTTTTATCGTTCAGATTAACCGATGGAAATTGTTTCCAATTTTGTGTTCTCCGAACTTTTGTATGGGACAGTAAGTCAACATTTTTTTTTCGTTTCATTTACCAACAAAAAATTTGTCTGTGTATATCTATACTATTTAATGATATTGCGTCCATGAAAATGGTTTGTAACGGTTGTACTCAAATACTAGCGGACCGATTTTATTTTCGTTTAAAACAGCATACTTTCGGCAAAACTTGGTAACCAACAGTTTCCCAAAAATGATTAGAGTGGACCGTATTTTGGCAAAATTCATGTTGGCTGGTACTTACGCACACGAAATAAATTAAAGTTTAACAACACAACAATAACTCGAAAAAAGGAAAACCTTCAAATAGCCTATGAGAGAATGTTTGAAGCACAAGCAGCGGACACGAAATCATTAGAAAAGAAGAACCACGCAAGGATATAGGCATTTTATTACTTACACAATTGACTGACTTGACCCACGATGACGATGGTTCAAACAAGAAGGCATAACTACGCACTCAATAAATAAATGAGTGAAACTTATCTGCAGTGTATTATTCCCTATTCTACCATTCTCATTCTTTTCTATTTGTCTGATGATTCTGGCTCATGTTCGTGGTCATTGAAGCGATCATTTAGAACAGGCCTCAAGTGGTGTATTTATCTCACACATTAAAGGCCTTTGAAGACATGGGCACTTTGATATGTAGGTGTGATGGCGATGAAGCTGCGCTGCTGGTAGTTTCAGACCAAAAGCATAATTGGGTTACTATAGGTTTCAGCTACTCCGCTCCGCCATCTAAATCGTAGCTCCGTAGCCCGGTAATCAGGCATCGGCTACCGTGTCTAGTGTAATAACTGTTACCAGTTTAAAAATCGAATGAAGACATTTTAACGCACCATTTTCAAATATAGTTCCCATATGAAAAAGTGAACACAGTAATTTGAAATTATATTTCTAAACAAACTTCCCGTTTAGTTGAGAGCAGTAACACCTAAACAGAGTTGGATTGTCATATTGGCAGCATGGAGATGTCATCCGAAACAAAATCGTTCCAGCTCCGCTTCAAAGTACTGTACAAATTCATGGAAACAATGACAAAGATACGCATTTTGCTAATGTCCACATCAATATAAAGTAAGGTAGTACAGCTACAAGCAGTATGGTCTCAATCTACTCGAGTTTGACAAATGTTTATGTTGTTGTTTTTTTTCCAGAAAGAAATGTTTTATAATCACAAAAAGATATTACATTTTCTTAGCTTAAAAAAGCAATATTCCTTTCTTCATAGCATATGAAACCAACACGAAACTCGTGACAAGCCACCAAAATAAATTTCAATTTAACCCGGTTCGACCTAACTCATTTATATTTATACATTCAAGAAGATAAAATAAAATGAAGAACAAAAAACGAAAAGGAACTGTGTGGTAGCAATAAAATTGCGCAAAACAAACAAAATGAAACCGAAAGAAATGCAGGCGCCTGCCTGGGAATAAAAATAAATAAATAAACAAAAATACTATTGTGGATTAACCCGAAGAAATAAATGAGGCAACACCAAAGGATAAGAATCCATCAAACTTGCAGATAAGAATAAAATATAATATAAAGGATGTGAAAGTGTGCTCCGTAAAAAAATATTGCGAAAAGTAATGCATTATTTTAGGAATAATAACGCTTTCATCAGTATTACACGACGATAGGCAGTAATTCGGGCTGAGGATGTGGTGAAGCCACATGAGCCATCAAAATATCCCAAAAGCGAAATTTAATAATGAAAACACAAGCATTTTTATGTACACCACAGTCAGAGATGAAGAAGGTGTTGCGCGTAGGCAACGCAAAAAACATTTTTATTATTATTTAGCATTTTTATATATTATCTTTTTGCATTTATTTGCCTTTAGAAGTTCTACATTTGCTGATTCTTTTTTCAATGTTGAAGGCGAAAATCAGAAAAAAAGAATAATTTTAATAATCTAAAAAACCAACGGAAACCACTTAATCGCATTGTTTTTTTCTTTTTATTTTAGAATTTAAATAATGAATATTTAATGAAATCTGATTGGTAATCTTTGGAAGGGCTCAATTGGGTTGGACACTTGATTGAAATTGTTTTTTTTCTCGTTTGAAATCGGTTTTGAGTTAAGTGCGAATAAGGAACTGTGTTTCCATTGGGATACTATGATTAATCAAGTCATATGTATTTTTTTGGATCTGTATCTTGCGGTTAGTAAACTTTTTTGACCAAACAAAAATGAATACATACATACTAGGTAAGTACATAAAAAACATTAGAGCATTTAAAGGCCGAGAAAAAGAAACTTGCGTTGATTTGAGTAATTTTTTTTAAACTGTTTCAATTACGAATTCAAAAAATAGTACACATTTTTTAAATATTTGTATTTTTTTTATTTTATTTCTTAATTTGCTTGAAATAATAGAAATTAAAAATATATACATTCTTCATAATTTTCAGCTCCAGTTTAGAAACCGAAAAGTTAGGCCAAAGACAGCTGAGTGTGCTACAGTGTGAATTTATTTTATCCAATGTCTATAGGTCGCCGGTTCGAGACCAGCTGACGGCAAAAATAATAAAATATTTTAACAACATTTAAATAGTAGAATTTCACCAGAACAAATTTCCAATAATCTTCACTAATTTGCAAGTATGGAGCTACGGATTTGTAGTTAATTTTTCAGTGATATGTTTTTTGCATTACATAAGGCGCAAAAAAGGGTTGTCATCAAAAAATTCCATAATGCATATATTCGAAAAATGAAATAAAACACGAATACGATTTTCGGTGATGAAAACTGCCATGGCAGGGTTTGAGGGGTAATTTTTTAACAGAATTCAATTCATGCTGAAATCATACCATCGTATTGCCGGCAGAATGTTGGAAGAATTGTTGCAACTCCACTAAAAGTTAAAAAAAAACTATCGGAAAAGGAGCAACATGAACTCCGGTAAGTGATATTTGGTCTTTTATATTTACAATAGTAACTCTTATTTTTGATACTGCACGTTGTACCAGCTAATACACGACACAAATCCTACTCGTTGCTGGTGATGTAGCTCCGTCATTCGCTAAGTTGCAAAGCGGTTTAAACTCACAAGCTCGGGAAGAGCACGTTAATACATTTCTTTGTTAGTGCGAATTATTCCAAAATGTATATATTGGCGGCAACCAACAGTGAAATAATAAAAAAAAATTTCAAGTACATTTCTTTGTACTCCAGCAGGAATGACACAGCGAATTTTGAATTAAGACTAATCAAAAAGATTTAGCAGTCGTTTTATTATTACTTGGGATATGTTCAAAATGTTTAAATTTTATTTAATATTAAATATTTTATCTAATTTAATCGTCATTATTGGTGGTTGTCACTTGAAATGAAATTGTTTAGCCTATTTTTAAATTGAGTTGTTTTTTCATCTATCATAAGCACTCATCCCTTTGGAACTTTGTTTTAAATCTTTTATTTGGTTTTCTCATTCCAAGTAGAACTCATACACAAATCACAAACCGAACAAACAGCAGTTCTCTGTCGTAATCCTTGACGAGCATGTCGTTTGCTTGTCAAAGCCGTCCGGCACATCAACACGAAACCACACTTTGAAAACGATTAATGTACACGAAATCGCCCGAACTTTGACACAGCAGAAGAAAATACCCTCTTTTAAGCCGCAGGCCAGAAGAAAACACAGACCTTTCTTCACATTTGCTACTTCAGAGCATTATTTCAGTAATTTGATTTTTTTTAACATTTTCCACAACATTCACTTCACTTTTTTAATGAAATTTTTGTAACAATTATTCCTATTTTAATTACGTGGCAACACTGTATGCGTACGCAGTCCCGTCGTTACTTAACATGACACTCCGACGGATGAGCTAAAACTGAATTTTGGGGAAAAAGTTTTGTTGTCGAAAAGTACAGGGCACGAAGGAGGAATATTCACAAGCGCGCTGAATGAGAGCTTTTCGCCATTGGCAGTGTATGTTGTTGTTGGTGTGTCTACGATATACGAAGTTTCCCAAAACGAATGCGTTACGAATTGCGTTAACTTGCCAACAAAACGTATCATTACCAGCCACACAGGAAAAGAGTCCTTGGAGAGTAGGAACACTTTCATTGCGGGGGACCTCGACCGTATTCGGTATCTTGATGTAAAATAAACCTCTGCATGAGTACTTATTCTCTTTGATATATTTTTTTGCTCTTAAGAGCCAAAATTGTAAGCCACGACGGAACAAAATCCTCTCTAAGCACCATCTCTAAATAAATAACATTCCCTGCTATTCTCTTATACCGTGCACAAATTAAATTTTTACTTTATTTGTTTTATTTTCTTGGGGTGTGTCTTCGCTAGCAGCACAGATGGCGCTGATTGCATGCAATTCCGAATACCCTACCCCTTAAATGGATTTGGACACCTATAAATGGGTCACAACACAGAGAGACCTGTTTGCAGGAATTATTATAATCATCGATGAATACAAAAAACATAATTTAAAATTTTTAGTCATGAATACTGATTTCGATTTTATATTCAGCCTTTGTAGTTATGACTAAAATCATTTCACTTATGATTTTGAATTAAAGGATCAATATTGTGACTAGAACACACAACTCCTGCAGACAATTCTCTCCGTGAATGGGATCTTGAAAGAAAGATTTTGTATGTCCGCATTGCCGAGTTCACGCTCTAGTTTCTCCTCAAATTAAGAAATTTTTCCTAGTTGAGTTTATTTAAACGAGAATCCATATTTTTTGAAAATATTAACAGAAATATCTAGAATGAAATGAATGAGTGCCATGACAGGCTTAAAACTCTTAATATTCTACAAAGAAAATATAAAAATTCTGTCATGGCAGTGTAATATACTCCAAATTTAATCCAAACCAAACAATAGATATTTATTTTAACAAGAAGTCTTTATAAAATGCTAGACAACATAAAAAAATAAAAGACAATTTGCGTTATATTCGCCTCCTCTTATTCTTCTTCTCCCAGTGTCGTAACCAATAGAAAATTACAGGGGGAGCCCAAATTATGTTTGAAAAATTATCAAGATACAATAACTTCAAGAAGTACACGGTTAGGCAAGGCAAAAAGTTAAGGGGTTCTGAGGGCCAAAAAAAGGTTAAATCCAAAGTTAGAGGGCCGAAACTCTGGTTTTCTTCTAGCTCCAGCAATCGTGTTTACAAGGAACGACAGACGTACGAAGCTACGGATAGGGCTAAATTAACTCAGGATGTGACGCTGATCAAGTTTTCCATACGTATCACAAACATCAGAGCAAAGAGGTATATTAGGTGTAGAGTATAATAACAACTGTAAACAACTTTGAGGCTTTCAAAAACCCCCGGGTCTGCTGATCACGAATATCTCAGAGGTTTTTTCGGGTAACCTCTAGTTTCAAATACGATAATTTCATAAGAATATATTAAGTTAAATTTTATGTTCCTTTACAAAATATCGATCCTTACAGGCAAAACCTCGTATCCAACAAAGTACAAATTGTTCAGGAGGCGAAAAAAACGTTTCACCGCCGATCGGTTTAAATTTTTTTCGATGTTTTTTCTAAAATAGTAATGAAAAGGCGTCACCTTCAGAACTGCTTTGTCAAACTATGAAAATCTATGAAAATCAAAAAGTTTACGCGGATCGAAATGAAAGGTGAAATTTGCCCCTTATTAAAAGTTATTTTTGCCTTTTAAAGTAGGGTTATTTCACCCGCCGGGTGGACCACTACTAATTATTTTTCTTGTTGTCTGCTCGTCCTTCTGATTGGTAAGTTCGACTGAAGGAGCTACTCGTAGAAGTAAAATAGGCGGTCCATACATGAACTATACTTATTCGCACAAGTAAGGAAAGAAGTGGTTTTAAGACTCAAACTTTGAATTTTCATCAATTTCAAAAATTTATCGTATCCAACATTTTTACATTTGTTGTTACGATAAAATGATTTTTTGCATTTCTGACGAATAAAAGCAATAATTTTATAGAGTGAGCTTGCAGAAACATGGCGGAGCATGTTAGGATGTCAAAAGTGAAAAAAACTGTTGGTTACGATGTTTTGCCTGTAAGGTATCGATATATGTATTATGTAAATAAAGCCCTTCTCAGAAGTTCTATCCTTGTTTTTTCGAAAATCTGAAAATCTTTGTTGTAATGAAGAGAAATTTTAAAAATGTTTATAAGCAAAACCAATGAAGTTATTAAGATGCAATTTTGTAATTTAGTGGAATAATTTACAACTTTTATTTGTTCTGACTTCAAGTGTGAAGAGTCTGCTACCGATTACGTTTCAAACATTTAGAACATTTTTCGGTTATTTTATCGACAACTTTTCGATATTTTTATCATTAATTTCCATTTTCACTTCATTCCCCGCCCCCCTCCTTTAATACGACCCTGCCTTCTCCATCTTATCAGTCAGACACATTTTCATCGAGGGGAGTGCGCTCCTCACCATTCATGTTGACGCTCATCCATTTTCGTTTATTTAGTTCATCGTTCTAGTTGACGTTCTTATTGTTAGTTTTATATTGTTACTAAAACAAAATCTTTGATAGTGATCGATGCAAATTGATAGCACGTTCCAACAACATGCAACACAGCATTTAAAATAAAATAGAACAACTAGAATAAAATCCTACTCACACAACAACAACTACAATAATAAATACAGAGAAAAACTTCAATTTACGAATTGCATTCGACGCAAGAGTAAAGGAACTTATTTCGTCGTTTTTTTTATTTTCTTTTTTTTTTTTGTTTTCTTGTTATATTTTTGTTTACTAACTATAGGAATTTTCATAGACGTGCACCGTCTTTCTGGCTTGAGTTGGATTTATTTTTCCCGTTGTGTGTAGATATTTTTTGTCTTTGGAAAGAATGTCCTTTATTTCAATTTGTACCCATCCACCTCCACCACCACCCCTCTCACTATCTCTGTTTGAACGCATTTCCCTTTTCTCGTTGTAGTTGGCATTAAATCTTTTCGTCGTTTGTCAAACGATTTGTCAGTTTTGTTTACAGAATTTTTATTAAGTGAATTTGTTGAAATTTGTTTGTTCTTTGGTAGATATTTATCGATTGGTTTTCCTTTTAATTCTATTGAAAAATGGAACAATGGTGGAATAACGCTACATAAAGGTGATATATATACCGGGGCTTTCGATCCCTGCCAATATCTGCCAGTAATTGGGGTCAAAAGCGTAAGTAGGGTAGAAGGGGGAGGATTCGCCACTGGGGGGCATATGCCACCCCCACGTTTTAAAAACTAAAAAATCTTTGAAATTGACAGTATGGGTAGTTTGTGCATATATCGATAAAGTTTCTTCCCTAAGTACATGACCTTTCCACCTCAATCGTGATCCCGGCAAACCGTGTTTGTTTATTTTTAGGGGTGCTACGAAATTGTTTGTTGGGTAAGTAAATTAGGTTGTAATATATTCAGTTTAAACATAAGGAAATTTATACTTTCTGGTAATATTCCGCTGATATTAATGTATGGAATAAAAGCTCGACTTGATTCAATTTCTTAACAGTAAAAATATGAAAAAAGGGGCACATTCGCCGAATCGAGGCACATGCGTTACGTGTAGTTGGTATAACAAAATCGACCAACAAATTTTAAAGAAGAGATATGATTTAGAAAAATCGTTTGGAAAGTTGCATTTTACTCGGATCTCATTTACTAACTTTTTTTACATTTTAAGAAAAATTTTTCCGAAAAAGGTAATTAAGGCTTGTTTTATTTTAGTTTCTGATATTCAATACTTAAATAAAATATTATTGGTAAATTTTTTTAAAATCTTTGAAAAAAACTTGGCGAATCGTCCCTTTCTACCCTACATACATTAAAAATTCCGAACATTTATATTTTATATAAATATTTTAATAAAATAGAAATGGCATTTGCAAACAAATTATGTTGTCCTCCTTTATCACAAATCATGGAAAGAAATGTGCACATTCGTTTTATTTGCGATGGCACTTAAAAGAAATGCTACTTGTACTTACTATTTTCTTTCTGAGAAGTGGGAAAAATGCGCGAAAAATACATATATATACGCAATGATAAATTCTGTTTGCGAACAAAGCGGAATAGCACTGAATATATGTGCTTCCTCGCTCTTACAAAAATGTCGTAAATAAAATTGTACGAAAATTTCTTCAATTTGTTTATATTAAAAATATCTGCAATATTAGCTGCATTTGTGCCTTCATTTGCTGAATGAAATATAAGCTTTTGCATATGGCGTGCAGCAACAGAAGCAGCAGCGTGCAGCTTTTATTGCACACAATAAAAATGTCATAAATCTTCATTTCTCAGCTGGCATAAAATTTTCGGTTTTTCCACCAAAGGCTGTTTATGATAAATTTATGAAGAAGGGAAATGTAAACATTTTGTTTATAAAAGTTATATTTCACTTAATTGATTTATGTTTAATGTGTTCGAGGAAAATCTTATGTTTCCTAAGTTTCATATGAAACGATTCGTGATTCGGATTGATTGTGTGTGTGTTTGTTCCCTTATCAAGAACTACTTCACCGATTCTCTTCATACGCATACATACTTATATGGGAATTTCTAGACAGCAAAAATATTCAAATAATTTTATAGCAGAAACAAATAGGGCGAAAGAGTCTTAATACGTTTATTTTTCTTTCTTGCCTTTTTCAGCCAGTGCACTTTTTCAAAACAAATCTTGGAGAGTTTACAGTGGTTTCGTACTTCTTACTGTTACTAACATCAAATAATTATTAATACATCCATCAATCTTAAACTATTAAAAAAATCTATCTTAAAATTAATTTGGAAAATAAATTAATAATTTGTGCTTTTGCATAGATGTTTGTTTAAGAAATAAATAATTTTGTTATTGTTGCTAGCTTAAAACTAAATTTGAAATTTTTCCTTTGTTTTGATTTGAGTCAGTTGGCTTTCGTTCAATTAAATATTATTTGTATTTTGTAGCTTACCCTAACAATAATTTAGAATATTATGTATTTATGTATTTTCGTTATCTGATTGTTTAACTGGTGCAAATGTAAGAATTATCACAACGCTATCATCACCAATACAACTTAATTCATACTCAACTTAATGTTAAAATTTTAGTTCAATACTTAAGTTCAATTTTGTTCTTCTGAATCTTTGCACACTTCGAAATGGATCTGATTTCTGATTTATGCCTAATTTAAATTACATTCGTCTCTTATATATTTAATTTTTATTTTAAGTTTGTTCTGCTTTCTTTTCATTCAATAAATTTTATCACAAAAAACTTCGTCTAATTTTGTAAAACGTAAGTGTAGTCGAATGGAAAGTTGGTTAATATTATTTTGAAGACTGTGTGTTTTTGTCGATCACCAGTGATCCATGTCTCTAATACGGTCAATAGGAGGGTGTCTGAAACGATTTGAAATTGCAATGAGAGAATCCTTAGCAAATAGTCAACTTACGGCAACATTCGCGACAAAGCATGTTTGTGTAACGGGGATATTTGTATGGCCGCCGAGGCAATGCTCGATCCGGAATCCTGGGACATTGTACGTTGCATACTCATGGGATGAGCAGTGATTTGTTGAGCCCGTCGGAAAGGATACCTCCAAGGGCTCTTTGGCACATCATTATGAAAACTTTTGTTATCGACTCCGCCATCTCCGCCTCCTGCAGCAGCACTGCTGCCAGAAGCAAAAATAGCACCAGCTCCAGCACCGCTACTACTGTTGCGATGATGAGCTACAGCCCTTTGGTCACGTGCTTTTGACGATAGGCGTCGCAAAATGCGGGAGCCCAAACCGGGTGGATCCTCTAAGCCGCGACTGTTACGCTTGCGATATCGCACATCGCTTGACTCTTCCAATATGACATGACGATCATACGGTGTTCCGTAGTATACTTCCAAAACAGTAGAGAAAGTGTGCGGCCAAACCAAATCAATAATTGAAATAAGTACACCGGCAACGAAGCATAGAATGCCTAAGAAAGAGTACAAAAGGTTATTGTGTAAGGAGAGGCAATGTGGTATATAATTTATATTTTACTTACCCGCCACCAGCACCAACCAATAGCACCATCCAAACTTAAACTCCAAACGGCCTCCTTCCAAGAAGATCGTCAGCGGACGCTTAGGGAGTAGGCAATAGTATCCAATATCAGTGCCGACTAGCAGAGCACCCGTCAAAGCCTTCATGTACGCCCCATAACGTGGCACTGCGATAAGCAGTAAATTCATCAGCAGCCATGAAGCGAGCGACGCCCAAAGCATTATACTGGCAAAATAGCCCGCCGCCCGGTACTGACCACCCCAAGAGAAACCTTCGCGTCCCAGACTAAAATACTCCGCCACGGTTAATATTGGGAAAGGCAGTCCGCGCTGCAAAGCATGGCGGTAATTACCGCTCATATCGTTCGCTCCTTCCCACGTAAAACGTTCATTATAGTCGATATCAGGCGGAGTCCAATTGCCCACTGGAATCGCTGTAAGTAGAAAGACGCGAATTTTTATGAAAATTTTCGTTTTGTGAAATCTTCTAAAACTTTTCGCACAACTTCACAGCCATTCTAATTCTAATTCATTATTTTGGTATCTCATCGGATATTTTCGATATTTGTAAATCTCTTATTAGTTATAAGCCATGGCGCCGCAACCATTCAATTGCACTTTTGTATAGAAGGAATTGTCAGCTATAAAGTGGGGTTGGTGTTCGAACGACTATAAAAATCGAAATTGTTTTTTCAAGTGTTAAAAAGGACTTGGAAAACCTTGAGTACAAAAAACACTTCCTCTCTAAACAATTATGTGCAGGAAATATGGTAATAGAGCAACGCCAACGTAATAAAAATTCATTGCCAATAACAACTTGTTAAGTGAAGTGGTTGTGTTTAAAATCCAGCAACCGTTGCCATTGAAACACTTCATACACCTGCATACATTCAGCTGCAATAATTACAACAGTGTTTCATAGATGAATGCATTAATTTATTATTTTCCGCATTTATTTATATATTTTTTAATACATTAGTTTCTAACGATTCAATTCCATAAAACACACATGGAGTATGTGTGTATGTATGTATGTATGCGATGGTGTGGTATGCAATATATATGCCCGTTGAACCACTCAATCAATGCAGTGCACAACAAATTCGAGCCCGCACACCAGATTTCACACAATGAATGCGTTGCGCATGCGCACACTATGCAAGTTGTTGGCCAACGCACGCTCGATTAATCAGCAACAATCAACAAAACAGTGGCAACTTGGCAGGCTGTTGGCAGTTAGCGACACTCGGCAGCAAAAGGCGTTCCCCGAGCCACCTTCAGATACCACAACCACTTCCAAACATTTCCACTCGTTCTATGCAGTGTGTTCGAACGCACATTTGATTTTCGCACTTGAAAACGACATTTTGCGAACAAGTTCAAGCACTGCGCATAATTTGCATATTTACTTGAAGTGGCAAAAAACGACCTGGCATAATCTCAATTCCGTGTTCGTTTCAGTGTGACTAATTGACAAATCACATTATTTTAAGAAAGTAAAACCAGATGGCTTTGCATAATCTCATATGATCAAAAAACTGATTCGTTCTCATGAAACTATTTGGAATTTTTAAAAAACACCGGTTTAACCTGCATGCGTCAAAACTTCAAATCGGACTGAATGCGTTCAAATATCCGCTACGACAATTCAATAAAAAAAATCAAAAGTTCTTGAAACCGTATCATAGTTTAATGACTTTTTATTCGATTCGATTTTGGCTATGGTTAACACTGCGCATGCGTATCCAAGCGCGTAGAGTTTTTGCCGGTTGACCGTTACACCATTTTGAAAAATATGTGCTTTAAAGTTGTAACCTTGTCTCTTCCTGAAGGCCGTTAACAGTAGACACCACATTCCATATCGAAACGATATGATATTGTATTGGAATTGGTTATGAGACTACACTGAGGGAAAAAAAAGATCTGCGTTACGTTGTTCTAAAATACAACTGAAACTGTTTTACTTTTTGACATGAGTTTTACTTTTGGTATGAGTTACTGGAATCTCAGACGGACCAAATCTGCATTTGCAAAATAAACACAGCGGTAGGGAAGCATGCTAAGAGGCGCGTTTATTAATCCTAAAGGCCAGGGTTCAAATCTCGGTAAGTAAACAAAAATGTATACCATTTCTTTATTTCGTGAATAAAATATAACAATAAAATATGAAAAAAAAATAATTAAGAGTAAAAAAATATAAATTGAAATTTAATTCAAAATAAAATATTTTTAAGTAACTCTAAAAATAGGCCTTTCCAATAACCTTTTTTGTATTTTCAATTCATGAAATCATAAACATTTCAGTCGCAAAACATACATTCTCAGTCATGAAACAACAACATTTGAGTCTCAATTCATATATGTGCCGCTTCAATTCATTAATGGGCAGTTTCAAAAAAATGTCCATGTTTTGTTCTCAAAATCCGAACATTCAGTTTCGGCTGGAAATTGGCAACGATTCCGAACGTTTTGACAACGTTTTGTTTTGATTTTTTTCTCAGTGTACATATACAATATGCAAGTTGAGACACAAATTAAAGCTTTGTGTCACTTGTTTTTAATCAATGCAGACTTCGATGCGTATGATTAATTGCTGTGGAATTCGGAGGAAGTTGTATGGTGATGGGGAAATAAAAAGCATGTGACAGTGAAATACTTCGATAAAGCAATAAATTCCATAATGGGTGCGTTTCGCAGTAGCAAGGCTTTGCCAAACCGTTCAACGCATTTTGTGTCTTGAAAATGACCTGGTACCTTAAATATATTGACACATTTTGTAGTCAAACATCTTCGATTGTGTGCCAAATCCGTTCAGTATTTGTTGATGTGGCAGTATGCTGGGCGCTTTCCTCAAAGTCCCTTCCGTGGACACGCGACCACAGAATTTACAATGAAATTCAGAAATTGATGCTAGATTGAATGAAGACTTAGAGAATATTAGAAAATAGGCACACATAAACAATCTTAATGTATGGCTATTTACAGGGGAAAAAATGGATTTTGACAAATACTTTTGTATATGTATATACATATATAGATTTAATATATTTATTATCCAATTCCTTCCCACATAATCAAGTGATGAATACTCTTTGCAACCAACTCGGATACATGAAAAATACTGAAAACAAAAATACGTGTATGACAAGATTCTATGTATGAACTCAAGAAAGGTTACCAACAAATCGCCAGACAATGTGGCATTTCGAAATCAGCACGCCACCATCCATCATCTGAACTTTTTCTTTCGCTTTTTTTTTTGTTGTGGCAAAACAAATTTACAAAGTGAAATTTGATTTCAGCTCAAAGAGCTACTAGACAGACAAAAGTGGTAGCATGTCTTTTCTATATTTCGTGGGGGCATTCGTTCATCACCTTTACTTGTTTATGATGTTTGTATACAACATTTCTATTGACAAAGCCATTCGCAATTCCGCTCATCTGCATTAAGTTTCGGACAATTCATTTGGCAGCCGTTAGAAGTTGTATTTGTTGTGTAAAACTTGATGCGTGTCGTGTGCCATTGTCCGCAAAAAAATGTTCCACAGACACGTACACACACCGCTTCTCGTTATCAGCCCGCGGTGGTAGAAACGTCAAAATCGACGTGATCATCTCTTCAAATTACGCGAAGTTTTAATTGAGATAAAGTATGAAAACATCATTTTGGCTTCGGTCCGACCGAAGCCAAAATACCCCTCCACGTATGAGTACGATACCTTCTTCGACCATTTTTTGGTAATGTGACTTCCATTTTGTTCCGGTCCATGTCCGTTTCGTTCCTGTTGCATTTCTAAATTTGTTCCAATTCCACTGTCTTCCGGTCCATTTCTATCATTCTGAACAATAATTTACATACAAAAACTCTATAAAGTTCAGGTAGAGTCAAATTTAGATGAAAATAATATTTGCATTAGAAAACCGGTTGCTCTTTCAAATTAATGCTAGCTATATATACCAGCAGCGCTAACCAACAGCATAACTTAAATTGAAAGGTTTTGTGGTAATGCAGCGGCGGTGGTAGTGGTTGCTTTAGGTTGGCATGTCAGATGACTGGTTGGAATTTCAGGTACTGTTACATAGGAGCTGAATTGAGACTCAAATTGGGCTGCTTCTCGATGTCACAACACACACACGCACGCAAAGTATGATTGCTACCTTCCCGCCCCTTCCGACGTCACTGTACATTCGTATTATATGAAGACATCTTGTAAGTCACGCTTTGACACGAGTTGGTAGCACTGCTGCTGTTGAAGTGAATTGCGAATTGCTTTAATCCACCTGCGGAAAGGTTGCGCTATAGGTAGATTGTTTCGATCGCATGGCACCGCAAAATATGTATAAAATATGTACTCAATGCCAAGTGTACTTTAGGTGAAATGATGGGACGAAAGAGCACACTAAATAGCTAAAGTTGTACGGACAATTGTCTTCTATGGTTTGCCCCGTTATCGGCACTCCATATCTCAAAGTCGATTGCCAATTTTCCGTTGCTGGCAATTGTCAGTTTGGACATTCATAGTCATTATTGAGAGTAATTGGCATCTTATATTATAAAAAGGTATTGTACGGCGTGGCGTGGTAGATATAGAACAGTGCTAGGCAGTCCCATATCCTCGCGAGGCTATACAAAAATTATATTTTTGTGTGTCTGCGTTCGATTTTGGCCTGGCACTGGTATAGAACATCACCTCATGAGTCGATCTGGCGATGTCCGTCCGTCTGTCATTTCGCACGATAACTGCCGTCTTTTTGCATCAAAATAATGTTATATAAAGTTTGTATAACTCCAAGGAAAGGAGTTGTATACTCTACACCTCATGCATTCATGAGTATGGGTGTATTCATTTTGGTCTGATGTTTGTACCACCAATTAGGACGCGTGATAGGTATGGATAGGGTTACCACATTCTCCTGAGTAAAAAAGAGTACAGAGTTGCAGGCGTCCTCGGTTTTACATCACATATTTTTTATAAAACAAAAAAAAAATTTCTTAAAAAAAGTTCTAGAATCCAACGTTTTTTAAAATTTTGAATAAAACAATTTTTTTCAAAAATAAAAAAAAAGTATTTACATAAGTAACATAATACAATAACACTGCGTTACAAATAAAATGCCCAGAACTTGTCCAAAAAATGATAACTGCATACCAGGAATTTTGATTACAACCCAAAAATCTGATGTCAGAAGAGAAAAACCAATTTTTGTCGGTGTTGGCCTATTTTTAATGATAACTTTAGAAGCGTTAGATTGAAAGAAGAGAAACAGACGCTTCAATCGGTGTATAACTTTCATTTGTATGATGAAAAACACAGAAAATATTAAACATCGCTTAGACACCATTTTTCGACATTTTAAAAATTTTTGATATTTCGGTTAAAAAAGTTATAGGTTTCATACTACATTTTTAGTTTTAATCCTAGCATTTAAGAATTTTTGTAACTTTTTGAATGCAATGTGAAGAAAGATGCTTCACTAACAAACATAATATTTGAAGGTTTTTTTTTTAATTGTGACGAGTAGTAAAAATTGGTAACCTTACAGAGCCAATACATTCCGCTGTTTTATGGTAAAGTCACAGAAATAAGAAAAAGAGTACGTAATAGTACTTTCGGAAAAAAAAGTGAGAGTAAAAAAGAGGAGGGCGTAAAAAAGAGTACTGTACTCTTTAAAAGAGTACTTCTGGTAACCCTAGGTATGGAGAACTATCTGTGTTATACAATCCCAATATTTGTGGATGGCGGTGAATGTCCAGCTAGTGGTTTTTCATATTTCCCGATGAGATAGAAGGTTGATAGTTTGTACGAGGCTTCATGAGGCGGGTCTCATGATGAGAAAATCTAAAAATTGGAAAAATGGGCGTGCTTCCTGCCCCTTTCACTAATCCCTGGCGAAGGCAGTCTTATTAGCAGTCTTAGTCTGGTGCTTTTTAGAGCCACTGTGATGCGTATTTATAAAGATAGAAACATATTTCAATATAACTTGTTTTCAAAATTCAAAAATGTTTTGGTCAACTTTGCCCATGCTACGACGCTTAGTTTAGCTGCTAGAGGGTTTTAAAGGAATTCTAGACGGAATGTCAAATATCCCAACTTATAAGTATCTGTTTCGCGTAGGTTCTAATTTAAATGAATGGTGAGATAAATATCTATCTTCTGGTGAAGTTTGGAACCACTGTGATTTGTATTTTTTGGTGAACTTTGCCTATATATTATTGATCAGCGTAACCTCCGAAGTTGTTTAGCTGGCTTGTTTAACTGGCTACTCTACTTTCAAATTCCTTCTATGCGGCCAATTTTTGGGGATTACAACCCTTAGTATGTCTAACATGCTACGCTATCTGCATACATATAACATATGACATGCTCAGAGGAAAAAAGCGGTGAAATGTATTGATCGTTAGTACATTTCATCGCTTTTTTTCTCTGGGTTAGAGCTTTAAAAATATGATGACAAAATGTTGCCTTAAACGCGGTATTGTATGTAATAGAAAATAGTTTTGTTAAACTTTGTTATTAATAGAAAAGAATAAAAAACTATTTTTTGAAATATAACCCTAAAAGCGATTAAAAAGCAGTAAATAAGATTCCTTTTAAATTAAAACCAAATGTTTAGTTTAGGAAAACAAAATGTTTGAAATTGCTTCGGTTAACCCTCGTTCAATTACGAAAAAAATGTCCATACCAGTAAAAACCACTCCACATTCATTCAAAACTTCATTGGTGGTACTCAAATTCGCATTATACTCACCTGTCAATGTTACATTGACATGCATTAATCCGATATGCGTGCCAATTCGCGCTGGTAATTTCTCTCGCGAGAAGGCTTTATATGGTGCTATAATGGTTGTATTTGCCACATGCCATGCTGAACCAAGTCTTGTGACTGCAAACAATGCAAAGAAAATTAAATTTATACAATAATTCGTTATTAAAGTCCAGTACAATCATACTCACTTAATATGACTAGTCCCACAAAAAGACTTAATGTAACGGTAGAGAATGTCGTGAATTTCTAAAATGAGCAAAATTGTCCACAATAACGATTTTACAAGGTTAAAAAATTACAAATTTATACAAAAATTTTAAAATATATTTAAAAAAAAACTGATAACGTTGCCTTGCTATTCTCTGGATCCATATCAAAGTCAACTATTTAGCTTACACACCCCATGCAAATATCTACATATATATACTTGTACTTCCCAACTTTTCCGCCTTTAATCCCAGATTGAAATGAAATGTCTTCGGCGTTTATATCAAATGGTAAATTTGTATGCCTTGAGTAATAAATACCATGATATCGCCCCCTAATCGTGAATTTATCATAAGTGTTACTTTTTTCGTAAGCCTATTTTTGTCTTTCAAATGGTTGCTTAGCATGTGCTGTATCATTCCACATACTTAAAATATGCAAAATTTATATGAAACTGTAAAAAAACATTAACTGCAAATTTTATCGAATCTCATTGTTTCAATTTTGTTTGTGATAAGTAGAAACATTTAGTTACTACTAAACCTTAGCAGCAGCTTAATAGCTGTCAATTCAGTGTATTATCTGACAACTAATGTTAATTTGGAACTTAATTTGAGTATGAATATGGGATATTATTTTTACGTGTCATATCAATTAAGTATATAGGTGGGAATGCCTGCATATTCAAGTAACCATAAATGATATCTCTCATTCCTTGAAATAAAGAAAAATTTGGGTCCTCGGAGTTATGAATGGCACTAGGATCCTCGGTTCTTTATGTATTTTGAAAATATTCCAAGTGCTTAAAATACTGAAATTTTCAATTTCAAATCGTGATTTCCCAACAATAAGATTTCTTGAGTTGTGTCTAAAAATGTTGTTACCAATGAAGTCAAATGTTTTACCTGCTTTCTAACACCAGGAAATATAACTAAAAAGGCAACGTAAAATGTAGCGAATAGCACTGATACAGCTACAATTGATACGTCTCCAGTGACCGGTGTCCGATTTGAAAATGAATATAGTGTAGGACCACCATCGTCTCGAAATGCGTCGAACCAACCCTTCATTCTTTGGCTATGTGATAGTTGAGCTCTGTAACAGAAATTGAAATATGTTCAAAATTTTATTGAATTGATACACAATCACGCGGTTACAGAGGAATTATATATTTATATGTAGCTGACGCTAAACTTAAGACATTCATTAGATATGTCCCAACAACAGAGTTTTTGGGGTTGTCTCGTTAAAATGGCACGAATTTTGCATTTCACCAAACATTAAATTTTATTAATTACTAGTAAATTTCCCGAGACTTGGAACGTATATAGTTTGCACCCAACAACAACTGCCACGCCAAAAATGGAAGCCCTGATCCAGAATCTCAGATCACAGAATATATGGGTTGAATTACAGCTTCCTAGGTCCACTGCAGACTGCAGGAGAGGACACTATAATTGACACGGTCGTATTTTGAACTGCTCTTCTACAAAAATCCATATCCGGCTCAAGAATCTGTAGCCATGCTCTCACCAAATGTTCAGCGTGGCCTAGTTATATAAGATCCACTATCAAACCTCTTGAGCTTTTTTGGCTGTTGCTCAGTGTAATTATTTATTGTAATTAATGGATAACTCCATATTCATCCGCATCGCATCCGTGTTCAGAGATCTTTTTTATTTTTTTTACAAAATCATTCCCATCAAGTGAGAATACAAAAGTGTTAAGATTGCTTTTGTCGTGTGGACAAAGAACAATAAAAAGTTCACCGTCATACACAGAACAACAACAAGCTTTTCTGACTAATATTTTATTAGATTTGTGGTTTTTTTCTCTTTTATTCGCCGAACCGCGAACCGTAGATGATGTTTAGAACCAATCAAATCCGATTCTATTTGTATATCTGGTCTCTTGCGCACTGTACTATGGAGAGTAATGTCATGTTGGAATAATGCAAATCTAACAGTGGGAGGTATTATTTATACAATCAATTCACGAAGATTGGGTCTCTTCACTCAGAGTGTTTTTAGTTTTGAAATTTATACGTTCTTCGGTCGCTGAGCTTTTGGTCGTAAAACCAGTTTTCTATAGAATGTTTATTCTGTGACGTAAAGACATCGTTGTACGAGTGTTCACTTTGTGGTTTTTTCTTGTTTTGACCTCCTTGCTGGGAAATACAAATTTTCATTTGGCCCTCACCGGCAATGCAAGTTCGGTAAACGTGAAAGGTTATATGTACTCTATCAACTGCACAAAATCGAGTAAAATCGACGGAAGTTGTGATGATTTTAACCAACACAGCTTTTTTCGTTTTTTAAGATTTGCATAATTTACTAGAATATTGAAAATTTAAAAACTGGACCAAACACTTATTAATTGCGGCCGATTTATGGGAAAATTTGTAGACCGAAAATTTTGTATGAAAAAATGTATCGATGAAAATTTTGTTCTGGAAAAATGTATTGACTGAACTTTTTTTTAATAACAATTGATAGTGCCTAAGGGCGCTTAGTGTCTAAGGGCATTTAATAGTGATAAGAATTACAGTTGATATTGGGTTATGAACACCAGCAATTTTTCGTAAAGTATTTTCCGAACCTAGATAATGAGAAACAGCCATCGGATCGCCTGAAAATTCTGCAATACAAAGAATCAATTGTCGGATTCGTATATAAAAATCAATGAAGGCTTTTAAAGTTAAAAAAGATAAGGTCACAAAGGTCCCATAACAGGTGGGCACGGAATTCATTTGAGTAAGTATGGAAACACTAATAAATCAGTGGTATTCACAACCGGTTCTTAAATTCGTTAGTAATTCGCTAATTATTTAATTCTATGTTTGTAAAATTATTGACCTTCCTGCCATTTTTGTTATTTCGAGCCACTGTTCCACGTAATCTTTAAACTAATTATTAACAACTATATCTTACCAAACTTGTCGAAAATCGGCATACAATTAAATTTGATATAATATTTGTCCGCAAGTTGAGTTGATCACTACTTTTTCCGCAGTATCTATGTTTAATATAATCTCTTAATTAACACATACACCGGCATATCACAGCTTTATTATTTCGTTGTTAAAGCGTTGTTTTGATTTGCATTTTTTTGTATCACCATTTTACTACGAATATAGTTGTAATATTTTGCATATGTTGAGGAGAAATAAATTATCAAAGAAATATCATGTGCGAAACGAAAGTGAAATTATTTATTTTTTTCGTATATAGCTTGTATTTGCAAATTATGTATGTGCATATCTCGTTCCTCATTCGCATTTACTCTCTTTTTTCCAAGTTTCTCATAGTTGTACATTTACAACCTGTTTCTCCATTGTACATACTTATGTGCCATTGCACGGAAATCAAACACTACTTTATCTCACATTTGATCTTACCCAGTAAAAAATATGGATCCGGAAAGAGTCATAAATGGCTCTTTTTCTGAGCTTTACCCTCACAATGAATACTAAAAAGAGTCTGGAAGGAGCGTGTTTTCCCATGAAACTGTCCCCTCTTTATGAGTTCAATTATGAGCCCAAAAATACTCTTTTATGACTCTTAATTAACTCACAAAAGACTCAGAAAAGATTCCGTAATGAGCTAAAAATTGAACCCTCTAAAAACACGGAGGCTCATGTTTCGTAGCGCTGAGCTCTATCCCCTGATCTACTACGCCTCTATCATTAATAGCAAGAGTAAATGTGACTGGGTTAAGCTAGCATTATACGATCCTTAATATTCATCATTACAATGACGCTGTCTATGAAATTTTGCTGAATTGACAATACTGTGACGTAATTTTCACGTCACAACGTCATTGTAATGATGAAATTTAAGGACCGTGTAATGCTAGCTTTATTTCTAGATTTTCAAGAACATAAAAGGTGGATGTATTGGTATGAAATTAAGATTTTCGCCAATAGTGATCTAAAGTTTTGCCATTAAATATTATATATATTTCGCACTTAATTCATTAAGCCAGGGATTACTTTAGTCCGTCACCAGAAAACGCTGCAAATATGAATAAGATATGATATGTTAAATAAAAGTTGCAACCGCAAATGTCGATGTAATCGGAACATTGATCGTTGGCACGTTGGACTTGGCACAATAACAACATCAGAAGCAATACAAAGCATAAAACTGAAAAATTCAATACAACCAACGAAAAGATATATTGCACCGTGAATATTACGTTATAGTGCAAAGAGCACAAAAAGAGAAACAGAAAACACAGAGTAATGCAAAAAGTGTATAAAAACGAAACCAAAATTATTAGCAGCTGAGCTGTTATTGCCAGTGTTGTAGACTTTTAAAATTCTTTGTGAGTTTGTTGTATGTATGTTTGCGCTCTTATAACTCAAGAAATATTTGACAAAAGATGCCATTTCATTAGCTTTGGGCATTCGAGGTGGGCGTGGCAAATATTATTCTAAATTGCTATAATCCATGCAGTGTTTAACCGATTTCGTTGAAATTTCATATGTGGTATTGGGTAATGAATGGGTAGCATGTTGATTCTGAAAATTTGCAGTCCACCCACTGCCACGCCTTAAAATTTTTAAAGCTCTGTAATTCGGGTACTTCGGAAAGGATTTCGCTGAAGTTTTTGATTTGGTGCTGGGTGGTAACTGTGCAGAGGAGTGAGTGTGAAAATGTGTGATCTGCCAATTGGCAAGCCCCAAATTTGTATAAAACTTTAACTCGGGCCCCATTCGAGGGATATCGGTGATATTTTTGGATTTTGTGTGGAGTAGGGTTTGTGGACGGGTAAAGTATTAAACAGAACAGTATTTGGTAGACATGATATTTCATATGTATGTGCTCTAGAAATAAATTGATAAAAATAAATGAAATGCATAGAGTGCGTTAACAGTAGAAACTTTTTCAAAATCCTAATATGAAAGCACCAAAGTGCGAAATCGTGCTGGTGCCCTTCAAACCAAATAACGCCCTAGCATCGCCCAAAAAGCACAAAAAGCACTGACTTGACAACACTGGTTATTGCCACTACGACGTACGCAGACGTAATAATTCGATTGCAGTTCGTTCATCGGTACAGGTAAAACAAGCCTTTTCAATACAACTTTTAGGCTTAAACAAGTACCCCTCTCTCGGAGAAGATCAGTTTTTCGTTTCGTTGTTGTTATGTCTTTCCATTTCAAGTCCAAAGAAAGTGAAATTTTAGTTGAGGCGGAAATACATATAACAAAAAAAGTCAATATGTATTTGAGATAAGCGCAATGAAATGTACAAATGTTGGCGTAAGGTGTGTTCACCGAGTGGCTGGATTGAGGTTGTTGCCGGCTTTTGACGTTACTATCATAATATTTAGTTTAATACACATGTGTGTGTAATATGCGAAGTAAGCTAGCGAATTCAGTAAGTTACAATTGCGTAATATTAATATAGGAATTAGTGTAGGAAATTTCAATAATGGAAAAAATGTTGTCCTATGAAAGTACGCCCTGGTACCGATAGAACATTCCTCCCTCTTTCGGTTGCTATCGTAGCATCGTAGCCTAACTTTTTTTGAAAAACTGCACCGAACTGAAAATTACAATTTACAATTGCAACAACCAACGAAAAACTCGCTCTGAATCACAATGCAATTTATGATCACATCTTCGAAAACCCCATGCTGCAACAACAGCAGCATCAACAATAAACAAGTGCTCCATGTGAAGTCGTATTCCAACATACATACAAATGTACTTATGTACATAAATCCAACCATTCCTACAATCGAGCTCTCACGAATTGTCATCCAAAGTATCGAAAACAATAGTTAAGCGAAATAAAAATGATTTCGTCATTTGGTGCACACGGAAAAAAATTTCTAATTAATACATATATTTGGGAACATGTGACTTATTCATTGCTACAGACTGGCTAGGTATGAGCATAATTGAAATGTATGCGAGCTTCCTGATATTTCTCCAACACTGGCTAGTTATTGTGTTTTCCATCAAGTTCACATCAGATGATTTTCTGAATAATCGATGTGATAATGAAATTTCTGCATAAATTCAACAGAGACAACATTACACACAGGACTTAATTTCCACTTTATATTTCTTTATGTATTTCTTTTTTTTCACTTAATCGGTATCTCACACATATGATTCTCAAATATTTCTCATTGATCATTTATTGGCACTGTTTCTGAGATATTACAAAATAATTTTTTGGGGCGTTTTTTTTTATTTTACGATTTCTTTAAATTTATAATGATTCACAAGGCACTCAACTGATTGGAATTTTTCCCTTCACATATACAAAATAAAACACGACAACATTTCGTTGGTGCCGTTATTACCATTACCGTTTTAGTCAAAAACCAAAGCGACAACAATTTAATAAAAAGGTGGGTTTTTGTATTTGCTGATACTTTTTTAAGTTAAAATCGCACAAAAACTGACAAAAGTGGCGCATTACACCAAAACGTACAAATATACAAAACTAAAACAATTTCGGGTCTTACACGTCCGCCGTATTCGGTTGTTATTACTTAACTGAAGTCGCGCGCACTGAGCCAACTGAGCGAACGAACTGAGCGTTTAACTTAAGTTTAAAAACTTTGTTTTTTAGCGAGCGCAGAAAAAGCTTTGATTAAGCTTAACCTTATTTTTCGATGAAATGGTAAAATAATGAGCGCAATTTACATTTTTTTGTTAACGCTCGTTGGATGGTCAATCGGTTTTTATAAATTTCACTATTCTCTGTTCGAGGAGGTTTCGAGTTATCTTAGAAATTGTTGTAATCGTATTAGGGCTCTTGAAATTATTCGAATAATACAAAAATGGGTAAACCGAACGTCTGTTGGTACGAATACTATCCGGTTTAATGATATTCGACTAGTCGCTCAGCTTCGCCTATTCCAATAGCCGTTCAATTTCGGTTAACCGAATAATTGTTCAAATCCGACTTGTCGAAATGAAAAGTTAAAGTTGCAACTGCAAAAACGAAAATTGAAAACGAAATTAAACTGAATAGCCGAATGCGATCGACTAGTCGAATACTTCTAACCTAATAGTAACAGTAGAATTATTTGATATCCGGTTTATTCGGGTATTCGAATAACAAAAGCCCTAGTTCGTAAACACAATTCTAAGTTATTGCAGCGAAGTATTTTCCGGTTCATATATTAGGAAAAAAATAAACAAAACGACAGTGTGGCAACAGTTATAGTTGAAAACTATAAAAATGTTTGAGCATTTTTGGGAGGTGAGAACACCCACCTCTTCCCGCTGGTGTTGCCGTTCCAATTCACTTTTGTTCCGTACTTTTCCATACCTGCCTCGCCTACTTTTTGTCATCACAAACGGAATTCAAAAACATTTAGTCTTGCACACAATGTGAATGCAGTACAACTCAAATGAACTTGGTAAATTACATACTACGAGTCCAGCTGTAATTCAATTAACAACTTGAATAGTCAGCCAAGGTATTGCTTTATTAGCAGTGCACCTGCCGCTGCTTTCGAGTGTTCAAAAGTGTCAATTAGGGTGGGTGAAAAAATATTTTTCGCTCATAGACTTCTGGGCTCAAAAGGTTCGTATTTACATTCTAACCAACGGAAAAATCAGAAAATGTGTAAAATTACAGCACAAAATGCTTAATTTTCTTACTTTTTTCACTATTTTTCAGTTGTTCTATTAGAATACGATCCCCGAAAAAATTGTTTTTCACTCCACCCTAGTGTCAATAGCAAAAGTTACCTGACACAGTCAGAAAACGATAAACAAAGAAGTTGCAATGCAACGAGCTTAGTTGCAATTAATATGCTAAAGGCTAAGTGACTAAAAGTATTTATCATGACATTGGTAATTATTAGAAAAAATATTTTTTTATCTCATCATCCTATGGAATTTCTATCAATTAGTGAAAATTACCCTTTTTAAATTCGCAATGTAGCATCGATATTCAAAATATAGTGTGGCAGATGTAATGGGCATTTATTCTAATCTCTGAATACCGCTAATTGAATCGACACATTGACCAAACAAATAAATAGTTTTGAGCAAACTTACTAAAATTGCAATGGTAATTAATAATTCAGTAATAGGTATTTAATGGACTCAAAATTTAAAAAATAATTATATTTCGTAGGTTGGATTTTACAGTAAACTAACACTGTGCAACAATTTTAATGTTATTGAGTGGTTAAGACCTCTGCTTCACGATCGGAAGGTATCTTGCACAACTTTGTAATTTGGTAGTATCTTTACAACTACTGGAACCTGCTCCAGTTCCAGTAGAGGTGTAGTCGCTTGCGACCATTTAGGAGTACCACGAACATAAAAAAATGGCCTCAAGACCACATTTCGCCCCATTTATATGTGGTTTTGGTCATGTCAAGAATCCATTTCTAGACACGTGACATATTTTCGAAATGGAAGTGATATATTTTTTTTCTGATCGATGGCACCACTGCACACAGTTACAAGTCGATATCTCCAAAACTGCGATCGCTACCGTATATATATTTTCCATACCGGAGGAGGCCTCGTTCCTGATGGATGTTACACTGACAGGAAAATGTTTTAAAATTGAACGATTTGGTTTGTAAAACAGAGCTTTGTACAGATTTGTTCAACTTCAAAACAATAATTAGTAAAGATAAGTAAGTGTAACTGCAACTGTTGTTTTATCACCGCATTTAGCGACAACATTGGTGATGGTAGCCAAATCGAACTGCTTACTGCTGTGGATGTGATTAATGAACTCATGTGTAAGGAATAAGTATGAAGTAGCTGCAAATTCGAGGACGGTCAATGGACTGGAGGCGAAACTATCAAAAGCAACATATCCCAATGCAATTTCCAGTGAATACGAATACTTGTGGTCGATGATGTGCCCGTTTAAAAATGCCAAACACGAGTTAATTTTATTTAATTTTTTCGAGAGAGGCGAACGTTGTTGATGTGATGTGACATGCAGTTTCCTGTGCTCAATCGTTATAATTCCATGCCACTATAAGTCACCATTGCTGAGCTCGACATCAGCAATGGTATTAGTGCGAATTTGTGTGGGTATCAGTGTTGGGCCGGAAGCAATTGCATTGACTTTAATAGAAATTGAAATATTCAATTCTCATTCAAAATTTTCAAAATCTATATATTTTTTTATGTATTCATCGAAATTCGTCCTTCTTTACCCCAACTTGTATCAAATGTATGTACATATTATTACCATGTGAAAATGTGGTTAGAATTGGTTTTTTATTTATTTTTACGTTCGATGGTCATTGTAAAATTTATTTGAAGAAAAACATAAACTAAAATTTTTCAATTTCATTTTTACTATGGTCAATAATATTCTTAATATTGTTGTATTAGTATGACTGCATAAAAAGTATGCTTGAGAAATCTATGATATTTCTACTAATTGTATTGAGTTCTGGACGCTACCCCCAACCATAGAATTAATTGACTGACCAGTGTGGATTTTTTTCAAAGCAATACCCGTTTCAAATTATAACCATGCAGTTTTGGAATTTTTTCTCAGTGTATAAGTTGACTTTCCAAACGGTATCTTCAACATTACATTTTTATGTAAATAAAAAAAAAAAGTTGTCCCAACCACACATAACTTACATAACTGCCTCCCAAATGATTTTCCAAATTATAAGTATCATCCAAAACTAACAGAATCTATTGCGATAAGCTAATAAACCACTAAAATGTATTCTCAGAAACATACAAGAATCCGTGAATTTCCAATAAAAATTCCTGTTTAACCATTCAACACTTAACAGAAAAAAAGTTGGATTTGGAATCAAAATAGCCTTGAAAGTAAATAGAATGAACAAAATTAAACAGAAATTGTAAAAAGCAAACAAATACTTGAAGTACAATGAAGCAAAACGCGTGTAGAATAAGAGGATTGTTATGGTTTATCGCTTATTTTTGCTGTTTATTTTGGAAACGTTCAAACGTCGCAATTAAACCAATAAATACGGTTCTTTTCGAATCCCAGAAAAATCAAATATGACTTTTTAATTTTCCACAAAAAGTTTAATATTATTTATTTTTAGTTGCTAGCTTGTTTTATTCAAATTTTTCGTTTTATCTCAGTTTCATTTGCTTTGGTACTTAGACCCAATAGAATTACAAACCTTAAATTATTGTGAAAAATGACTGAAGGTCAATCTGCAGATAAATATGGAAATAGGAAAATAACATCCACTACATCTACTAACACCAAACAATTAGTGAAACAATGAAAACATTAAGATTATCTAATTACAAATAAAAATGAGTAGACATTTTTGTTTGGCTCTTTTGATAGGCTAACAAGCAAACAAACAACTGGCCTCTGTTTAGAATTCCACTTTTTCATTCGCAACGCACAAATTAAAGAGTCATTGGGAAATATTTACGATTTTTATGGCTTGCCGTTGGGTATGCAAACCAATTTTTTTTGTTTTTTATTTTTCGTAGAATTCAATTAACGTCAACACTCATAAACGAAATAACGTAAACACGCTTTCGGCCAAGCATTAGGTGTAATTGACTACCCTACATCATCAGATGACAGTAGGTTACAAAATAAAAAGACGAGTTAGTTGTCAAGTTAATTTCTAGGGGGTAGACGTAGTTCTCATACATTGTGGAGATTTTGTGCAGTCGAAAACATAACAAAGCTCGCCCAAATGAGTGTAGAGTATAGGGTACATTGCCATACCAGGAAGAAGAACTCTCTGCTAACATTTTAATGAGCACCCATTATTAAAAAATTCTGAAATGGTTTTATACTTTTTCTTTATTTTGAATCACGCACAGAATTATTGTTCAGCCAAAACAAGAAGTGGTCAACCTTCAGACGTGACTGAAAACCTGCTAACATCGGCCGCGTCTGCTGTTGCTGTGTTGGTCACTTCTCATGTGACTTTTTGGTAATTCGTACCTATTCGTACAGGCTAAGAAATACATCTTGAACTGTGATGTAGTTTCCACAAATTTGTGACGCGGTTTCCAGCGGTCGTCTTATTTTTAATAATATAATATCGTATAGTTGACTAATAATATGTCACCTTAAAGGTTCATTAAACTTGAAATGATTATAATGTGTTGCAGTATTTACATTATTGTTTGGATTTGTTCAAAATTTGCATTTGGTTTTTGAAAGAAACTTTGATACATGTTCGTTGAAACAATTAAAATAAGTTCATAGTGGAGATGCCCTCGTGATTATGTATTGGAATGTGCAACTTTTGAACTTGTGCTTACTGTCACTTGAAACTTTTTATTTTGTCAAAATGTCAATTGTTCAGGAAAGAAGTCGGGTATATGGTTCGAGCTTCCAACAACACATATAAATGGGGCGAAATGTGGTCTTGAGACCATTTTTTATATTCGAGGTACTCCTAAATGGTCGCAACTGGAACTGGAGCAGGTTCCAGTAGCAGTAAATAAATGTCGGCAATGTGCTATTGTGGAAAAACTACAATTTTAGTTCTTAAATATTTTTCATTTTGTTGCTTAATTGTGTTCAAAACTAGAGAGTGGACTGTCTTCGGCTATACCGAAGCTGAAATACCCCCACACAGTAGGAAGAAGTACCTCGAACATAAAAAAATGTGGTCTCAATACCCTATTTTGAGCCAGTTATAGGTGGTTTTGAAGAGCGGACTATGACCAAAATCCGTTTCCAAAAAAATGTCCAATCACGAAAAAAAAAATTGGTCTCAAGACCCCATGTTCCGAAACCCCAAGACTTGAAAAATATTGACCTTTTTTTTCGGTGTATGGGAGCCACGCCCAGTTTTTATCCGATGTGGCTGATTCTCGAACTTGATCTTAGTATTTACGAGAAAAACATGTACCCAATGTTTCAAGTCGATATCTCCAAAACTGCGACCGCTATCGTGCGGACGGACAGACAGACGGACATCGCTAAATCGACTCAGGAGGTGATGCTGATCAAGAATATATATACTTTTCCATACCGGACACGCCTCCTTATGGGCCTTACAAACGTTGTGTCAAAGTTAGTATACCCTGCCACAGTGAGTGTGGGGGTATAAAGATTCCTATAATTATATGGAAATTTTACCGAATAATTTGTGAATTTGTAGGACATCTAAATGAACTTTTTGATTTGACTTTTGACTCATTTATCATCCTTATGGGAAACCTGATGGCACCATTAGTTCCTACCACGTTGTTTAGCGATGTCGTGATTGTTCATCATCACCTACGTACATAGATCGAAATCGACGGCCAGCGGCACGCGTGTCCGCCCAAACAAAAATTGTCTTTTTCTTTTATTTAATTGAAGCGGTAGTAAAGTTGTGCAAATTTTGCAAATAATAGCCTTGCCAAAGGCATAATCAACAACAACTACCTCAAACAACTGCCATCAATAGCAACAACATCAACAGTAAACATACAAACCCAAAAAAATTACCAACCAAAAATCATGTTAGCTTAATTTGTGCTTTAGCATGACTCCATGTTTGAGAGCAGTGAACCACTCCACTGCCTGGGCAGTGGCAGACTGGCAGTCAGACTCGACCAGTCAGCAGTCGACGTATTTTCGGTATTTAAACTGTAACAATAGCGGCGCAGCGAAATCATTTGATTACCGCCTTTTATTGAACATGTCTACCACACACTTTTGCCCAGCTTTTTGTTATCTGCGGGCCTACTGTTTAACTTGCCTCTGGGCGCAAAATATGTTAATGTTTTAATTAGCAACAATGTTTGCACAACATTTGGCAAGAGCAAAGGTTAACGTGTATAATCAAAAAACGAATGAGTTCAATTAACATGGAACTGAGATTTAGAAGAAGTATGAATTGTCGTCTTAACGTAAATTATTGTTTATTTAAACTAAACCTACCACTTGATTGGATTGTTTGCATTCCATAATATAAAATAAAAATCATATCGATACCATAACGCACAATCGTGGTATAAACATGGAAATTGAGTTTTCGGTTGTTTTTTTTATTCCTGAGAAGAAGCTACATCGGAAGGGCCATTACAGTTGCATATCAGCACTCGGAACACAGAAGATACAATCAAATTAAAAACATCTATCAACAATAGTTAAAACTTTCTTAACTAATTTTTTCTTTACAAAATTTTACATGAATTGTACTACATTTTTCTATTACATCATTAGTTTAAATTCATATTATGCTATGGTACCGTATTTGCCTTTTGACATATTTGGAGGTCTTCATTAGTAAATCGATTTTTACATTATAAAGTATATGTCCAATTACTTATGTCAATTCAGTGTTAATTTTTTGCTCAACTTGAAATAATAAACAGACTGAACTTTGCTACAATTGTTCATATTTGTCGAACTCGTTGACATTGGAAAACCTTGAAATTTTACCCAAGACCGCCTCAAAGGTGAACTACATTTGAGCTAACTGCTAGAGAAACAATACATATTTAGTTAGTTTACGTTGGATATGCTACTTACATAAACTAATTATTGTTAAAAAATCTAAACTTGAAAAGATGCTAACATTGCCCAGGCCGACTACAACAGGGCGACTACAACAGGATCGTAGCTTAGTCTAAAAACTTTTAAAACCGAAACCAAATTTCGGTCGGTCTCTAGTGATAAAATCTGCAATGACATTAGGAACAAACAAACCCTTAATTTGAAATCTGAATTGCGGAAATTAATTTAAAGGAAATTTATTTTCTGGTTTTTTATCGGTTTAAGGGTTATAATTAAAAAACTTGTTTATTACTCTTTTTTATTTCCCCGTGAAAAACCTAATTTTTACTCTTTTTCCCGAATGCGAACCTAAGAACGAAATTTCGGCCTGTAAGCTTAAAAAATACGAAAGTTATAGCTCCACCCCCCTTCCCTTTATCCCCACACCCCCATCCTAGAGGTATACAATTTTATTTTGTCAATAAGAACCCACCCATCAAATTTCATCATTGCAGCTTGAAGGAATCGGAAGTTTTGTCATGTTTAAGAAAAAGGGGTTTGAGTCCTACTCTGATAGTCCTCAAAATTGAATAAAATGCATAGTCCGGAGTTCTATTTATGAAACAACTTTCAACTTCCACATTAGCTATAGCTATAGTGTATGGAAAAGCTCGCCGCAGATTTGAGGATATATATATCCACGGGAAAAAACACACTAATTTGATAAAATTTAATGTTTACTAAATATATTTTGTATTTTAGATTATTTTCTACGTAATTTTTTTTTTTTAGAAATTTGTGAAATATGTGAACTTTTATTAAATTTTGCAAAGAAAAGAAAGACATGTTTTGATGATGTAATTGTGTCCTAATGTGGAAATAGAACTGTTACATTAAAAAAGCAATTAAAAAAAAAATATAAAGCAATGGATTTAAAAAAAAAATATCACGGTTGGCGGGCTTGAACCTATGACAGCCGCAGAGAAAGCGGAAGTTCTAACCAACTGAACCACAGCAGCTCTTAAATGACTTCAGCTAATTTTCACTTCAATTTTCACTTCAAAAAAAAGTTGGAATTTGAAAGTGAAAATAGACTTCAATAAGCATAAACTTATTTATTGTTTATCGTTTTACCTCCCAAAATCCCTCAAACCAAAATTAAGGAAGCAAAAATATTCAATTAATTGAATTTCAAAAATAGTTTTTAATTGATTTTGAAATATGTATGTACAATAGAGTGGTTCTTGTTTTTCGATTTTTGTAGAAGTACGCCCCCGTAGTTTGTTGCTTTTGTTCCTTTTTTCCGTAGGCCCCAAAAAATTTAATTTGTATTTATTGGTCTTACAAGGGAGGCGTCCACCCAAAATCAATATTTTTCATCGAAAAAAGTTCGTAAAATACGACTGGGTTTGCTTAGGAAAAGACCAAAATAAACAAGATAGGATAAAGGAATTCGTTTCGGTTCTATAAAATATAACGGTTTCGGTTCCGGAACCGATTCTTGGCGGTCCCTGATCTTGAGTAATACTGAAGCGATTCGGGAGCCGTTTTTTCATTTGGAACGGAATGACAATGTAACTGGAACACATTGGAATTAGACCGAAACAAAGTGGAATTTGAACAAAATTTTGAAATGGATCGTTATCGATAAGTACCGAAAAATTATCGAAAACTAGAGAGTGCAATATAAATAATTTTAGAAAAACTTAGAAAATTTTTTTTGTAATGTGTGACAGCCAAGTCTATTTTTTTACGATTGGGCTGTGTCTCGAACTTGATCTCAGCCGTGAAGAGAAATACATGTACCCAAAGATTCAAGTCGAGATCTCCAAAACTGCGACCACTATCATGCGGACGGACAGACAACGGATACGGCTAAATCGACTCAGGAGGTGATGCTGATCAAGAATGTATATATACTTTGCCATACTGGACACGCCTCCTAGTGGGCGTTACAAACGTCCACGTTATCGAAAAATTATCCAAAAATTAATCGAAAAATGGTACTTGCAGGTGCAGGGTATTCATGATTCGGTCAGACCGAAGATAATTCTCTTACTAGTTTTATTTACAATATATTTAGCTTTTTTTGTAAGTAGTGGCCTCGGGGCTTTAAGTCTTGTAAAATTTTTAATTTCATTATGCACTTGCATGCCTCATGTTTGTAGTTACATGTGGCGTCATGGAAGTACGTACCGAATGTATTGCACAATGGCATCAGCAACAAAAAACAAATGCCACAACCAGCCAACACACCAAGCACCTAATTTCAGGAAATGCAACTCACGAGGCGGAAAGTATTGTTGTTGTTGCATTTATTGGAACTTGAATTCGCTGAATGCGCTTAGGGAATTTGGTTGGCAAACAAACACCTGAAAGTCAGACACAATCTCAATGTGCAGTGATTTTTAGAATGTGTTTTAAAATGTTTTTTAAATTACGTGTATATATTTATTAGTACCGTGTGTGTACAGACGTGCTATATATATTGCACTAAACTATGTCCCACCGAAACATATGTGGTATTAAGTAGTTGAAACCCCCAAACCCCCTCCTCCTCTTTTATTGCACGCGGGCCTGACTGGTACTCATTCGAAAGAGATCCAAGAGAACTTTCCAATGGTATCAATATCGATACTAGAAAGTGTTCGAAACAAATCAAATCATATAACGCTTAAATATATTTTTTTTTATTAACAACCCCCCCTCCTACCAAATTAAAACTACGACACTGATTGCAGTTATATATTTGTGTTTTATTTTCATAATTTTTTTTTTTATTTTTGTTGTACGATTTTACTTTTAAAGCTTCTTTGCTACTGCTACTGTCCGTCAATTCGCTTCACTGGTTATGAGTGTTATTGTGTCTTGTGCCGTGTGTCTTGAACTCAAGACTTCTACCAACTTTTTTATAACAATGTTTCAATGCAATTGGATGTTCTGTGAAGTTCAAATTTCACAACAACAAATTGCATGTTTTCCTTTATAATTTAGTAGTATATTAATACGCGAGTGTGCATATGAGTATGTACATATTTATAATTATAAAAACCCTGAAATAATTTGTTGTAATCAAAAGTGGTATTGTGTAGTAGACACCTCAAACAAAAAGTGGTAGACTTTGATATAATATTCTCAGAGCAGACACTGCAAAAAATAAGTGTTATGAGCGAGATAACTAAATATTGCGAAATAAATCTACTTTGGTTTATGGATATGAAGAGATTCCTCATTATTGGGATTTGTCACCAGTCAGTTCTTATCCTAATAAGAAACATTTCTAACCTGAATCGACTTGGATCCACTCTGAGCATTGCTGCATATATAGTATGTTACGTTATATTGAAATCTTAGCAATGGTCATTTCCTCACTTGATTCCAAATGAAGCAAATTTGCTAATAAAATAAATAGCATAAATTCATATAAATAGCAACCACACTAGATTCTCAAGTAACGAGTGATTGGCGACTTTAAGGTCATTGCCGCACCAAAACCACGACGAGTGTGTCGAAAGTGATTTTAAAGCATGTCACACGCATAACATCACTCGGCACTCGGTAACTAAAAAGTAATTCTGGGACCATAATTGTGTTTGTGTATGTGTTTGTATCTTACTATAGTAACGAATTGACTGATCCATTACGAGTACACTTGACCTTCATGAAAAGTTTTAAATTTTTACTAGACTCGGTACGCGGTAACTCATGCATTACGATTACGCATGAGTTTTTGTAATTTGTGCGTAGCGATTGGATTGACAATGAAATGTTTCTGTATAGAAGATTAAAAGAAATTTTTTGCATTGTTCTATTTTATGTTTCAGAAGTCGATTGATCAAAAAATGAAAAAGCAAATAACATTTCATAATGTGGTATTTAGTTTGGTATTTTAGTTTAAAACTTTGGCATCAGGGCAATCTCGATGACTTTGTGTTTTTATATTAAGTTCGTGTTTCTCACCGCACATTGGCTGGACATCGAAAGCCAAACTATGCCTAATCTTTAGTAGATTGCGTACTATCTTCTCTTTGACCTTTTTTTCAATAACATCAATGGCAAGTTGCAGAACATCAAATTAGTCTAAGGCATTTGCAGTCCGAATATTTTCTAGTTTGTTTCTTATGTCTTTTGTTTTGTAATCGCCTATTGAAAGTCAATAGATAGTCACAGCACAAATACTAATTTGTTGGCTAAATTAATACATTTTGTACATGAACCCGTATAACCTCGCTGTGTAATTATTGTGGCAAAACCGCCGATATGGGGGTATGATTAACACTCATTCTTAATTATTGCCATTGTTGTTGTTTTTTTGTTTTTATGTTTAATTTGCGTTTTGTAAAAAAGAATTATTTTGTGTTCTTTTTTCAGTTCAAATTTGTATTTAATTGGCATTTAACTTCTTTAAGCCAAAGTTTATTAACCTGACCCTAACCACCTTCAACAAATGAACTAACTGCAACATTATCACCAGGGCTGAATTTTATTTGGACGAAAAACTTGAAAATATGTATGGAATATGGACGATAAAACAGGAGAAATATGGACGAAAAAAAAAGAAATATTGACGATAGATTCATTATTTTTTTGGGTTTTTGATGTTTTTTTTACATGTCAATTCATTAATTAATTGTAATAAGTAGGGGAGTGCCCACCTACTGGCACCCTAAGGTATTGAGGCCATAACTTTCCTTCGACACACAATTTCGCGGAGCTCTCGAATTAACTCACGCAACAAGGGAGTATAGAAATGCATATCCAAAGTGCCAATCTTGGGACGAATGCCAGAACGAATGCCAGGAAACAGTTTGAGCCAAGGGTCGATGTCGTTGCCCATGTTACTGGAAATGCCAGTGCTATTGACAAATAGAAAAGTTAACTCTAAATTTCTTCCATTCCCCCATCAGCACTGGCATTTCGAATAACATGGGCAACGACATTGGCAGCTGGCTGCAACTATGTCAGTCCAGGACCAGGACGAGTACAACTTCGCGCTTGAACTAAACATTAAAAACAATTGATTTCTAAATTATCCGAAATCATCAAAGCCGCAATATGTTGCAGAAACCGAAAATTGGATGGTCAACATTCGCCAGCCAGAGAACATGTTTACCATCCAGAGAGAACATGTTCGCCATCCAATATTTGTTTCAGCAACATCTACATGTCACCCTAAATGCACACTAGCAAATATTGGATGGCCATCCAGACAACATGTTTTGCTAGTGTGCAATATTTGCTAGTGTGCATTTAGGGTGACATGTAGATGTTGCTGAAACAAATATTGGATGGCGAACATGTTCTCTCTGGATGGTAAACATGTTCTCTCTGGATGGTAAACATGTTCTCTGGCTGGCGAATGTTGACCATCCAATTTTCGGTTTCTGCAACATATTGCGGCTTTGAATTGTTGATGAGAGAATGAATGTGCAAAATTTTCTCGGTTTCAGTTGAAAGCTGAGTTCAATAATAAACGGAACTTAAACATTTCGAAAAACGATTTTGGCAGTCGATCTAGCAAAAGTCTCGGAAATCGACTATCTAAAAAAGGTGCCCAGCAATAGCTGTCGGGATTCGCACTGATTAATACCGGGATTTTCGGGACTTACGGGATCTACAAGGATTTAGTCACTTGTGTTCCGCTTTATTTCAACTCTCTTAACTAAGTATTGAAAAAATATACTAAAGATATTCATTTAAAGTGGGAAACCCCTCGAAAGTTACTTAAAAGAACTGTCACATTTCATATGTTTTGACTGCTCATCTGCACAACTGAATCGTTTCCGAGGGGTTTCCCACTATAAATGAATACCCTTAGTATATTTTTTTATACTTAAGTAAGGGAGTATTGAAATAAAGCGGACCACAAGTGACTAAATCCTACTGTTTTGTAAATCTTTTATAAAAAAATTTGGAAAAAATAAAAACAAAAATTACTCTATCATTTCCATGCCGCCTGGGCATGGATTTTACCTAAAAGGGAAAAAGGTACTTTTTGTATCCATTTGAAGAAAAAAAGGGATTTTTTAACTTCCATTATTTTTCATATATTATATACTTATATATAAGTTTTTATTATAAATGATGCAGTTTTGTTCCTTGGAAGTTTTTCTACAAAGTACCTTTCAATGAGCCTATTTACACTATCAGTTCCATGACGAAAAATCTGACAAAGAGCTAATAAGAACTGCGGAAGTGAAAACGGGATAGAAAATTTTGCACCGAAAATCCATACAAAAAACGTAAAAGGCGGCAACTCCATGCTTCGTTTATTTACATTTTCATATAAAAACTGTCAAATTTCGTCTTGCCCATGTCAGTGTAAATTCAAAAAACGGCATGCCCATGCGTCATGGGAATAACGCCTACTTTTACATGCCTGGTACTAGCACGTGTGGCTCTGGGTAAAAGTCGGTTCAGTACGTAAGTGAGATTATCAAATGCCATCACTGATTCCTGGCCTGCGAATTAGGTAGATTGAATGTCACTTTGACATGTTAAGGAATTCGCTTAATCTGTTTTTCTATAAATTTTGTACAGTCTGGCAACATAAGCTTCGCCTGCAAAATATTGCCCAGCTGTTTAACCAACTTCATTGTACACTTTTCCCTGATTTCTTAAAAAATATTTCAATTTAAGAAGTTGAGAGTTCCGGAGCAATTGAAATGGAAATTGCGAATACTTTATACAGCAAGGATGAATATGTTGAAACGGTAATTACAAGTACTTAGAGGAGACATCGACTAATGACTCACTCATAAAAATACTTCCTTCTTCTATAAGGCGTCTGGTAATAAAGTAAGCCGCCAAACCGTTCTCTGCGGGTCACAAAATATTGTGCTCAATGGCAAAGTGATAGTCCAGAGTGGAGCCATAATTCGTGGCGATTTGGCGAACGTACGGACAGGGCGCTATTGTGTGATTAGCCAAAACGCAGTGATTCGACCGCCATATAAACAGTTCAGCAAAGGAATCGCCTTCTTCCCCATGCACATTGGTGATCATGTGTATATAGGCGACGGAGCGGTTGTTTCGGCAGCTGTTATTGGCTCATTTGTTTACATAGGCAAAAATGCTATAATTGTAAGTAAGTTCGACTTGCACTTTGCCATACACTAAAACCATACAAAAACACTTCAGGGAAGACGTTGTGTTTTGAAAGACTGTTGCATTATCGAAGACGGAGCAGTGTTACCACCGGAAACAACCGTGGCCAGCTATATGCGATACACTGCTAAAGGCACAATAGAGGGTGGACAGGGAAATCCGAATTTCGTACCAGCGGCAATGCAAGATCAAATGGCCGACTATACAAAATCGTATTATGAGCACTTTGTTTTTCGCCTCCCATAGGTATTTCAATTCTAGTTTATTTTCTTCCGTTCGCCCTACAACAATCTTCTGATTACATTTTTAAAAAATAAAGTAAAACAATTCCAGAGTAAATTATGTTAAAAGAAATTGATGAATATAACAAATTGGTTTTGAATTGGATTCAATCAATCACGCCAGTCTCACATTCGTATGCCTGGTGGCCCATTTCGAAAACGGGGAACGTCATACCAGTACGCCTCGCAATATGCAGAGCGGTTTCTTCAGAATTATTCAATGTCTGAGCATTGATGTTGCGGTCCATGAGAAGGGTTATGGCAGTGTTGCGGCAATTCGAAACCGTGGCAGTAATGTGCAGTGCAGTCTGCTGGCCCTCAGACCTGGTATTGACATCACTCCCGTTTTGCAGTAACAGTTCAGCACATTCAGCATTACTCCATTTGCAGGCCGAGTGAAGAGGGGTCCAACCCAAATTTGTCAGAGCATTCGGATTGGCGTTGTACTGCAATAGTAACTTGGCAATCTCCACAAAGTTATTGTAACAAGCTCTTTTTGCGAAAAAAAAACGTTTTCAACTGTATTGAAACGAATAGACTTCATAATTACCTGTGCAACGGTGTGTAACCATCATCATCGACTGCATTTACAGTTTTCGGATCCAATTTGAGGATTTTGCGCACTTCATCAATTTTGTTTTCGTTTACGGCCCACAATATCATCCGCTCTAGACTAGATTGGGGATTTTCGTCTTCGTGTATCAACTCATCTGCGTCGTCATCCCAGCCACTGACAAACATTCCTTGCGGCACTTTTGCGTAGCGCAGTTTGTCTATTTGCGATATATCATCGTCAGAATCGTAATCTCCCATTTTCAAAGGGTTTAATTCCAAAAAATTGTGTATTTTTCCAGAAAAATCGTGTATTGCAGAGATAGGATACCCAAAAAGTGCTGCCAGATGTGGCGATTTGTCGACATTTTGCCAACTTAAAACCTAATTTTGTGACGTATTTATGCAATGGCAACATGAAACGATGTTACCCAGCAACATGTAGGTTTGATATCGACTCGAGAACGACTTGGTATCAAAGGTTTTTCTCTAATGTCGAACGTTTGAAACGGAGTCGATACCGACTCGAGAATCATAGCTTTCTCAATAAAAAGGTGAGTTAGTTCTCGATTCCAGAAAAGGGTTAGTTCTCGAGTCGGTTTCAAACGTTAATTCTCAAATCGACTTTAAATAAATGAAATAGGGTGAATCATTTAAAGTGGGAAACCCCTGGGAAACGATTCTGTTGTGCGGAAAAGCAGTCAAAACATATGAAATTTGACAGTTTCCCACTTTAAATGAATACCCTTAGTGAAACGAGAATTAATTCATTTAAAATTGTAATTTTCTTTTTATGGCATTTTTGATAAGTAAAGATCCTTTTCCCTTTTTTTTTTGTTCACATTAGTTATCGACTCGAGAAATAAGGGTTTTCTCAAACCTTTGAGAACACATCGAGAACGACCTTTGATATCGAGTCGAGAACTAACCTTTGAAAACGAATCGAGAATCACAGTAGTTATCGACTCGACAAATAGGGTTTTTCTCAATCGTTTGAGACTGTGTTTGCTGGGTATATTTGTAAAATCTGACCCTTAAATGTTACTTTATGCCAGCAAAACTAAAAAAAACTTGGAAAGAGTAAAATGACGATAAGTTATGAAAAATATTTGGCAACGCCAACACGTTTCTTAGAAAATTTTAAATAATGTGGCCACTTTGTGAACACTAAATTAAACGTCAGAATCCTTATTTCTGTCATTTTGTCTGAAGTGGATCAACCTCATATATGAGTACAACTGTACCTACTTTTACATGCCTGAGCAGTAGTCGTACCAGATTGTACTAAAACGAGAACCCTGATGAGTACCTGATGAGTAACTCAACTATTTTGTGCATCACTAAAAATTTTTCATAATTTCAATTGAAATATTTATAAATTTTTGTGAAATCCATATTTTGAAGTGCGTGTAGCTGCCCGGGGAATAAATAATTCCAAAAAAAATGCCTCTTAAATTGGACATCAAGCGCCGTCTGACGTCGCGATCAGACCGTGTCAAGTGTGTCGACCTGCACCCATCGGAACCGTGGATGTTGTGTGCGCTGTACAATGGCCACGTACACATCATGAATTATGAGAACCAGCAATTGGTTAAAGATTTCGAGGTATGTGATGTTCCTGTGCGTTCCGCCCGTTTTGTGGCAAGGAAGAATTGGATCATAACCGGATCGGACGATATGCAAATACGAATTTTCAATTACAACACCTTGGAGAAGGTACATTCCTTTGAGGCGCATTCGGATTACATTCGCTGTATTGCAGTGCATCCAACACAACCACTTGTCCTGACCAGCAGCGGTAAGTGAAAAAAATTTGTGTACAATTCAATAATAAATTCGATAAGAGATGAGTCGGCTTGCGTCTTGGCTTCACATTCAAGCCGGCTTTCACGATCCAGGAAAGATGTCACTTTTGAAATAAATTGAATATAAAGTGAGTCGCTTTCTGTATTTGTATTGATAAAGCAGTCTCCGAATATTTCAGTTGGCTTGATAAGCTCAGGCGCACCAAATTGAATAAAAAAGAGTTAATTGACGTATTTTATCTATTAAAGATGACATGCTTATCAAGCTGTGGAACTGGGAGAAACTTTGGGCGTGTCAGCGGGGCTTTGAAGGCCACACCCACTATGTAATGCATATCGTATTCAATCCTAAGGATAACAACACGTTCGCGTCGGCCTCACTCGATCGCACCGTCAAGGTCTGGCAGTTGGGTTCTAATTTCGCTAATTTTACATTAGAAGGACACGAAAAGGGAGTCAATTGTGTTGATTACTATCACGGCGGTGACAAGCCTTACCTGATCTCAGGTGCTGACGATCGGATGGTGAAAATATGGGATTATCAGAATAAGACATGCGTACAAACACTCGAGGGCCATGCTCAGAATATATCTGCAGTCAGCTTCCATCCCGAATTGCCAATTGTTCTGACTGGCTCAGAGGACGGCACGGTGCGCATATGGCATTCGGGCACTTATCGCTTGGAGACTTGTCTCAATTATGGATTTGAACGCGTTTGGACAATCGCTTGCATGCGCGGCACAAACAATGTTGCCTTGGGCTACGATGAGGGTTCTATTATTATTAAGGTTGGACGCGAAGAGCCAGCTATGTCAATGGATGTCATCGGTAGCAAAATCATTTGGGCTAAGCACTCGGAAATGCAGCAGGTATTTATTTATCTATTTTGTATTCGTAAGTTGTATTTGAGTTGCATTTTCTGTCCGCTTTTGAAAAGGTCAATCTGAAAGCCTTGGCCGACGGTACGGAAGTCAAGGATGGTGAACGTTTGCCAGTCGCTGTCAAGGACATGGGTGCCTGTGAAATTTATCCCCAAACAATTTCCCACAATCCTAACGGTCGCTTTGTTGTGGTTTGTGGTGACGGCGAGTACATCATTTACACTTCAATGGCTTTGCGGAATAAAGCCTTTGGATCGGCTCAGGAGTTTGTTTGGGCCCTAGAGAGCAATGAGTATGCCATACGCGAAAACAATGGCACAGTTCGTCTGTTCCGAAACTTTAAGGAACGAAAGAGTTTCACTCCCGAATATGGGGCGGAGAATATATACGGCGGCTATCTCTTCGGAGTGAAGACCTCGTCCGGTTTGGCATTCTACGATTGGGAGACACTACAGCTAGTGCGCCGCATCGAGGTGCAACCACGTCACGTATTTTGGAACGAGTCCGGCAGTTTAGTCTGTCTGGCCACAGATGAATCATACTTTATATTAGCCGTGGACACAAGTGCAATTGCTGCCGCTTTGGAGGCAAAGCAAGGCTTGGAAGATGATGGCATTGAGAGCGCTTTCGACGTTCTAGGTACGTTAACAACAACAACCACAACAACAACGGCTACAAATATTAATTGCATTAATTGAATTTTTCCTTTTCTCAGGTGAGATAAACGAATGCGTCAAAACGGGTCTTTGGGTGGGTGACTGTTTTATTTACACAAATTCTGTGAATCGTATCAACTACTATGTCGGGGGAGAAATTGTCACAATCTCTCACTTGGATCGCACCATGTACTCACTGGGCTATGTGCCAAAGGACAACCGACTCTATCTGGGCGATAAGGAGCTCAACGTCATCTCATTTTCATTGCAACTCTCGGTGTTGGAGTACCAAACTGCAGTAATGCGTCGCGATTTCGAGCGTGCTGATGTTGTGCTTCCAACCATCCCCAAAGAACATCGCACACGTGTTGCCCACTTCCTGGAGAAGCAAGGCTTCAAATCACAAGCCTTACAGGTGTCTACGGATTCAGATCACAAATTCGATTTGGCATTGCAGATAGGGGAATTGGATATCGCACTGAAATTAGCGCGCGATTCTGAAAATGCACAGAAATGGTCACAATTGGCTGATGCTGCGTCGCGAAAAAATAATATGGCCCTAGTTAAGGAATGTATGCAGAAGGCAAACGACTTCAGTGGCCTTTTGCTCTTGTCGACAGCGTCCGGCGATGAGCAAATGTTGCAGGAGATCGGCGAAAGTGGCTCCAAGCAGGGACGACACAACATAGCATTCCTCTCATCGTTCTTACGATCAGATGTTCAACGCTGCTTGGACATTCTGATCGAAACAAATCGCTTGCCGGAAGCTGCGTTTTTCGCGCGCACCTACATTCCCTGCCAAATGTCGCGTGTTGTGGAACTGTGGCGTGAGGAGCTAACCAAATTCAATGAGAAAGCGGGACAATCTCTTGCCGACCCGGTCAAATATGAAAATCTCTTTCCTGGACTTGGTGATGCGCTGCGAGTGGAGGAGTTCTTACAAAGCAATGAAAAACTAAAAGTTTTGCCTGCTCGTGCAGCCGCCCAATTGCCATTGAACATCGAACGGAATCCAATAGAGGAGATGCATGCGGCGGAGGAAAAGGGTATTTTTGAAACCAATAGTAAAACCGGAGTTCCAGACTACAAGAAAAATGACGACTTTCTTGGTATTAGCAGTGGTAGCAGAGGTAGCGCCTCTGCACCAGCTTCGACAAAACCACCGTTGCCAGATCCCGCTGACGATGACGTCGATGATGATGGCGATGACGATCTAGATTTGGAGATAGAAGGCATAACGCTCGATGATAACATTGATATAACGGATGTTAATTTAGATGACGACTTTCTGAGTGATGACTAAAGCCGGTATCTTTGTACGTTTGCTTTTGAGCTGCAAACTTCTTTAAGTTTGAATTATTTTTTGTGGTCAGCTTAAGCTAACCATTTTTAGCTTGGGTCAAACACAATTTTAGCCTTACCAATTTACATCAAATTACATTCATTTTTTAATTTTATTAAATAGTAATTATGTAAACATTTAAATCTTTCTGATTGACAACCATGTGCTCTACATATAGCACGCAAAGCAGAAAACAAAGAAAGCATTTTCAGCTTAAGGCCCATTTTGCTGAAATAACACCTGTAATATCTGTTTCGTATTTCTAATGTGCCCTAATTAATGTGGTTAATGTGGTTGCGAAAATCAAATATGTATTCATATACACGCTACACTACATATTGTAATAATATTCTACCCCCCAATAAACTGAATATCAAAATGTATTTCTTTCAATTTAATTTTTGTTGAAATCCTCTTTTGTGCGATAAAGCCGAGTGAATGTTTTCCATTCAAATAACTCCTACAAAAAAAAAATTATAAAAATACGTTTCAGAACGAGAAAAATACAAGAAAAAAACTAGGGATTACATCCGTATGGATGCGGATGTAATATTGCTTATAGCTTTTTGCACTTTTTTGAGATTTGTTACTGTACAGTGTACGTGTTTTTGTTTTTTTTTTCAGGACGTCAAAATACCCATACACAAAAATTAAATTTTTCGAAAAGATTGTTAAAAACATCTACATTCGGCTCCGCACCAGCGGGTGTCATTTTCAAGCATCGGCATCGAGGCTTTTTACAGATCCGCACAGACATCCATCACATCCCTAAAAAAATTATTAATTTCCCTGATAACCTTCCCATTAGAGCAAAATTACCCCATTTTGGGGAACGAGGGGGACAATGTTGTATTATTCTTGTATTTTTTTCATTCATATTTTTAATAATCGAAACCGGTATTTTGGAAAGTCTGGTTACCGGAACCGAAATCAATATTTTTAAATCTGAGAAACGAAACCTGTCACTGTTTTTAAACATTTTTGATTGAATTTTTACTTTTTGCAAACGACTGAATTTAAGACATGACAATATTATATGTAAGATTTTTTATAAGTGTTCTTTTTCTTACCAGTTTGTGAAAAATGAAGCCAAATATTTACAGTCGAAATTAGTTTCAACTTTAAATTTCACCCATAGTTCCTGCTTAAAACATTGTTTTTCTCAAATGTCATCCAAAAGTATGTTTGAAAAAAAAGTTTATATATATTGTACGAAGTGGAATAACAATGGAATATTTAATTTTCCAAGTGGAATAAAGAAGTGGAATATAAAAATTTTAAAGTGGAATATAAATATTCCATTTTCAAACAAAAGTGGAATATATTTTCGTTATGCTTCTGGTCACACTGATATCACTATATAGAGTACTAAGTATCGAATACCTTTAGAAGTAATCATTCAATGAGTATTTCACAGTCAAGTATCGAATGGCTCATCACTAGTTGGCAGCACTGAGGCAGTGTTCCAAGCCGTCCGTAAATTATCGGCGGCGGCTAAAGGGACGTTTTTTGTCTGCGGCGCGGCTAGCCGGCTTAAAGCCGACATATTTTATCGGCTTAAAAATAAAAAACGGCTTGAAATCGGCTGCCTCTAAAATATTTCGCTCATACAAATTGGTAAACTCCGTGAAGCGATGCAAGCTGTCAAATCCAAATCGAAGCAATGGCGCGGGTGTTAATTGATAAAAGGAGATTCCATCATCAACTCCCGGAGATTAACTAGAGAGATGAACTTAAATTTTTTCACATTTTACTTTAAAAGAGCCTTTTAACACAAAAGCACGCGCGTCAGTAAAGGTGCATTTAGATCGCACGAACGAACACAACTTTAGTTGCGAAGTCTATTCGCAAACATTCGGCTACGAACCGAAGATCGCAAACCGGGCGGCTTACACCGACCGAATGAACGGCATTTTGTTCGGACGTTCGTGTGATCTAAATGCACCTTAAGAAAAATTCTTTCGAATACCGTTATTATCGAAAAAAAATATCGTTAATTTAAAAAATCGATATTCTGCAATAGCTGCAGAGATGCAAAATTTATAAATACAAAAATATCCTATATATACATACGAAAATATCGGCTAAGCCGACTCCGACGGCTCTTAATACAGCCGCCGACCAGCCGGTGTTAGCGGCGGCGGCTAAATTTTGAGAAAATCGGCGGCTGTGCGCGACGCCGCCGCCGCGCCGACACGGCTTGGAAGACTGCACTGAGCAATTAGAAAAAGTTTTGAGGAGGCCCGATTTTGCTTGCTAAATTTAATGAAAATTATATTTTGTTTTTAAATAGAAATCAGTGCAAATCATACTTTTCAAAGGTAAGCTACGGTTTCATCTCTTATTCGTCAAAATTGTGTATTGTGTAATTCATAATACATACAATACAAATATCGATTTTTTGTCAATTGTAACAACCTCATTCTCTTAGGAAAAATACGATTAAAATGAACCAAGTCAACTACGAAGACCAGCCACAGTCACAACAGGCTGGATTCGCACCACGTCGACATGATACCGCTACGGCTGCTGGAGATTTGCCTAATAATTTGCCTAATGGACAAGGGGTCGTAGTGGCAAATCCTAAAGTGCAGGTTCTTTCACGCCAATCAAAAATTAAAAAAGAGAAGATTGCAGATCTTACTACTGCCACTAGTAAATTGGCAATTGAGGAGTCCATGAAATTAGTATGTACATTTTTTTTATTACCAAACATTTATTGCTTATTCGCAATCCTTTCCACCCCTTGTGGGTTGTATGTGTATTAGAGTGGTTCTTATTTTTCAATTTTTCGAAATTGAACAAGTGAACCTCAGATTTTTAGGCGTGCTTGTATAGCCTCAAAGTTTAGGAAACCAGAGTCCAGAAAAAAATATTGACAACAAAAAAAATTAATAGCAATACGTTTTATAATGAGCAAAAAAACCCAAAAATATTGGTTTCCCTGAGGACCTAACCATTAGGGTAATATGACCCCATTTTTTCTTAAAAAGGGACATATTGCCCCTTTAGAGAAGCGAGTGGGGACAATAAAAGGTGCCCGGTTATCGCCCATGGCCATAAAGCATAAAATAAAATTTTGACTTTATGGCTGCCTTGGTAGGGCCCAAAATAAATTTGGGCGTTTTGTCCCCCCCGAAAAAGGTCATAACGCCCAATGACAAAAAGGTCGTAATACCCAAATTTTGGGCATTATGACCGTTGTGTGTACCATCTGCATATAGTAGTTAGGTGGTAAATTGCGTACGTTGCGCCGCACGCGAAAAATAACGGGCGCTATTTTACATATGAATATAATCATACTTATTACGACTGATTTAAAATAAAATTCGAAAACGGTCATATCACAATTTATTTTGGGCGATATGACCGGCCACTAATAAAAAATTTTGTTTTTTGTTTCCTTCTGAACCTTTTTTGATATATATATTTTTTTTGTGGGGTCCCAAAAAAAATTTTTTTGATTTATTGGTGACCGCCTAAAATGGATAATTATTGTTTTTTGGATATATTTTTCTGATTTCTAAAGGCATTTTTAATAAAAAATTTTTTTGTACTGGACCATATCTTGATTTTCCAAACTTCATATTTTTTTCTGAAAATTTGACAGTTTGGTCCTCTCTCATAAAGGAAAAAAAACTGGGGGTGGTGCACTTGCTCAATTTCGAAAAGAACCACTATAATATGTATATAGGCCAGACAAAGCCAGTTAAATAAAGAGTTATAATAAATAATGGGTTATAACATACTATTTTGTGTGGCGTTGATTTCCTGCCAAACACTACCAATTACCTGCTTCCAGTTGAGTATAATAAATCTATAAATATTTCTCGATACAGACTGATGCCAATGGACTAGCCATGAAAACTCCCGTTTCCATTCTGCAAGAACTTTTAAGTCGTCGCGGTATAACGCCTAGCTATGAGTTGGTTCAAATTGAAGGCGCTATACATGAGCCAACTTTTCGCTATCGAGTGTCATTCAATGACAAGGATGTGCCGTTTACCGCAATGGGCGCTGGTCGTTCAAAGAAGGAGGCGAAGCACTCGGCTGCTCGTGCTTTAATTGATAAGCTAACCGGGGTTCAACTGCCGGAATCGCAGACAGGTGCTGTCGGTGCTTCATCTAGCAGCTCTGCGCCAGCCGGGTGCAGTGACAACGCTAATGCTGTGGGTAGTGGAGAGTAAGTACTTTGATTGCTTGCTTTTGACATGTGCGTTAATATATTCAATGCATCTATATAGTGGCGCTGATAAAATTGTTGGTAATCCAATCGGTTGGCTCCAGGAAATGTGCATGTCTCGCCGTTGGCCCCCACCGACTTATGAAACAGAAACTGAGGTGGGACTACCGCATGAGCGTCTTTTCACGATTGCTTGCACCATTCTGACATTCCGAGAAGTCGGCAAAGGCAAAAGCAAGAAAATCGCTAAGCGTTTGGCTGCCCACAAGATGTGGACTCGCTTGCAGGAGAATCCATTAGATAACAATCAGGTCACTGAGTCGATGCGATCTGAATTGGATGGCGATGTAAGTTGTGTTGAACAAAAAAAGAAAAGATTACTAAACAAAAGTTATCGTGTCTGCCAAACCATTTATAAAAATCCTTTTGTAAATACGCGTATCTTAGCAGCTATTTCAAGCCACCATCATATTAATAAGCAATTTATCAAAAAGGTTTGTGAATTGCCACGCCACCTTTTAAAAAATCCAAAATCTTGCCCAAGAATCTCTAGCCATGGTCTCACAGAATATATACGTGCAATTGCAGCTTCTTAGGTTCACTGGCTTCAGGAGAGCTAATATGTCTGCCACGGCCATTTTTCTGAACTGTCACGTCCCGTTTTCGAAAACCAAAAATCCGGCTCGAGAGTCCCAAGCCCATGGGTGCATGGGACATATATCTGAAATTTTAGGTCTCTAGCTCCCACAGGGGGGTTTCTGGAAGGTGAGGACAGATCTCCTCCGACAGACAGACAAACAATGGGATTTTATATATTGTGATTCCAAAGCTACTAGTTTGCTGTGTGCGGAATTCACGTGCTCACTTTTGTTTTCTTCTTACAGAATCGTAATTGTGCAAATTATTATGGTGATTTGAAAGATATCAGTGTGCCTACACTGACCAGTCAACATAGCAATAAAGTTTCACAATTCCATAAGACACTTAAAAATGCTACAGGCAAGAAACTACTTAAATTGCAGGTGAGAACATTTTCTTTATATATTTTTAAATTCTGTGTTGGCCATGTGTCAGTGGACGGTTCCCTGCAATTCGCGGAGACTAATAAGATTGAAAACTCCATCATGGTCCTACTTAGGAATACTTTGTCATATGAATGTTTCCTTTCTATTTTAAAATCTACGTGTTTAAAGTCTAAACGCGTTTAAACTGCATTTTTTAATATTGCTCTGCAGGAATTTCGATATTTAAAATGGACGCGATTAGACGAGATTAAGAAAGACGACTATAAAATCATTTGAGGTATCCGGATAGTTTTAACATCCCAATTTTCTCTCATTTACTTTACAGAAAACTTGTCTCAAAGGCCCCAAAATTGATTATGTCAATTTGCTCTCGGATATAGCCAATGAAAATCAATTCGAAGTAACTTACGTTGATATTGAAGAGAAGACATTCACCAATCAATCTCAGTGTTTGGTTCAGTTGTCCACTTTGCCAGTTGGAGTCTGTCATGGTTCGGGAACAACCGCAGCTGACGCACAACGTCAGGCGGCCCAAAATGCTTTGGAATACTTGAAAATTATGACAAAAAAATGAAAAGGCAAAAACGCACATACTGCAAGTCGAACCGCATGAAGTTTTTCACGTCGAATCCATTTAACAATAACATACATATAACAATCACCAGTAATCCAACAAAAATGTGAAAACTTTCTCTGATATGCCATGCAAGCAAAAAAAAAGTATTTTTGCATTATTCAAATAATTTGTCAGTGTGCAGTGACTTGGCGAGGTGGGTGTCACTTTGAAATTAGGAATTTAGCTCTGCGAAAAAAAAACTACACTCTCAGAATAAAAAAGCGAGCGTCAGTACATTTCATCGCTCTTTTCCTCAGAGCATGACAATTGAATATATTGACATTTCCATGAGTATATTTTACAGAGCTTACACCCAAACGGCTAAAGTTTTTCTGTTTTCTTTGATACAATTTTTTTTTGTATCTTTTTTTAATGTTTTCATAAATACAGAAGTTCTGAGAGGTTAATCTAGTTATTTACACCGAATTGTTAAAATGTTTCCCAAACAATCGGAACTTTTATATATATAATTACAATTCAGCTAAATACATAAATAACTAATATATAAAATATACACATTTACGCTATAATTATTGTATGAATTAGAGGAACTATGAATACAAATATATATTATTGAATTGGTGACATCAACGTCGTAACGTAAATTAACAAAACATAAACAAAGCATAATACTTATCGAATGGTCGAACAGAATAATTATATATCAATTTGAATTAAACGAACGAATATATAAATATATATATTTTAGTTTATAGTTATTTATGTAACTAGTTTAAACAAAACATGAAACGAAAACAAACTCGTAAAAAAAAACTGAAAAACTTTGTCAAAATTGTGAAATATGCGGTTCACATAACTAAAACCATATAGTTGCTGCAATCTATATAGTTTTAAATCGTACAAGCTATACTTTGCATAGAGTATAATGCAAATTTTCCAGTACTACCGAACCACACCGCACCGCACAGCAGTGCACTTTACTTTAAATTTAACATTTGGTTTATTGAGTGGATAACCATACTTAAAATCAATTTTATCTTTTGTCAGTTACATAAACCCATGGAAAATTCTTACATTATTTTAGTGCAAAGTGTAGAGGTTGTAAATGAGAAAGGGATTGAATAATCCGAGTGTTTACACATAATAAGTGGGAGTTGCTCTATTGAAACACTTAAAATGAAATGCACTTTTCAACTACATATTATTAAACGTATTTCTTATAGCTGGTTATGGCATTATACATTACAATTTAGTTGTTTTATTTTTAATTTTGGTCTGTATGGCCAATTTAATAAATTACAAATGTTTTAGTATTGTGTAATAATCAAATATCTTAATAAATTCAAATAAAATACTATTTCAGCACAGAATGTTTGCTTTTTTAATTAGAGACTGGCCTACTTTTTCTAGATTTGTTTGTTTCGTGCCTACAATAAACATACAGCCATTGTAAAATTTAAAAACTGTGACGATTATTATTTTGCGTGGCAAAATACATAAGAAACAACCAAGTTTTATCATTCCAGCCAACACCAAATTTCGTATTTTACAATATTCGTAAATTACAAACTTTTCTCCAAAAAAAAATTTTAAAAAAATTGTGTTTGAAATTTCTATTAAAAAATATTAGAAAACTTTCACAAACATTACAAAAAAACAAAAGCAGACACTTTTTACAAGGAGCAATTGAACTCCATGTTTCGCCGTTTTCCGGGCTCTAGATTTTGTAAGTATTTATGCCCTTTTTTTGTAATTTTGTTTATGTAACTAACATTTAAGCGTTTCAAATAAAATAAAAAATAACATTAAACATTTAAAGAGTGGTGTCGTTTTTATTAAACTAAAGTTGTGAGATTCAATACGAGAATTCATTCGTACACGATATAAAAAAGATCGTAAATTACGAGTAAATTTCGATACAAATTATCGATATTTTTTATCGATTACGAAGAAAAAATGTTCATTATTTACGATTCGAGAATTAGGAAGAAATGCGAATTTACGAATTTTTGGCCGGCTCACGGTGTAGTAATCCACAATATTGTTTGACTTCACTTCAAAGAATAACTTTCGAACTCAGATTCGATTTAACAGCTGCCTACTGGTTTAAGAATGTTCATCGCAGTGCCAAAACAGAATGATGCAACCGGTGGAAAAGTGATGCAAATCCGCAAGAAAACGAAGTTGGTTGCGGTTTATTGTGGTGAATTTGTTTTTTTGCCACGAAAAAAGAAGAACGTGCTTTGGTTCAAAAGTCCTTTGGTTCAGCGAATGTGCTGCGGTTCAAAAGTCCTTTGGTTCAAAAGTTATTTGGTTCAAAAGTCCTTTGGTTCAGCGTAAGAGCTGTCAAAAAGTGCTTCGGTTCAAAAGTCCGTCGGTTCACAGAAGGTGCTGCCGGCCAACGCGAAATTTCGCAGTCGCCGCGGAACTCGCGTTCCTTTTAACTTCTATATTGCCAGTATCCTATCTCCGCAATGTGTTTTGAGCTCACTTTAAGAGCGAAATAGCAAGCATTGAATTTTGTATTATTGTGAATTTGACCCTTATGCAGTCGTAAACCATTTTGTGAAGATTCCTCTGATTTTATCATACAGGGTATTCTAACTTTTTTAAAGATAAAATTTTGTAGCATTTCATTAATGAATTTTTGTATGACAAAATCAGATGCGAGTTCATAAAATAGGATTTATTGGAGGAAATGTTCATCGTAGATAAAAAATTATTGAAAGGTACTTTGTAGAAAATTTTCCAAGGAACAAAACTGCATCATTCATTAGAGTCTATTTACACTATCATTTCCGTTTTTAGAATCTACACTGACCTGGTCATGCGGAAATTTTTTAGTTTTTATATGAAAGTGTAAATAAGCAAAGCATGGAGTTGCCAACCTTTATGTTTTTTGTATGGATTTTCGGTGTAAAATTTCATATCCCGTTTTCTTATACTTATATATAAGTTTTTTAAATAGTCTATTTACACTATCAGTTCCATGACGAAAAATCTGACAAAGAGCTAAAAGAACTGCGGTAGTGGAAACGGGATAGAACATTTTGCACCGAAAATCCATACAAAAATCGTAAAAGGTGGCAACTCCATGCTTCGTTTGTTTACATTTTCATATAAAAACTGTCAAATTTCGTCATGCCCATGTCAGTGTAAATTCTAAAAACGGCATGCCCATGCGTCATTAGAATGACTGTGTAAATAGGCTCATAAGTAAGGCATTCAATCCCGAAGTGTTTTTTAAAATCCCGGGATTTCGGGATTTGAAATTACAATCCCGGGATCCCGGGATTTGTTCGGGATTTTCGGGATTTTCCAATTAAATACAATAGTTTATATAAAATTAAAGAAAAAATTGTTGCAATAATATTTTAAGTTTAATTCGACAAAGAAAACATATTTAATAAATATTACATTAAACAAAACAAATTATATTTAAATAAATATAGTCAAACAAAAAGTAATTCTTTTTAAATTAGATTGATCGAACAAATTATTTCTTTTGCCACGCTGAATCCGAATATAATTATAAAATTCTGCCAGCTCCATTTCATGCTAAACGGTCAACAATATACGGTCAACAAAATAATTTTAACATATATTTTTTTGAAAAAAAAATAGTTTAAATTGAAAAAATTTTATTCAAATCGATAAAAATTGTTTGTTAACCGTTATTGACAAAAAACTTGTAAATTTTTGTGTGTTTGAGCACTAAATTTTTTGTGGAAAAACGTCAAAAATATCTTAAACAATGCTTAAAAAAATGCATTTTTGAATCCCGGGATTCCGGGATTGAGAAAACTTCCGGGATCCCGGGATTTCGGGATTCGGGATCCCGGGATTGAATGCCTTACTCATAAGTGATAACTTTTACCTCAGAAAATTTTTGTGTAAAAAAATTTAAAAAAATAAAGTTTTTTCAACTTTGGTCACCAAATTGCTAACACGTTATAATTTATTTGGTAAAATTTGTTAATATAATCTGTTTATCTGTACATTACTGAATATCGCCAGAATATCGTCTTTTCAAGAACAATATTTGAGCAAGTTCCGCGGCTGAAAAGCTGTGACTCCCTGAAATGACAAACCATCGATAAATGGTGGCGATAGTACTATCGATAAATACGAACCTTCAACATCTAGAAAATAACGCTTCGAAGCTTCTAATTCATCGTTGAATATTGTGAAACGAAACACAAATGTTTATAATAGAAATTCAGATAAATAAAGTTCTCGGCTGCGAGGCGGCCCGATTAACTTTTTCCGGACCCAATCGATTCGCTTACATAATACAAAGTGTGAAACAGAGCCCGTTCTCAATGGCCGTAAAATTGATTTTCAGTTCGATGTCTTTCAAAGGCATACACGGTGGCAATGTACGCATCAAGTTTCTCATACCAAAGCGGAATCCGGTAGAAACGCGGGAGTTAGACACGGAAGATGATGATAAACCCTGCACCTCGAAACAGGCAAAGGAACGCGAACTCAGGCGCCAACAAAGGCAATGCAAAGAAAGTAAATACGCATTTCATGAGATAACAGCTCAACGTGCTTTTCACAATGCGGAAAAGATCCGTTACTCGGTAGATGGAGGCCCAGAATATTGGGCATCCGTAACTGAATTCCAAAAAAAATTCAACACCAATGTTGATTATGGCATCACGGGAGCCGCTCACATTGAAAGGGTCTTAAGTGGAGATTGGTTGGGATGGATTAAAACGTCACTAACATCGGTTTGGAGCCAAAAGTATGTATAATCTTGAAGTCTAATTTGCAAATAATACCTCATAGAATTCCTACATTCTAATAACGTTGTAGCCAAACTGCTGCGGATCCATTTGCTGACTTTGTGAAGTTATATTTGAAGTTCAACTACAAGAGAAACCATATAATTTCAAAAGTAACTAAATGCTGCCTCACTGTAAAGGCCGCAATGAATGTCATAGAAAAGGCAGAAATGCTTAAAATATTCCGCGACACCAGCAAGATTTTCGACCATATTACTTGCAACGAATACAGAGTGGGATTTCTAATACCGATTTCGCACCAATTTATTAATATTGAAGACATTGTAAGATGAAGTTAATTACACTTATTTGAAATTTCATGATGCGTTTGTAAGTACAAAACAAAAAACCACAACATTTCATTTAATTTCAGACAACAGAAAGTTTTGACTTCGTCAATTTGAAAACCTGTATTCGATTGGCATCCAGTAAAGATAGTGTATACATTTGGGAAAATGCCAACCATGCCGTCCAATGCTTGCTTCTGGTGTCTCTTCAACTTTCTATGGCCTTTCAGTGCAAGCAAAGTTTGATCTATTTGCAGAAATTGGATACTGTGAGTACATTTCATACACATATCACATAGTTTAAGTAAATTGAATTGAAATGTACAGCTCCAGAAACACCAGGCCATGCAATTTGTGACCGCAGCATATCTCCAAAAGCATGGCCACCCCAATATAGTAAGATTGCAGTTAAGTTTTGAATTAGATTCTTTGATTTAGCCGCTGTTGTTTCAGAAATGGACGAGCAAAAACTATCTTCAGCGTATTATAGATGTATGCGCTCAGTTGGGTGTTACTGCAATAATCGAGTATCCGGGTGCGTTGCCTGTGCATCCGATAAATGCACATGTCGTAAAGTGTCTTCAGGCTGCCGACAGCGGCATTTGGAATATGGAAGTTGTGAAAATTGGACAGACCTGCTCTGGGGACCAGTTGCTCCATTGTGTAGAAAAAAATTTAAAATGAAATTTTACTTTAAAAGTAACCACTTGAATTTTATTCCTTTCGGAATCCTAAACTGACTTTGTTTGCAGATAAGACAAATGTATTTTCAATATAACGCCGACAAATAAATGAATTAGTTTCAACTCATATTTATAACTACTGTGAAATTGTTAAATGTGGTACATTTGTAAAAACCATACGCGGTCCCTGTTGTTGTTGGCCACCACGAGCTGAAAATCATCAAACTATTTTGGATAAAAATTTCTAACATTATTAGTTACACGGACTCTTTTACATGTACTTTTTAACTTGAATATCATAATGAATGTATAGCAAGATAATTATAATTCATTACTTGCGATTTATATTCACGACTAAATTGGCTTAAGGCCGCAATCGTGCAATCTAAATGTACCTTAACAGTTCCAGTAATTGTGTGCACAAATTTTTTGAATAACGGGAAATATGACAACATATTTTCAAATTTGTATTAAACTTTGTTTATACAATTCAAAAATGATCAAAAAATGTTGCATAATAAAAAAGAATAAAAAACAAGTTTTTTAAAATTAAACCCTTTAACCGACTAAAAAGCAGAAAAAAAATGTCCTTTAAATTAATTTCCGCAATTTCGAATTAAAATTAACGGTTTTTGGCTACTTTCTTCCTGATATCATTGCAAATTTTGAAGTCGAATGAAATTGAAATGAAAAAGCTCGCCGCAGATTTGAGGATATACAAGCAAGTTAATATAAGGGTTTAATAAAAAGTGGTATTGATATCAAATATTTGATCGATAACAAGTAAAATACTCGTTTGAGGTATCGAGGTAAAAATAACCGAATACAAAAATTTCGAGTAAGTACAACACTACGTATTACTAAACTGAACGAAACTTGACAAAATTCCGCCAAATACATTTTTAAAAATTTGTGTCTTAAATCAATCTTTAGCTAAAAAGGGACACTGTGTCGTCTTATTCGTTTTCCTTATCAACAAGAAACACGTAAAAATCTTGAATCGTCATCAAACGAGAAGTTCAATTCAGGTGGGATTGGATTTTTACATTTTCGGTCGGAAAATAACTGGATATAGACTGCAAACAGTTATTTGCATTTTATTTTGACTTGCGAAAAATTCGACATCACGGCAGATTTTGTCTTGAAATCTGATTTTGTGTTTTCGAGTGTAAGTGTTTAAAATGACCCACGATCGTGATGGAACACAAGTCACTCAAAGTCAGGCATCCAATATTTGGGCTGAAGTGGAAAGTCAACCAATTGAAAATATAGTTTGGGGCCGAATATACGGAAAGAACATCAAAGTGAAGTCTCTGGGTAAGTATACTTTGTAAAATTGATATATTTAACGTTAGTTCTAAAGCATGCAATAACTTTTTGTTGGTGAACTTTGGTCTGGTACTGTAATCATATTATGTTGATGTACTTTACGTATAGCTAACTATATTGAATGTTTTCCTCTACTTTCAAGATTTAAATACCGACGAATTCGCAGCTGGTCGTGGCGAAGTCAACAATCTTACTCTTACACTGAACGATCTACCTGAGAAGATATTGTGCCGCATTTCGAAGGTTCATTTTATAATCAAACGTGCCAATTGTGATCTATCAAATCCGGTATACATACAGGTAGGAGTTCGTTTATTGGCCAGCAATTGGCAAAAAAAACCCTGATTTGGTGTTCGTTTTGCACAGGATTTATCACGCAATGGTACTTTTGTAAATGGAGAGAAGATTGGAACCAAAAAATCGAGAATACTACAAAACGATGATATCATTTCGCTTTCCCATCCCACATATAAAGGTTTTGATTACAAAAAAGTCCATTCATGTGAACCCATTGCTATCGGCTATCGAATTTATTTTTTCAGCATTTGTTTTCAAAGATCTTAGCCCCAACGAATCTTTGGGTCTACCCCGCGAAATCACTGCCAACTACTATATAAGCCGCAAATTGGGATCAGGAGCTTGCGGACTCGTCCGATTGGTTTACGATCGACGTACATGCGACAACTATGCCATGAAAATTGTAAAGAAAAACATGTTGGCGGAAAGTACTAAACCCAACAATTTGAATGACCCAGAAAGAGTTATGAATGAAGCTAAAATTATGAAAAATCTGATCCATGTATGTTCTTTACAGTTACGATTACTTAAGTGCCGACCTAAACTGATCTGTATCTCGTTGAAATATTGCAGCCGTGCGTTATTAAAATGCATGATATTGTCGATAAGCCAGACTCAGTTTATATGGTGTTGGAATTCATGAAAGGCGGAGATTTGCTGAATCGAATTGTGAACAATAAGCGACTATCAGAAAAAATCTCAAAACTGTACTTTTATCAAATGTGCTCAGCTGTGAAGTATTTGCATGATAGTGGTGCGAGAGAATGGCGAAATGTTAATCAAATTGGTAAATTAACTGTAATGTCCTTCCTTTCTACCCAAACAATAGGCATTACACATCGCGACTTAAAACCCGACAATGTACTCCTTGAATCCTCCGACGATGAAACTTTATTGAAAGTTTCCGATTTTGGATTGAGCAAATTCGTTCAAAAGGATTCCGTGATGAGGACGTTGTGTGGAACGCCTTTGTATGTAGCCCCAGAAATTTTATTGACTGGTGGACGTGGCTCCTATACCAAAAAAGTGGACATTTGGTCGCTTGGTGTTGTGCTGTTTACATGGTATTGCATTTATATAATTATCAAAACGGTAACTGCTACTTTTTCCCACTTCAGTTTAAGCGGAACCTTGCCATTTTCCGACGATTACGGGTCGCCAGCTAGCGAACAAATAAAGAACGGCAAATTCCGCTTTAATCATCCTTCGTGGAAGACGGTTTCTCAACGCGCCACCCTACTCATTAAGCAAATGCTGGTGGTAAATCCAAATAGTCGACCCAGCGTTGACGACGTCCTCCAAAGCGCTTGGCTCAAGGATGCCGAGATGCTACTTAAAGCTAAATCACTGATGAAAATCGAGATGGAAACGGAAGATGAGGAAAACTTTTTGGAACCACCGACAAAGCGTTCACGAAGATAAACTGCAAATTTTCTGAGCAAATCATCATTAATTTGTTTAAAGCTGTAGCTGTGTTTGTATCCGAATTGACAAGATGTACTGGCACATCTCTCAAATTCGTCGATTTGACAACCCTAACATGCCAAACGTTAGTATCTCATTGATTTTTTAAATAATTTAACTTATTGCATCGTTATCCAAAACTAAATGTTACATAGTCTATTACCATTATATTTCTTTTAAAATAAATGTACATAAAACCTAATTTCGAGCTAAAGTTAGCAATAGTCATTTATCTAAAGCGAAGTCAGTGCGCCTGCTGTTGCTCAAAATTTCAAACCATGGACTGCGCCCAGTTGTTGATGCTCTACAATACGAGATCATTTTAATTATTACAATGCACAATGCCATTACGGTGTGAATATTTGGAAAGAATTTCCCTGTTGCGTTTTTCATAACAAGGGCACAACAGACCAACGGTCCCAGTGCAAATCCCCTTTATTTATTATTTTCATAACAACTCTGTTTTTAAATATTTTATTACAACTTGATGTCGAACAAAGATGCCATTGTACATAGGGCGTTAATATGAATTTGTCGACACGATGGTGCCGAAAGAAAATTAACTGCGATTATGGCGATTCCCGTCGCCACGACGCACCACATCCTTGTATTCATCCATACGACGCATGCGAGCCAAATATTCGGGATCATCGTTTTCGATTTGTATTTCCTCGACGGCCTGCTCATCGTCTTCTTTTTCATTAGGATCTGCAGCAGCTGCAACAGCTTGTGCCTGGTTCATTTTCGCCACCTTCTCCTCATCGGGGAAAATGCCATCTCGTACGCGTTGGCTGTAGAACTCGTCAACCGTCAAGATTGGCAAACTCGGATATCCCATTCCAAATACCGCCTTCTGTGTGGCATTGCGTGTAATGATGAACGGCTGCAATGGTTTTGGTTTCGGATGGTCTTGGTGACTGTGCGAGTGACCATGACTATGCCGCGGTTCGTGAGAGCTCGAGTCCCCATCAACAGTCCGAGTTGCTGCCGACACATACATTTTTCGCATATCGACCATTTGTTTTTCTAATCGCAGGCTGTCGAGCTCCTCGTTGGCATCGATAATGCCCTTTCTCAAGAAATTTAAAAAGAATTCGCGCTTTATTTCATCGTCGACTTGACTGTTCTTGACCGCTTGTTTCATCTTTTTGATGTGCTCCTCAAGTTCCTTTTTCCGACGGAATGTGGCAATTTTATTGTTGCGCGTGTGAGCCGCGCGCATTAGATCCGCCAGTTCGTTTGAATTTCCATTTTCAGCTGTGGTAGCAACTTCATTAGTGGGCAAGTCGCATAGCTCGTATTCTTGGCAACGTTGCAGAAAGTCTCTGAAAAAATTCGTGTCGAGTAAGACCGTGGAGACGTGGAAAGCCGATAAATATATTCAATATAACCAACAACTTACTTGAAATAAACTTCCGACACATTCAGTACTTCCAGTCGGTCTTTGCGGTTAAGTTTAAGCGCCAGTTTGCCTAGGAACAAAGGCAGCAAGAGATATGGCAAACATTCCGTAGAAACTTCATCGATCAGTTCGTTTGGACTAAACATTCCGATTTCGCTCACAATTCGAGTAACTGTTTCAAATAGCTCCATGGACAGTTTTACTTTTCCCTTAATTCATAGTCAAGTTAATATTGGGCATTATGGAGTACAATTCACATATTCACTTGAAACTCTGTCGAATTCGTATCAATAGTCTCCTCTAATTCTTCGTAGCCGTTCCATCCTTCCAGAAAGATGTCTTGCAGTTTCTTATCCTCCTTTTCATTTGTGGCGATCTCCAATGACGCTGCCATTTTCGAAATTGTTTATTTAGCTATTTTATAATTGTTTTAAGTTTTAATATAAATGATGGCCAAAATGTACTCACCGAATACAAGGTATTCGATATTTGACTTTGAATGATTACTTCCAAAAGTATTCGATATTAAGTACTAAAAATACAATTATGTTAAGTCAGGACTTCTTATTCGATGGTAGAATTTTGAAAAATCATCACCTCGTAACTAACATTATTTGACGTAGATAACTCAAAGAAAAAATTTCAGTTACGAGGTGTCAACGTCGTTAAAATGAATTTTCAGCAAGAGAAACACTTTTACGCTTTTTAACAGTTGCTAATGGATAAATACATGAATAAATACATGAAAATCAAATGCAGTTTCAATGTTCATAAAGATACAAATGTGGATTTATTGCACGCTTCATTTTTCCGCAAACGCCAAAAATACACTTTTTGTGGTATTATACTGTAATTTTTGAACAGATACACCAATTTAAAAGTTTCTTTTAAAGATAATTGCCCTACAATTTCGTCAAATATCATATTCTTGTATCTCTTTTCGTTTTTAAGATACAAGAGCTCAAACGCAAAAAATATGAAATTTTTTTAATTTTTTCACTTTTAAAGTTATGGAATTTTTTTTCCAATGGAAATTAAATGAAAACTAAAACTTTTTCTAATTTATTTTTGCGCTGAATCCGAATATAATATTTATAAATTAGTACCACGCAATTAGTTTTACAGTTTTTCGCCGTTTTTTTTTACCTTTATTGCAAATAATGATGTTTGAAATTGGATATCTTCGAATACAGCAAGGCCATGCAAAGGAACCCCTTTGTATCATGCATGGCCTAAAAGTTATTCACGGAAACCTGATGCTTGCACCAAAAAACATGTGGCATTTACATTAATTCGCTAATTGCAAAAGAGTAAACAATTTCTTATACTAAATTTGTTTTCTCTTTAACTTCGAAACGGTAAATCTCCGATACGTAAGATTTTAAAGGTAGTTGCGTGGTACAAAGTTACATTGATTTTGCCAATAAAAAAAATTTGTTGAAATGGCATTTACATACATTTTGCGATTAGGGGTCGGTATGTCAACATGTCAACTTACATATCGAATATTAGTTTAATATCGCTCACAAATATCGATTTTGATAGTATCAACCGATATATCGTCCATCCCTACCTTGGGCACATTATCAAACAAACCGCGCTATAGGAGCTGACGGACAAAACAAAAAACGCGCTATATGTGGTGGCTGTATATTACAGTGTATAACCTCACAGTTGGCCAAATAAATCTATTAGGAGTAACATAAAAACCGCTATAGAAATGTTTTCTCTTTCGTACGGCGGAGTTTACATAACGCCGGACGATTATCGACCGCCGGAGGAAACAGATTTAGCCTCCAACACAGAGTATCCAAATCTGAACTCACGGGACTACGCAAAACGCCCGCTCAATCGGTCAATGTACATGCATTCAGGCTGGGAATGCATCAGTCTCAACGATCAGCAGCACGCCCTTATTGCCACTAACAAGTTGTCGGGACGTGAGTGGACAGGGTCACTTTGGGGCTTCGAGAAGATTGATGTGATATCGCCACAGAGCGCCTCCTACAAATTGCAATGCAATTCCAGCATTACGCACTTAAAATTCCTCTCAAATAATATTGTAAGATGCAGTTCTAACTAAACAGCGTAGCGTATTAAATAAGTCTTGCATTTGTACAGTTGATTTTAGCGTTGAATTCCGGCAAAGTACAAGTTTGGTCTACCCGCTCTGAGATGCGAAATGCCAAAAATCCGTATTGTTTGTTTCTGGTTGGCGAGAAGTGCGAGCACACGAAACCCATCACCTGCATGGATGTGGCGAAGTCCAACACGAATAAGGCTGTCACTGGAGACAAAGATGGCACTCTAAAGGTGAAAAAACCATTTTTAAAATGATTTAAACATTATTATGGATATATTTGAAGGTCTGGGATATGGGCAGGGCTGATATCTTCTCTGTGCATACTTTTCGTTTCGCGCATACTGATTATGTTACTGGCGTAGATTCTTGTCATAAAGATGCTTCCACATTTGCCACTTGCTCTTTTGATAAATCAGCGCTACTCTGGGATGACAGGTTGACAAGGCCAGCAATAGGTATGGACTGAAACCACAATTCCACTCCAATTTATCTACTATAGTTAATTTCTATGTAGCAATATACGAAAATCATAACGTTCGTTTTAAGAATTTGACATGGGCATCGGAAAATTCAGACGAGAACTTAATTTACCTAGGCGATGAATGTGGATTTGTCCATGATGTTGACCGGCGACTACCGAACACGTTTCTGAAGAGTACGAAATATTTGAATCGACCAATAAGGAAACTATTGCCGAATGGGTAAGTCACATAACACAAAATCAATCATTTCTAGCTCACTGAAAATTTTGTGTGGTTCCTAGACGCAACTTGGCCATCATTGGAGATTCCAACAGTGTCAAAGTCGCCACTGTGGATGAACACGATATAATTTATGAAAATTCAGAGGCTCAACATTTTGTACGTGATTGTGTTTGGCGTAGTCCCACTGAGCTGCTGACCGTTGGATTGGATGGTAAATTGCATTCACATAAGATACATTGAAAATTTGATATTTTTGACATATAATTTAGTATTTAGAAATATGCAATTTGATTTTGTAACTGGTTAATAAACTAAAACTAAACTAAACTAAAACGGTATCGAAACACATTCGACATCTATATAGCTGTCGACTAAACGCGAACACGTCCAGCTCTTATTCTTAAAAAGGTTTTTGAAATACCGCCGCAGTACAAAATATTTAGCTGAAAAACCGGTTTTATTTGAACTATGAACTAAGAAATAACACTCTAAATCGCAAACAAAATCTTAAAAATAAAAACTTGTAAATTAAATGCACACGCTCAAATAGTTGATTAACGATAAAAGAGGCTTATTGTTGAAAACAGGCTTGTTGGGAAATTGAAATTCAGAAAGAATGCAACCTAACGTCGATTGATTGAAATAGCTTGCATTTCTTCAACTCATCACAGACAATATGCTTTGCACAACTACTTCCGGAATTTCCAAAGGTGATTCGCACAATTCGCCAGTGTGTCTATCCAGCATATAAATTTCATTCAACACCTTATCATCGTTATCAGGATCTAAGGTTGAAACAAGTACCAAGGAGCCTTCCGCCAGTTCGGTAAGAATTTGCTGGATATCAGTTTCGCTCAATTCGCGCCCAGTCGGTATATCGTCGTCTGTTTCTGATGGCAATGGCAGAATAGTCTCAGACACCGTATTGACAAATGTGACAGTGCCATCGTCCAGATTAACCAGCGTTTTATTACTTAAAAACTCACTGTCGGCGTCTGTAACAAAGACGGCGGCTGCTTCTGGACTTTCTCCCACTGCCTCTGTTAGCAACAGTTCAGTTATTTCATCTTCTAATTGGTTGGAATCAATTAAGTTTGCTGTGGCATTGTTGTTATTTTGTGTGGAAACATTCATAGAATTGAGTTCGTGTTTAACGGTTTCTGTTTTAATTTGCACATTTGATGTTACTATACACATATCCTCTTTTTTGATTTTATTGTTGTTGTTATGAACTCGTCTTCGTTTGTGTTTGGATTTGTCATCAGAATCTTGGTTGTCTGGGATGTTGCCCTGTTGTTTCGGAGTATTCTGGCTTTTCTTACAAGCATTTGAAGTGGAGGGTGGCGCCCTTTTGCTTAATTTACGTTTCACCACATTTTCATTTTGGTAAATGTCATCGCCGTGTTTGAGGACACGAGCAGCAGTACTGTTTTTAACAAGAACCTGAAATAAAAAAAATATGAAAATTTCAGTGTATTTTTGAAGAGTTACTATTTGAAAGGAAAATAAGGAAAATGCAACGGTTTTAAGAATTGATCCAGGGAAACAAGGGAACAGAATATTTTAGTCCGATCATGTACACTTTTTAGTGTCGAACCGTGTTATCAATCAATACTTATATTTGAGAGATGGGAGAGATAATGGGCAAGAGATGAATGACCCTTGCCACTTAGATATTCAATCAAAGTGATTAATCTCATAAGGGATTGGGTATTACTTAAAATTGATAAGCTATTAGTACATTGAAAGCTCCCATTCGATATTTACCTTTTTTACCTTTTTTGCTTCCCTATTTTTTATTTCTTCCCATTTACGTTCGGCCTCTTCACGTTCACGTTCCTCGACCTCCAATTGGTCCTTCAATTCTTCTATGTTGAATATTTTCGGGTAGAGCAAGGCCTTGTTGATCAATGCCGCATTGCAGCGTTCCTCCTTTTTGAATTTCAATTTTAAGTCACGACGCGTTCGCTTGGGAAACAGCTGGCACATTAAAGAAAAATCCGTACCTATCGTTTGCAGACATCGATAGAACTTGATTGTCTCATCCGGTTGCCATTCTTTAGTACGTTTCTGCCGTTTGTAGAAACCATTCATGCCAGTGTTTTCGTCCAGTATTATAAGCGATGAATTGGCTAAAGCTTTTCGCGCCTCCTGTTCCGCTGTTGTTTCAATCACCAGCGACTTGTCGTCAAGTATCAACTCACCATTTTGATTTAATTTCAATTGCGGCACTGCCACCGTCTCTTTTCTTTCGCCAGCTTCTAGTTTGGCTGTTGTTGGTTTTTCCTCCTCAACAACATTCGAGTATTCCTTCTTGATACCAGAAATATTAGGCTTTTGCTCCATTGGATTTGTTGCAGGATTATAATAAATTAAATCGAACATTTTCAGTGAAGATTTCTCGGGAACACCGTTGGTGAAACGCGCTTCAAAGTCGCGCCGTCGGGAAAACGTTCTATGGCTGTGCTCATCGGTCTTACGTGATTTGGTCGAAGCAGCGTAGGAATCGGAGAACGCAGAGCACCCCGATTCAGTACGTATTCGACCCATTCCCATTGAGGGGGCGTACTTGTGGGGTTGGGTGTGATAATTGTGTGTGGAAGATGCGTGTGATGTTTGGCTGAGTGAAGCAGAATGATACCGCTCTCGTCGATGAGACGGTACCGCAAAGTCTACTGATGCTGAAAGATAATAATAACATTTTCGGATAGTTGTCCACGATTTGGCAATAAATTCAACTCACCAGGGAGACAATCATCCACTATATGCGGCGTGGGTGAGGAGCCGACGAAGCTATTTCGTCTCTGCCTGAATATTGGAGTCTGTCGTATTCGTTGCCTCGATTGTGTCTTAGATGGTGACATTGACGCCGCTCCAGTCATTGATTTTTGCAAGTCCATTTGAATTACATTCTCCTCAATGTCCGAGTGGAAAACATCGTCAACGTTGGCTGCGACCAGACTAGTACTGCGATTGAAGTCTACCTTCTGCGGACACTTAAATGCACTATTTCCAATTTCAATTTTAGTTGTTGAGTTGATTGCGTCCTCAGACTCCGACGAAACTAAATTATTGGATGCAAATTCAGATATCGAGGTAATAGACCCTTCGCTATTGCAATTATCAAATTCACTTGTTACACCGGCGGCGGTCTGCTTGTGAGGACCATCTATCACAGCTTTTCTTGGCTTTGTACTTTCTAGAATTGCATTTGGGGAGAGGATTTCAGTTTCCAACACAGTTTCAGTTGGTTCTATTTGATGTTCCACGGCGGTATTTGATTTTATGGTTCTTTTGTCGTCACTTGTTCCTGTAATATTTTGTTTCCTTCTTTCTGTTTCAGTAGTAGGATCCTCCACTTGCCTTGGTTTTCTCGAGTTCAAAAGATTAGCTTTAATTCTGGGTCTAGGTCTTCGCATCGCCATCTTGTGCATGCAATAGTAGAATCACGTCGTTTTATTTAAATTTGTATGCAATTCAAGAATATGAATAAATAAACAGCACTGAGCCACGAGACGACGGGCGATGGAGGATGGACGACGTATGGAGGATATAATTCGAGACTAGAGATGCAAACGATTCATCGATTTAAAAAAACATCGATATATCGGTCAAAAAAGCGATATTTAGAAATTGTTTTTTTTACAAACTTAAACTTAAACCCATCAGTTGGATATCGACTTGAGCTCAAATTGATATCAAATAGCTTCCTCAAATCTCCAAAAATTGTATACCTTTTTTTTCTGAAACATATGCTAAAATACAAAAAAGATACCAAAAAAATAACATTCAATTGGAAATTGCAGAAATTACTCAAAGATTGTTCTTGAAAATGCTTTATTCGAATAAAAAATATTTGTTTGTGGTGAAAACTTTCATAAAAACAGAGAAAAGTTTAGATAATTTATAAAGGGCGATATATAAATATTTTATTTTACGTTGCGTTGAAAGGGTGCTATATTTAGTATACAAAATTTTCACATTCATTTTAACGTGAGGTGTACAGCTAGTAACAAATAAATTAAAATTAAAAAAAAAAAGTAGATCTTAAATCTACTATTTTCAAATTTTTTGGTAGATTTTAACAGTGGTTTTAGTAGAAAAGCACTTTCAGAGAACGGTCACACTGGAAATCCCGACACATGTGAAAATGAAATGTGAATTGAATAACAAAATCGAAAAGGGCGATATATAAATAATTTCTAAAAAAGGAAAGAAATGCAAATTTAATTAGAAATGAGCCGAAAATAAGACAACACTCGAAAAAATTAAAAAAAGTATATCCAAATTTAACGTGTTATTGTTGCAAGCTCCAATTTATGCATTCAGCTTTCGGCGGCGAAAAATTTTCAGCAGCAGAACAACTATGTTCAATCGCATAATTCTGAATATCAAACACCGTTCTAATGTTACATTGCGTTCCTGGTCATATCAATGCGAATCGATTCTAGCTCAGCGATCGCGGCGGTTCCAACAGCTTTTCACATTCTATCACCGTGTCTATGGACCACATGGACTTCAGCAGTTATGCAGTTATTATCACAAGCAACTGCAACCGCCTTTGCGCGGCATCATGCTTAGTGCTGTGGGTGCAGTCGGTTTGAGCATTAGCAACACAAGTGGAAGTGGAGGATTCGACTGGCGACGCGAACGCCTAAGTCTAAGCAATTTCGATGGGTGTCGACGCGACATTGAATTCATTGAGAAGCTGCCGCGAAATAAGATTTGCGATTTGTGCAAGGAGAAGCAAATGAAATTTTGCTACTGCCTGATAGGTAACAAGAAGTGCCGGTCTGGAGGCAACGAGACTATACGAAACTGCCGCAAGCCATTGAATTTGAAGCCAGGAGAGTCTGATATAGATGGTCCGATCATGATCGAAACGGCCGATGAGAGTGCATGGGAACCGTATATGAGCAAAGACCAGTTTTCCATTTGGAAGCGTGAGGAACGCTCTACTATGAATTCCTACAAAGTATATGCGCGATTTGACGATGTCACCGCCGCGGATCTCCTGCACGTGCAGACTGATCTGGATTTTCGAAGGCAATGGGATGAGACAGCTGTTACACTCGAGCTGGTCGAAGAGGACCCACACCCGGGGACGAACTCGCATCTTATCTACTGGGAGATGCAATGGCCAAAATTATTTTCCAATCGCGACTACGTTTACTGTCGTCGTTTCGTGACCGATCCCGTTCGAAAAGTCATGATGATCTGCAGCCGCGGTGCTCGCCACCCACATTATCCCGTGTACCCAGATAAGGTACGAGTCACGGACTACTGGAGTTTTATGGTCATAAAGCCATTTCGTAATTTTCACGAGCCGGGCGTACACTATATCCTAACCTATTACGACGATCCGGGGTTACCGATCCCGCAAAGCATCAAGTCCTGGGTAACACAGAAGCAAATGCCCGACTTTCTCAAAAAGATGTATTCGGCTACAAAGCAGTACTCGTGCAAACGCGCCTTGGAAATGAAGCAGTTGCACCACCTCAATAACCTAAACTTCGATGACAGCAACGAGTACGCCGCCAACGTGGATCGCTCCAGTTGGTTAAGACGGTTGTGGAGGCAGCGAGAGACTGGGAAATAGGGGCGACAAATTGCAATAAATCTATGGTTGACTCTATTCACAATGGATTTTTAGTTTTAACCTTAGATATTCCACATACATTATAAATTGCGAAGATTATAAATTCATATACACAATTTGTCAAAGGAATGTTTATTTCATTCTTCAAAGATTACTTTCGAAATTCACATTATATACTTATACTTATTGGCCGATTTGATTTGTGAACCACTAACAGATTCACATATTTGTTAAACGATCTCAAATAGCAACCTACCATTTATTGAACAATTTGAAATTGCTAAGTAAAAACAAATAGTTACGAAATGACAAACTTAAAATAATGTTCACAACTAAATTAAAAAATAAAACCCCAATTTAACTTATTTAAAAATTGTGTTGAGAAAACGGTGGATAGGCGCCGAACACATTCGAAATTATTTCTTTTTCCTATCTTGTGTACATTTCGGGCAGAACCACTTTCCCTTCGGTTTGGTTGTGAGTCCAACGCATGCGAAATGAAACCATTCAATGGGACACTGAAAAATAATTAATGGATGAGCCGTAAAGCAAATAGTTTTGTGGAACTTACGTCTGGATTATCGCAGCCTATCATCTCTCCATAAGACACTTGATGGCAGAGACAATATGTTGGTTCATTTGGATCGACGGGCATATCTAAAACATCGCTTGGATGCGTGGCCGCCGTATGTGATGATTCTTTCTCAGAGTCATCAATCTCGGCATTTTTCTTCAAAAATACAAGAAACATTTTAGATTGTTATATTGTACATAAATGTGGAATTATATCGTTGCTCTAACACATGGAACAGCTTAAATTCTCACCCAAATATGGGCCAATTCCACAGTTTCTTTAATTTGTATTCACATTAGGTACTGTGAAATTGGCCCTAAGTATGATAAGCAGGAAACAGATTTCGATTTTGTTGATCTAAAAAATTCGTTGCATACTTTTAGCGAAAAAGCAGAAAGTGCCGAAATGTGAAGTCGATATAGTCCAATCGTGCACATATACAACTTTAAATTTTGGCCCTTCCAAGTTTTTGTCGTCACTAAAAGGATGCAACGAATTTTTTAGGTCAACAAAATTCGTTCCCTAAGCCAATGCAATTTAAAGTCACGTGCAATTTCGAATGGAACAACCGGAAAAACATTCTTTCAACACACAAATGGCAAAACAAAATGACTTGAATAAAGAAATTCGAAATTTTACACGTTACTCATTTACTTTGTGAAACCTCTTACAATGTAGTCCCCTGACAGGAAGATCTGGACAAGTATATGTGCAATTCATTTTTTACGTACGCCATTCGTGTTTGTTTCTGCAAATTTTGTGAGACATTTGCCTAAGAACCTGTTTTTCAATATTTCTATTTTAGGGAGCCTTCTTTTTATGATTTTAGACTGAATAAGTCTTACAAGTTTCGTGATTATTCAACTTAGTCGAAAATAATTCATTCATTAATTCTTAGGACCTAGTAGAAATTATCTCATGTAACATTTGAATCTCCCTACTAGACATATTATTGAAGAAACCACAACAACATTTTGTATACGCTAAATAACATTTTTGTTTGTGTAGAGTAGAGAACGAAACGAATTCATGTATCGCTGCCTTAATTTGTAAACGTCTAGTGTTTGATGGATTATGGGAAAATTTCGGGCATTCCTGATGTTCCAACAACTTTTTGTTGGCCAAACTCGCTACTCGAGTCCGATCTACGAGGGACCGAGTTGAAATATGACAAATTTCGATTGGCTATATAATATACATCGTTGTTTGCTTATTTGGTTCGAAATTCGAAAAATAAATTAGGACGTCTACAAATGAAGGCAGCGATATGCATGGACATAGAAATTATGAATATGATGAGAAGATGTGATGATTACCTTTTGACCCCCCTTGCGAGTTTCTTTTTCTTGATTTACCTTCTGCTTTTTCTTTTTGCTACCTTGGCCAACAGTGCCACTACAAGCTGTACCAGTCGTATTTGCACGTGTTTCATCTTCCGACGAGGCTGCTGTACGTTTCTTTTTTCCCGTAGCTTTGGTGTCCTTAGTTTTCTTGCGACCTTCTACGACACAAATTCAAGAATTTCTCATTTTTTTATCTAATATTGACAACGCCGACTTACTCTTTACAATTGCTTCCTCCGATTTGCTACGTGTCGATGACGCTTTTTCCTGAATTTCCCCTTCAAATCGTGCCAAATCATTGTCAAGGCGACGTATTTGCTTGTCCACCAGCTCATAAGTTTGTATGGCCAACTGGACTTTGTCATCACTGTATTCTTTGGCTTTGCCGAAAAGTGCTTGTATGTCCATTAAACGCTCCTTGCGCTCCTCATCCGTCATGTTGCCTGCGCCATCAGCAGCCAGCTTTCGCATAAACTCCTTCGCATGACTATCTATGCTCTTCATTGCGGTCTGGGCCCGGTCATCGAGTTTTCTCATAAGTTTGAAGTTGCGCTCAAGTTCTGTTGGCAAATTCTCAAGTCCTGTTGTGGATAGAACTGTTAGATGTTAGAAATTAAAATAGTGAGAGAGCAGAAAAGATTTTTGTATTAATTGGAATTGTAAATATGCGGCAGCCATGATAAATTACTCACCATCCAGGTAGTTTTCTAAATATATGGCTGAGGACATTTAAGTCAAAATTTTTAAAATGTGTGGAAACAAACAAACTTGCTGAAGAATATTATAGCATTTTTCACTGCCGTACGTCATTGAAAGAGGAATTGAAATGATTCAGGGTTACCGGTTTTGGCATATTTGATTGGAAATGTACTGAAAAAGGCAACGCTGGTAACTGATTATTGAATTGGAAAGAACGTCATTGAAAACGAAGACAAAGTAAATCAGAGAGATGACAGGAATTGAAATGAGGGCATTATTCGTAATTGTCTCACCGTGTTTACTTCACCATGTGTAGAGCGAAATATCTTTTGACATTTAAATTTTGTAAATAAAATTTAATGAAAATGTGTAAATAGTTATTGTGAGTGATTGTGCAATATAATAATAAAAATTTTGTAAAAGCAACATAAATGTCATTCCATTATTTTCGCTGTGCGGGTTGTTAAAAAGTCTCAAAAGTACTCAAAAAACTTTCTCTACATATGCCAACGGAATCACGGTGGAGTAAACCGTGAGCGGAATAGAATGGACATTTTGTTTGTTGTTCGTTTCGGTTTTTTTACATAGGTTTGCATATGGGAGCGCAATTTCAAATTAATTTCAGAATTTTTCATATGGACTTCGGAATCGATTTCCAACGTACTGTAAATAGACAATTATTCCAAGCGTATTTCGGAAATTTCATTTCTGCTTCAGAAAAGGGTGCATTATGTAAATAGCACTTTTTATAGTGTAAAGTATTCGATGAGTACTTTTTGGCCCATCACTATTCAAATATTATTGTCAAAAACAGCTGTTTGCTGTTTGCGGATGGATATCGAAAAATCAAATCCACAAATTGTTCGCTTTTATTTCCTTAACGTTTTCCAACAAATACAAATTTAGAAGTGCAGGTACTAAAGTGGACGCGAGTAAATTGAACGTCATCAGGTAACAAAAGCACGATCAGGTAAAATAGATAATAGAAATGTCGCCTCAAAAGAATTGAAATTAGAAACTACCCATTACAACATTGAAATAGAGATTAAGAGTGAAGAAAAAAGTAAAATTAAATGTGCAATAATTTATTGAAATTCTTTTTCAAATTTTAAATTAAATTTCTACTTTCTACATTGTTTCAAAGTAACAATAAAATAAAATCGAATGTCTTGGTTGTGCGCCACAGCACAGCGCAGCACAGGCCAGTTTTATGTTGCATGATTACAAAAGTTTATTTATACAATAATTACACCCTTCCCTTCGTGAAGCGGAAGAGGAAGAATAACAAAAAAGCGGTGGTGGCGGTGCCCAAAAACGTCATACGTCCTTCACCCCCAGCGCCATCAAAAATATAATCGAATAAAATGTAAAAACACGCGCCACACGTCTGCAGCAACGGAAACAAGCACTAATCACGTTCGCTCAAAAATTATCCAAGGCGCCGCGAAAGACAGGAACGAACCGAACGACCAAACTGATTAGGTTTTTTGTAGTTTCTGCTAATTACTGTAAATACTTTTAATTGATTGCAATTGAAATCTCTTTAAAAATAGAGCCTCGAATTGTAATTGCCAACAGCAGTTACACTTTCGACGTTTTCCATTGATACTACAAATTGATTGCATTTAGGACAGTAATAAAATGCAAGGTATTTTAAAATACCCAACCATAATTTAAATACTTATTTCAATGATTCTTGGAGATTTTCCATTTACATATTTGATATCGTGTATCATTGAGAACATTTCGTCCACTCCGCTGATAAAAACAGTTCATTCCAGGCGATATTTTGTGAAAACATTTTATCTACTATTCGACCGACCTACTATTCAAATACAAATATGTAGTAACTTGTTTTTATTGATTTTTTCAAAGCGATACGATATACGATATGATTCCATGTCGTGGGAGACGTCAAAACTGTTTTGGTTTTTTTTATTTGGAAATTTGTGTATCAACTTTTAAACGGAAAATTTGAATTTTCGATTTTTTCATAAGTCCTTTAATAACAACTTTTTCTTGTAAAGTATGTTCACCGTTTCCTCCAAATTCGTGTTATCTGTTCTAGCTTCTGCGTTCTCTGCGATATCTCAGTTCTCATATATATACCTTCCATCCCTTCGCTTTTGGAACATCCAATCTACCAAAATGCTCTCAATACAGCAACTTATCAAAGCTCTTCGCAATTTACAAAGCAGTGGCGGCGATCTAGTAAAAAGCCTAGAGAAGCATGTGGCGGCAGCACCAAGTACAAAATCAACTACAGCGCAGGCAATCGTGTCGTCACTATTATCAGAGCACGACGAGGTGTCGTCATCACAACAGCAAAAAAATCTAAAAACAAACAGCAGCACTAGTCAGCAGACGACGCCAACAGTCGACTGTCAAACCGTTCACACAGCGAATGCCAGTCTATTTTCACATTTGAACGAAAGCGGTTGTTCGACAACGCAGGACCCACCAAGCATAAGCAGAAACGCAACTTCACACTTGACCCAGCAAATACAGAAATTCCATCAGCAGCAACTTCATTATTTTCATACGCACCAAAGTCTTTTCGCCAAACAAAAGCAGACACAGTTTGCCATGTCATCGCTGGCAATGACCGAGTCATTGGCCCTCAAGCAGGACGATACCGTAGCGAAGGATGGTGGCGGGGGCGCCACAGACGATGTCAAGCAACAGAGCAGTCCGTGCTTCAATACCGGCCTTGCTGAGATTTTGCAATTCATGGAGTTGATTGGCAACCTGAAGGTGAGTGTTTGTGGCAGAGTTTGCTTTGTATTTGAATGGGTGTCGCTCTGTTTTCTGTGATTATCGGGCGCTGATATCGATTTTTCACATACTCTAAGCAATAACATTGGAATGCAGTTCGTAAGTTTGTAATCACGTCCCGACAGATTTTGATATGTTTACCCGCAAATACTATTGAAATCGTAGTGAGATGATCGTATAAATCCATTTTCGCACTAGGCACTGAAAATACAATTTAATATTATGCAACAACAAATGAAAAGCAACAACAGAAAATAACAGAAAAATCAAAAAATAAACAAAATATTTATAATATAAATTTTATATACAAGCCTACTCGTACAAAACAAAAATTAAAAATAATCTTCAAAAAATCATGCTATGCTAACACATATACCTACAATATTTTTCTTCCATAATATCCAACTGAGTTAATCGTGTATTTCTGCGATGGTTGTCAAAGGGAACTGGGTGGTTGACGAATTGAGATGCAGATATCTCGTTCATTTGAAGGCAATTTTCATTTCAAGCTAAACACAAAAATATTTTGTAGAATCATGAATGTTCGTTTATAGAAAATAGCTAGGAATTATCAATAATTACGCTACTAGACTGCCAAAATAATTTAAGTTGACATGTAAAATGGGTCGCACAAAGAAATTTGTGTTAGAAGTTTTTACTGGCCAAATCTTACTGGGAAAGTACCCGAACAAAGTTGTCACATTTAGAGAGTCTCGAAAGAGAAGAGCACACTTGTAGGTACAGAAAATAAACACAACCAAGGCCAAGATCAAAGTCACAAGAATTTGGTTCATCGCAGCTCGCTGAAAACAATATTTTCCCTCTTAACGCACCCGTCAATATATAGACGAACAGATAAATGTATTAGTGTGTATGTATTATTGTTAAATTGGCAACGATTGAGTCATATTTGTGAGTGTATGTGTGTCGCTTTTTGGCTGACAATGAAGCCATTCAATAATTCACATTATTGCCATAGCTATTTCAATCATTGACGGTTAAACAAAAATCCCGGTATTCATTTCCACATTTCGTAGCAATTTATTTTATTTATCATACTCAAATTCGTACACTAATTCACGTGCGCTACAAAATTATTTTTTGATTTTCATTTGCTGTTTACCTAGGAGCTTTCAGTATGACTCAAATTAACATTTGTTACCTTTGCTTTACGAATTGCATTAAAATATTTTGTATCGATAAAAAAAGCAACATACTTATCCTTACAGCAATAGGACAATTGCATTTTCTCCGCTTTTTGTAGATGGTACCGTGAGGTGGAAGCAGAAATATCCGGAACACTTGAAATGCACAATACAATGCAATTTTAAACAAAACGTCATCGGTTCCCCGAAAAACTTAGTATGCAGTTTCACTATATTTGCCTTCTAATTTCGCGTGTATATACATTTTATCAAGTATTCAAAATGTTGTCGCATAGTGTTGCATGTCCGCAATTAGTTACCGCGCCTAACGACATGCCTAATAAAAGTCAAACTTGTTGAATGATAAAAATCTTCGGAAAGTATTAAAACAAAATAGATAAGCTTCCATTCAGCCTTTTTCGAATGGCAAAAAAGCTGCAGTAAATATTTTATTAGTTATGGTAAATTCAATAAATTGCTATTCATGCAGTATAATTTGATTTAGCAATTTCAGGACAGCATGATGACACATTATTGTAAATGGTTAACTAGACTACCAACTCACTTCTAAATCTTAATTAAATTCGTATATTTGCGTACTATAACTATTTTTACTAAGCGTGTTTGGCTTTCGTTGACAGGTTGACTTTCCTATAACTTAATTTTACTTTATTTTATGAAAGGATGTGGGAGTTGCGTTATTAATTATTATTTGTTTGCAAAAGAAATGTCTCTTTTGGTTCAAAGTTCAAAGAAAATCCTTCAATTTAAATTGAAGTGAGGATGGTAAGCTTTGGAATTGTATCTTTTTGTTTCGAAGTTCGGAATATTGATGCGAAAAATGGTTTATCTCCCTTCATTGAATTCTCATTGACTTCTCATTGAAAAGTAGTTCCTCAACAAATAAATAAAGTAGACGCTATCACATTTATTGCAACTATTTTGACTGTTCACAATTATGGTTAGTTCTAATTATTATTTTAGAAGATTCAATAAAAAAATGTTATAAAGTTAAAAAAAGCATTCGTATACATATTCGGGTCTTTGGAGCTGGCCAATTTTCAATTGCTGCTCCGGCTCCAGCTTCAGGTCGAGGAATTAAAAAATCATTAATTGGCTTCCATTTTTCACCCAATTTTCTAAATTTTTAAAATCAACTAGGATCGTATGTGGTTGGGGAATATATTTGCCTAATCTGAATTTAAAAAAATTTCTAATATCGTTGCCGGATTAAAAATTGTATGCAGACTTTATGGCTCAGTTATTCACTTACAGCATACCAAAAGAACCGGATGGGTTCTGCGGGACGTCAACGATTGCGAATCCATATCAGGGCACATGTATCGAATGAGCATGATGACTTTCCTGCTCGATGGTAGTGAGGGCCTCAACCAAATTCGTTGCATGGAATTGGCGTTGGTACACGATTTGGCCGAGAGTCTCGTGGGGGATATAACGCCATTCTGTGGCGTATCCCGTGAGGACAAACGAGCCATGGAATTCAAAGCAATGGACGACATTTGCAAACTGATTGAACCGCGTGGAAAACGCATAATGGAATTGTTTGAGGTGAGTTGAAAAATTTACAGTTGAAAAATTTACAGTTTCGAAACTCATGTTTCCTTGGGATATTTTGCAGGAATATGAGGATGGCCAAAGTGCCGAGTCAAAATTTGTTAAAGATCTGGATCGTCTCGACATGGTCATGCAGGCATTTGAATATGAGAAGCGTGACGATTGCCTGCTGAAACATCAGGAATTCTTTGACTCGACCGAGGGAAAATTCAACCACCCATTTGTAAAGAAGCTCGTCAATGAAATCTACGAGCAGCGTAAAGTCTTAGCTAAGGCAAAGGGTGCCACGCCACCACCAACTGTGAACGTACCTGATACTAGCGCGCCCACAACAAATGGTCATTGTGCTGCAGCGAAAGCGAGTTCCTCCTCCTCTTCAAGTTGATTGGATCCCGTCGATGCCGTTGGTGATGACTATGAAGTTGAAATTGAGCATGATGATGATTTAAGAAATGCAAAATCAAAACTGTCCACAGAGCAGGACAGCGATTTAGCTAAAAATGCGCCTAATAATAAGATCAGATAGTGTGGAGTTGTATCGGTCTACAAGGTACTACCACCACTAACTTTATAGGACAATTTAATTTGTTTTAATTTATTATATAAGTAAAGTGTTTTATTTTTAATTATAAAGTTGTAATCATAGACCCCTAATCAAATTCGTTCATCGGCTTGAAATTTTAATTAAGCATAATTTAGTTGAGCAAATTTTAAAAATTCAGTTTCTACGCAAACTATTTACCATAGATGAAAATATGTTTTTAAAGATCCAGACTCTTTGAAGTCGGTTTCACTGTAGTTATAAAGCTACCTCACATTAGCAAATTAAATGTGTTACAACTATTTCAGTTTATTCACAATATTCTAATGATTTTAAAAACTTTTCTTGAAATTTGAAATTTGTTAACATAAGTTGTTTAGCTTAAGAAAGACCTAAAGTAAGGAGCAACGAATATGCTGCTAGGAAAAATGCAATTTCCTAAATTGAAAAGGAGCTTAATGAAACCTACAATTTATAATACATAAGTATTCAAATAGCTAAATTTATAGGCTAATTCAAAAATTGTATAATTTTACTCTAGGAAAGATCAATATTTACTTGAATTATCTTAAACTGAAAGGTAGGAACGACACAATTTAGATGGTGGGCCCTGTTCTGTCTTTTATTTTCGTACGAAAACGAAACGGCGTTCACATTCACATAAATACACAAATGCGAAAGTCATTTTCGTACGAAAACGAAAAATAGAACAGTGCCCTATAGACTTACAATATTAACTTTTGCTGTTTTTTGGTTTAAAAATATAACAGAAAATTAAATAAACTAAATTATCAAAATGATGATTGATGTCATCAGAAGAGGCAAACACAACTTGGTTCTATCATTTGAGCTAAGCAAAATGTAAAATGAGTCCATTGTATATAGGACGGTATAGGTTCCGGTTTGAAGCTGATGCGGAAATGGTGGTTCTTAATTATACTTACTTCTTTGGTGAATTCAGATAGATCTTCGTAAAACAAACATTAGCGATTTAACAGAGTATAGAATATTAGCAGTCATGTGTTAACAGACAAGAGAGAGTGACTGCGGTCAGATCGAATAAATAAAGAAATCGCTAATTTGTAATTTCAGTTTGTAAGATATGCTAGCCCATAAAACTTTTATTAAACAAAAAGTAAATAATTATAAAATTGAAAGTGCGAATACACACATTGGACTCGTGAGTGGCCGTGTTGGACATATAATCTGTAAAAGTTTGGAATATATGTTTTAGGAGACCAAATTTAAATATCAATACATTAAAGCACAATCATGCTATGTTAATGTGGTATTTTTGAGTTCCTGAGAAGATCCTGCATCCAATAGGCTATTATGGTGTGTGAAAATCGTATGGAAATCCATTTCTTGTTTTTTATTTTCTATGGTTTTTGAAAAAATGGACATAGCATGATTGTGCTTTATGGTATCGATATACATATTTTCTTTTACCTTCTATTGCAATCAATAGATTTCCCCTGTCGTTTGTCTGAAGCGAATGCTGAATGTCCTTTTTAGCTTTATCTGAATTCGAATTAGTTTGTTAAAAAATTGGATACAGTTGAGCAATTCCAGAACTTACGATGCACTGTGATTGTTCGCTCTGTTTCGCCCAACATGTTTTTAGCAGCACATTTGTACTCTCCGAAATCTTTCGGTTTCAGCGGTTTAATGATTAAACGCATAATGATCTTAAAAACGTAGTTAATCGTCACCGATTCATAAGTGCCACCTTGTATGAATTCCTTATCCTTGAGCCAAAAATTCACTGATGTGGGGTGCGATTCGGAAATGCATTCCAAAACAATTTTTTGACCAATGCCGGCATAAATTATATCATATCGTGTCCAAATTGTGGGAGCAACTGTTGAGAATTCCAGACAAATGTCCAAAGATTATTTAATTACTTTATTTGTCTTACTTACAATTAACTACAACCAACACCCTCTTACTGACTGTGGGTGGCACCCCATTCGATGCTATGCATAAATATGCGCCCATGTTATCTCGATTCACCTGCCACGTCAGATTGGGTCCTTCTATACTGTAGACATCATCACGTCCATTGGCTGATATGATGGGTAGGTCCTTTTCCCGTCGCCATAATATTGTGGGTGCTGGCAATCCAGTGGCCGAACATGTCAAACTGATATTTTGTCCCTCCTGCACTAACATGTCGCGGCTGGTTTGATAATCGATTATATCAGGGGGCACTACCACATCCAAGTAGCCCACTTGACTTTTCATTGGATCCACATTGATTTGGCACATATACCAACCACGGTCGGACTCACGTATATCACGTATACGTAGCTCCCAGATGCGATGTTCTGTGTGACTAATAGCAATTCGTTGATTCTTTGTGATGACATGATTTTGTATGGTCAAAATGGTTTGGGTATCAACTCGTAGCCAAGCCACCTAAGGAAAAATGGGACTAGTAAGATAATGATAATCTTCGGTCTGAAAATACCCTGCACATGCGACTACAATACATTCTTAGACCCTATGTTGGTAATTTTCCATTTCCATTTCAAAATTTGTTCCAATTCCAGAAACGGCGTCCAAATCGGTAAAGTATTTGTCAATATAAAGGAAAATACAAAATTTTTACGGCTTTTTTGTAGGGCAGGTATGACAATTTTTCAACATTTTATAAAAAATTTATCGATAATTTTTTGATTCTTTATCGATAATTTTTCGAAAATTTATCGATAATTTTTTGATAATTTATAGATTTTTTATTGACAATTTTTGATCATTTATCGATATTTTATCTATAATTTTTCAATTTTTATGTTGCCCATTTTCAATACTGTCCAAACGTTCGCCAAACAATATTTTAATAGAACTGAGTCGCCACCAAAATTCAGATTTTACGATATTCGTTATTTACGAACTTTTCTCGGAGAAATATATGAAGTTGTGTTTGAAATTTTAATAAAACAACAATAAAATTGTCTAAAATTAAATGAAAGCAGCACACTCCCAAACAGTTTGTTTGCTTTTTACTTACTTACACCGTTCAAGACATTTTGGCGCCCGGAGCAAAGCTTTTTTTGCCGACCCGTTTGTATTTAGCTTTTTATGTAACGTCTCTACAGTCTCTACAATATTTTAATTAAGAAAGAATTCCGGGAAACCGATGACCCTCGCAACTTAATTTTTCCGGAATTATGTATGTATGCATAAAATGTAAAATTATGCATTTGTCTTACCTTAAACGCCCTTAAATCATGCACAACACACGTCAATATAGTATCACGTCCAACCGGAACTGTAACATTATTTATGGGTTCGCTGAATTTTGGATCGGCTGCAAGCACAATAGAAACTATTTAGTTAAAAGAAAAAATATAAGAACACTCGAAGGTAGGTAATTTAATTTAATAAGTCGGCAAAAAAGCGAAGGTGAACCATAAAAGTTAATATGAACGTATTAACATAACCCCCTTGTTACAGCGTTAAATTACCCGCAAATAATAAAAGCCACTTTCGAATGAGGGGAACGTAGGGTTGGCTATCCATTTAGACAATTTTCCGTTTTTTGGTGGTTTTTTTTTTTTAATAGGGTTTACATTTGCTTGAATCTGGCCCGTACTTGAATGTGTTCTGCACAATTGTTGTGGTAATGATGTGCATGTGAGCAAGTTTCAGCTGATCAAAGTCGACTTAATCATACCCTACATCTACAGGGCAAAAATGTCCATATACCAAATTTCATAAATCTTAAAATTTTGGTAGGCCATCTTGAATTTGGAAATTTCTATATCAAATTCGGAATCAGCAATCTCAAAAACCAAATTACACCAAGTTTGGTACTATTTCAGCGAAATGCATGACAGTCTTATGCCAATGCATTCTACATGTAGAAAATGAATTGAAGGATAGACAGACATACCATACTTCATAAGGTGTAGGGGTAAAAGAACTGCTGCATTATTTTTCCCAACATAATAACAAATAAGTTTATGTAGAAATAACGGTTCTGGAAAAGGTTGAAAATGTATTCCATGGGGAAATATTTAAAGGGAAAAATGCATAGAAAATATTTTGAAGAAGTTTTGACATTCGCGAATTTACGTGACAATAATTTGCCGTGAAAAAGCTTAAATTTCGATTTCGATTCGTCATGCGGAATTGGCATTAGCTTAATTAAAATTCGTAAATGTTATACCACATGATGGCTTACCACGTTGTCGCTTGATATGTATGTCATATTATAAAAACGTTTTGTTTTGTAACTTTGCTAAAGCTATGTTAAAAAGCAAAAGCCTATATACGTATGTTTGTAAAATGTCTATGAAGTTTTAAAATTATCTTTCAGAGCAATTGAGAAATAACATTAGACAAAAAACAGATGCCCTTTAAAAATGAGCTGACCCCAAACATGCGCCATAATAAATTTTCTTTTAATCGTTATTAACTGAATTTTAACAGTGTGCACTGTAGGCTGAAATTTATCCAAACCAATTAGATAAATTAAGAGCTAAGCTGAGAAGGGAGCAAGGAGGTTTTTTTTGTATAACATTGTACATATTTCCAAATACGCAAAAATTAAGAATTTAATGTTGGTAAAAACTGCTACCATGACATTTTTTTAATTCGTGGTTTGTGCTTCGGCTCTGGACATGCTGCTTAAATTAGTAAATTCGAGAATATTTTTGTGTGAATGCGCGATAATGGTTTTATTGCTGATAATAAAAATATTAGACACTCGCGGAGCCAAGATGAAATCGACTCCAACAGAATTTGTTTATTTATAATAAATGTACACATAAAAAAAAAGTCGGTAGATTTAAGCAAAAAAGACGGTTAAAAACGATCCAATCCTTCAATTCGGTTAATCTAACCGATGAGAAGGGGTTGGTGTACTTCATTGTTTCTTACAAATTTGTTTACAGTTTGAAACTTACTTTTATTAATTTAATATTTTAAAGTCTGAAAGCATATATCTAAAAGCTTTCCACTATTTTTTCAACGAATTTAAAAAAAAGGCGAAACTGCCCCACCCATGGTGTAGAATCGCCAAGGGGTATAATTTTAAAACGTGCAGATTTTTTCGGTAAATGTAATATTTTTTTTAAGTATTGAATAACAGAAACTAAAATAACACATTAAACAAATGCTTAAATTACTTTTATCGGAAAAATTGTTCACAAAATGTAAAAAAAGTTAGTAAATGAGATCCGAGTAAAATGCAACTTTCCAAACGATTTTTCTAAATCATTGGTTCTTCTTTTTCTCTTCTTTAAAATTTTGTTGGTCGATTTCCCTACCCTATATATTTTATTTAATGTTTGTGCTTCGCCCATCGTTGGAAATATTTGATATCCGTTCTTCAAAATTTCTTGATTTCACAGAAATTAAAGCATTTGTTACACAGCGTTCATACAGCGTTCATATCGATGTACTCGCCTTGAAATAACAAGTAAGTGTTGCAAGACGACTTTTAATTAACTCGAAAGCCCAAAGTCTAATAGAAATGCTGATGCAACTGAAATTATTACCAACAGCGTATTCTGAAGTAATCAAAATATTTAAAATTGTTGTAACTTGGCCAATTACAACGGAGTTTCTTTCCTGTTTTAAAGAGAATACAAACTTATTGAAGATCGTTTAATGTTAAAATTAGAAGATTGTGTGAATGATTTTGCAAAACTAAAAAAAATACGCTTCCCATTGGAATAACTAAGTATGTACCCATTTTTTTCTTCCACCCATTTTTTCCTTGCTTTTCCAAGATTTTTTTGAATTGACGCCACTGTTTTTTTTCTGTGTAGTTGAGCTAAAATCTTACCTGACATTGAATACTTACATAAACAAATATGAAAAGGGAAACGCTGTGTTGATAATTTTTAATGCTAAAAAAAGGAAATCCAATTCAAACAATTTGTATACTATTAACATCGTTGAAACATAAAAAAATAGCAGCAAATGCTAAAAAAACGGTGTAAAAAATAAGCACGCAATGTCTGGGAAGTGCCAGCCATCATCGTGCTTTTGCGGCAATATATAAAGTCTGGATTGTCTACTTCCCGCCCGGAACCCAGTGTAGTGCACCCCTCCCTTTTCATGCAGAACCAATTTCAGTCTGGCCTTTAACACACAGCCGCTCGCTGAGCACGCTGCCAATACAATTTTCGGTTTGACTTACGATGCAATAGCGAAAATTGCATTTTATTCTTTATATGTAAATATGTTTGTGACGAATATAATTTCGGCGGGCTCGGTGCTACCGATAGGCATAGCTCCATACAAAACCATTAAATATTTACATTTTTTAGCAAACGGAAGATGGTTTTTTACATTAAGAAACTTCCGCTTGTAGGTGTTTTATGGTAGACAGTGACGTGGCATTTGCTACCGGCGATAGACCAACTTTTACGTTTATAACCTGCGAAGTAATTAACATTGGATTGGATTGCCGTTTAAATAGTTCGTCAATTATCGTCAGTTTAGAGTCCTAACAGGTATCTAAATCTTGTGGGTGCTTAACAATTGAAGTTAACAAATCTCACATAATTTCGAGATATTCACCATTTTGTAAAAATTTTGGTAGGTATTTTTGAATTCTAAAAATGTTTCAAAAAACTCTTTTTTAGTTAGACTTTTTTAAATCAGCGCCCCATTTCATGTAAGAAAGAGGGGGTTGAGCATTTCGTAAAAAAGTTTAAGTTTTGCAGAATCAAAAACAAATTATGAAAAAAGGAACTCAACATTCCATACATATTCGCCTTGCGAAGGGGAAACGTTTTCCACAAAATTATGGGTTCTACAAAAGCATCCATTTACGCTGCAGTATCCCGTGTTGCACTTACAATCCTAGCTGTCTTGGTTGGGGCTTGTTAATTCAGAGGGTAACCGGTCTATAATTCCAATATATAACAACATTGGTGCGTATGTTTGTCGCCGCATCACGGCTAAGCCCCTGGACGTATCAGAAACATACTTACACCATAGGTTGGTTGTGAGCTCCGCAAGGTTTATTTTATTTTGCACCACTCATATTCATTATTTCAAAATGCATCTGGGCTCCCATTGATTATTTTCCAATGGCACATGATTCATGAATTGGAAAAATGGCGAGCGTTTGGTCAAATAAATAAATTTTGTAAATAAAAACGCAAACAAGACAAACGAATTTTGTTTAAAAAAGATAATTCGAAGGTTCAAAAATGCACTTAGTACATTTCCGAACGTTATAGAATTTATATCATTTAACAGCAAATCGTGAGGTTTTCAGTTATCTTATGTCCAATAATTTCCTGGTCAAATATCGCATTTTAGTGAATGCTAGTGATCTAATTCGGTTACAACATAAGCCTATATCTGTCCACATTTTTTAAAATTTGTTTAATTCACTCACAATTGTTCAACTCCGATATCGTTGATAGCGATGCACAAATGAAATGATTTAATACAATTAGAGAAATCCAAAATTCCATGTTTATTCTCAACTTATTACAGATATTTTCTCACTTCCGTCGCCTCCTATATGCCTATGTGCCGCCTCAGTGGCACAACTAAGACTGATATTTGGCAAGCGTAGAATCCGCGAAGTTAACTTCAGTTAAAAGTGTCAGAAAAGAAATTCAAATATTACGCTGAAGTGTTAAGAAACCGCCGAAATGCGGAATGAGTGTGTTGCATGACACCATGGAAGCAGAGGACCACAGCGCATGTTTCTTGCTGTCTTACCAAACACTCAATCCCACAAAATATGAAAGAGAATTTGGATTTGCCGGCAAAGTTTTTCACGGAAAAATGTTCATTCATAGAAACGGCAAGGACCACGTGCACACATGATAATGGCCCATATGCATAGTCAAATTAAGTTCCAACCTAACTTTAGTACTCTACTTAGTTGACAGATAATACACTGAATTGACAGCCACTAAGTTGGTACTAAGGTCTACTACCAATAAAGCTACTTTGCAAAAAAAAGTTTAGATATAAAAAAATGTTCTGGTTTTTGATAATTTTTTTTTTAAATTTAGTTTTAGCAAATTTTATCGGTTTAAATAATTTTATGAACCAGTTTATTCATTTTTCGATTACTTATTAGTATTGGCTCAATGTTACAAAATTTTCGCACACCAAACTTTTTCCACCCTGAAACTTCACATGCCAAAATACCCCCACTCCGAAAGAAAAGTACTTACTTACAATACGAAATTATTTTTATGCTTAACCTGCGAAAAATACATACGTACATAACTGAAATTCTTCCGAAATTGCAAAAACAGGTAATTTGGAAATCCCACGCGCACATTTGCTGGTAGTGTTCGAAAGCTCGTGCAAGTGTTTGGCGATGCACTGATTTCTTGTGAGGAGGACATTCATTCATTCGTGTTCTTTCTATTGTTTGGTAAACTCCTTTTCATTAGTGGTATTCACATCGTCTTTGTTAATTCGTTAGTGATTATTTGCTACTTTTTCCATGCGTATTTGTTTTTGTTAAATGATCGAAGTATCGGGTAAAGAGTATCAAAGTAGCGAGTTGGCCCTCCTGACCGTTTTCCAACCAGCAAAATGTAAAACTATCGAGACCTGTGTGAATACCACTGTTGGCCTTGCCAGCAATTACCGTCTTCATTATTTCATCTACTCATACGATTAGGTTGGTTCGTCTTTCCCTCATTCCTCATTGGTTTTCATGCGGGATCTGCACTTTACTTCAAATAAGTTCTTATGCAAACTGTGTATTTTATATCTGCTCGGCAATTAATTGAAAATAAATCATAACTGCTTGTGTTGGCACTATAATAATTCGCACATGAGGATGTTTTTCTCGGGGGTTAAACTTCAAAAATTTGTGGAAAAATTTAACAAACACCATTGTTAAGATCTGGGATACAAAAAAATAATATTGGTATTCTAACCGGCCTTGATAATTCGTTACTTGTAACTCGTTACTATTTTGAAGTGCATTTTTATTTATTTTCCGAATTAAGTTGAGTTTCCATATCTTCAGAATATACAATAGGGGTATTCACGATATTGAGTATTCGTAGTAAATGTTGTAAATTTTTACTGCAGATCGTGAATGGAGTAAATTTTAGTATTTGAAATATTTGTTGAATCAAAAAAATTCTTGCATTCAAATCAAAAATGTAAAACTCTGAACATAAAAAAAACTAAGTGACAGTGTAGAATTTTATTGACAGCTGATTTATGCAAATACACAAACACAATACCAAATATACAATAGGTTCGGACTGTTGCAAATGGAGTATTTCTAGTATTTGCAAATTGCACGTGTTTTGTTTTTGTAAATCTGTCAAATTTTATTGAAATTATAATTTGCTTTTTTATTATTCAATATTTCGTAATCCCAGGAATTTGAAAAAAAAATACCGGGATTTTCCGGATTAAAACTGGACCGGGATCAAAAGCCCTCGTATGTTCGTAAAGCTTGCAGATGAGCTTTCATGGGTTTATGTGCCTGAAACAAGAATATTCGAAAAAGCTTTGGTTGTTAAATTAAATAACTACACTGAAATAAAAAGAAAGTACAAAGCTAAAACTTTTCCTGCAGTACAATTGTGGTTTTATCGATGTTCACATATATCAACCGATAAAAGCTCCAGCGCGAATGTTCCCGGCAGGAAATGAAGTGCTTCCTATGTACTTCTTCACCGCTTCAAAGAAGTTCCAATATTAAAAAAGTTTTAGTCAAGCTTTTTCAAGCTAATTCAGGCATGACATGCCATTTGTCGCATTGTGTTATACATGGCGTATGAGTGATTTTCAATTAAAAAATATGCAAATATTTCATAACAACTGACAATGGAGATGGTGTTATAAATTTGATTTTTGTCTTACTGTTTTCATAGAGGTATCCTAGTGTTTATACAAGCGTTCACACTAAAAGGACACTTCTCGACAAGTGCTCGTATTGCACCTAACTCCCGCCACTTCCAGTTATTATATCACAACTTGAAGTTATTAAAATTTGTTGCTAAAACGATTACGTGATTAATGGTTACCTCCAACCAGATTAAAAATGCTGAATCCTTTTACAACTTTCGCGGTATTTTGTTGTTCTGTTTGTTTGTTAAAAATAAATTAAAATTTAATTACTGACAGATAAAGGGGATTAAGTGCTTTCTACGTGCGCTCATTAAATGTAATAAAAATTAAAAGTTAAAATTGAAATAACAAAATGTTGAACTTGTTTACTACAAACAGCAGCACAGTGGAATAGTGCCGTGAAGTAAATGCATATACAAAACAGAACATTTCAGATATTTTACTTAAAAGTTATGGAGGTTCTGTGTGACAAATTAAAAATTCAACTGAAAAGTTTAATTAGCAATTGCCACAAACAGAAATAAACTTTGTAAATGGCTGAATGGAGTATAACACCAAGTACCGAACTGGCAAATGTCCACTTGGACGACAAAGTTCCCGAACGAAAGATAAAGGATCAACAACATGTAGGCTCAGACGAAATGGTACAGTATTAATTAAATTACTCAATATTAATGCGCACAAAGTAGCCTGAAACAAATTAGAAATTCAAGCCTACCAACTAAGGCTGAAGCCATGGCATTCCCGTGAATTCTGTAAATCATAATTAAATTCAAGAACTACAAATGACACTATTAGCCCAGTTAGTTGCGGTGAAATATCAAGCACAAAAAATAAAAGAATTCCAGCATCGAAGGCAGCTGCTACGGAAGTAAAAAAATGTGAAAGAGTTTTATTACTCTTTCCACCCTACATGCAATGAACAAAAATGTCTAAGATAAAGTTTTCGCTTGAGAAGCAACGGCAAAAAAAATATATATAGCAGGAGATTACAACTTTTCCCTTAAAATATATTTGAAACCAAAACTAAGAAATTAAGTGCGAATGTTATGATAGTTTTGCAAAGAGTTTTTACGCAAAGTTAGTCCGGAAAAATTATATTTTTCCGGCTTGATTCGTATCAAAGAGGATGCCAAAGAAGATAACAAATATTTTCGATTAGGCGTTGAAACACAAGCACACATACGAAATCTGATATGCGGAATTAAATTAGAAATGGCTCGTGAAATTAAGTGCGTTCAGCTGATTTGCAATGCTTGCCTGTGATGTGCAGCTAGAAATTCGGCCCCTGAGGGTCGCAGGTCCAAAATGATTTTTTTCTCAAATAAGAACATATTTATATTTACCATTTGTGCAGTCTTATTAATGTATGTCTTCGTAAACTAATAATTACTGGGCACATGAGGTATATTCACTTTCTTCTGATGTTTGTAACACCAAGAAGGAGGCGTGAAAGGTATGGAAAACCAATATATTATTGCTCAGCGTCATCTCCCGAGTGGACTTGGGCCTATCCGCCGATATGTTCGTCCTATACTCTTGTAAACACGATTGCAGGAGCTAGAAGAAAGCTAGGGGGCACAAACTTTGGATTCATCTTTTTTAGGCCATAGAAGGAGTTGGTATTGAATCAATCGACTGCCACGCCTACCTCCCATATAAGTGAAAATCATGTTTCTTCACTCAGCATTTACTGATTTTAATGGTCGCAAATAAACACAAACTATTTTTATAGCAATTCAAATTGGTTTTATTAACTGCAATTACTGCTATTGGCTGTTGGCTACATGTGAAGCCCCGGAGCTGTTTTTCATTCATCCGTCGTTGGCAACCTAACGTTCAGTTTGCTGAACGCATCCTCAGTCAAGAATGAAAAATGATCACACTCCATGTAAAATTGTGAAAATACTCACAATTTGAATAAAATACATGTTTTTAAACTTTACATTACAAAATCGTACAAATTGAAGGAAAAATCGCTATTTCATAATACAGGCATTATCGGACCGAAATCGATATGCTTTGGCAGTACACATCATACTCAGAACGACATGAAAAACCACTTAAAAGTATTACTTTCTCTTTGACACAGAGGAACTACAAATACACAAAGACTACTATTACAAAAAACAATAACAAAAACAACAACAACAACAAAAAACCAAATGAAAATGCTTCCTTTTAATCTATTTCGACAAAACAATATTTCCAAAAAAAAAAGAAAATATACCACAATAGAGCAACAGAAATGCAGAACAAATACAACAATGCTAACAATACAGTTAGAAGCAAGTGCTGTTATTGAGAGGCATAACATTGTGTGAAACACAAACATCAGTGATGATTTGGCATCCTAGGCAAAATGGCGGGGTACTATAGAATACATTTTATAAAAAATAGCTACGAATTCTCAAAATGGCAATTACAATTATTTAAATAAGAACGCATATACTACTTTATTGCATTACCCTAGTTAGACTATATTTAATCTTGAATGAAATTTCGATCCTTTAGCACAAATAATTCCTAACTTGACTGCAAAATTTGTCATATGAAAATACAAATACCCATTCGGAATAAGAATTAGGTTTTGTATCGAAATCTGAGTGAAAATAAAAGGACATCTCTTCGCCCACACTGTAGGGTATTTCAAACGCCGAAGTCGAGTTTTAAACAAAGTATAGAGTATCTGAGTAAAAAGAATAATAAAAAAACTAGAGAGTGGACTATCTTCGGCTATACCGAAGTTGAAATACCCCCACACAGTAGGAAGAAGTACCTCGATCATAAAAAAATGTGGTCTCAAGACCCTATTTTGAGCCAATTATAGGTGGTTTTGGAGCCCTGACCATGTCCAAAATCCATTTCTAAAAATTTCCAAATAAATCCAACAAAAAAAAAAATTGGTCTCAAGACCCCATTTAGACCCTTATATATGTGGCTTCGGAACCTCGGACCATGTCCAAAATCCATTTCTAAAAATTTCCAATTAAATCCACCAAAAAAAAAAATTGGTCTCAAGACCCCATTTAGACCTTATATATGTGGCTTCGGAACCTCGGACCATGTCAAAAATACGTTTCTAAACATTTCCAATCGAATACAACAATAAAAAAGACTTGAAAAATTTTTACCTTTTTTTTCGGTGTATGGGAGCCACGCCCAGTTTTTGTCCGATTTGGCTGATTCTCGAACTTGATCTCAGTATTCACGAGAAAAACATGTAAAAAAAGTTTCAAGTCGATATCTCCAAAACTGCGACCGCTATCGTGCGGACGGACAGACGGACAGACGGACAGACGGACAGACGGACAGACGGACGGACAGACAGACGGACATCGCTAAATCGACTCAGGAGGTGATACTGATCAAGAATATATATACTTTTCCATACCGGACACGCCTCCTTATGGGCGTTACAAACGTTGTGACAAAGTTAGTATACCCTGCCACAGTGAGTGTGGGGGTATAAAAATACTATGGCAACTATACTGAAATGCATTTTTCATTTAAATTTCCGCAAGGGATTTTGAGCATAAAACTTCTGAAATGTTGTTGTCCGTCCAATAAAACACACACTACAAACAACCAATAACTGTTAAAAGCATTTTTAAATTAATTTTTGATATTTTCACGAGTGTTTAGGAGAGAAAAAACGGAAGCAATGGACAAATGGAAATTCCGTGTAGGCGTTCTTTTTGTTTTTATTTTTTGTAGTTTGCGTTTGATAAAAAGTTTATATGAGAGGCATAAGATCCTTAATGTGACACTAGAGTGTTCATTTTAAGAGTTCGAGCAGACGGTTTTTGGTGCGTGCGACTAGACTAATTATACAAATTGCGTTAAACAAACAAACTTTTATCATTTAATCACTTCTTTTAATTCAGTCGTTTCTAATCTCTTCTCCTTAGTCTGTTCTGTGTCTTCTTCTCTCTTTATATTTTTATTTATTATTTAATTTAGAAAAAAAATTGCTGCTGTAATAATCAAGTAGCTTCCAAAATTCCAGTTCTTCGATAAGGTGTTCTTCTACTAAAAAAAATCATAAAAACATGACATTGAAAATATAACCAAAAGGAAGCAGAAATATATATAAATGTAAACACACAAAAATTTTGATATTCTCCCATCTTAAAATAAGTGCGGGGACATTTTGAAAATAGACAACTACATTTATTAAAAAAAAAACAAGAAAAACAGCTGGACAAGAAATTCACCGAAAGAGGAAAACTTTAAGGAGCTTACCAGCAACCAGCGAACGAGTGAGCGTGTATCATAAATAATGTGGCGTACATGAAGTGAAACAGCGCCACTGTTTTTGTTTCTCCTGCTGCTGGCACTGCTTCTGTGTCTGTTGCATTTCACTGGGAAGATAAATCTGAACAACTTTATAAAACTCGACAGAAGTCGACAGTATAATCCGTAGGAAAAAGATGCTGCTGCTTTTACTGCCTCTACTTCACCACATTAGAAAGTGCATTTAATGTATGTGAATTTGTGTATGTGCGTGCGTTCATCAAATACGAAGGTTCATGCGATTTTTCCTGGTGGAGCATAAATTAAATTATTTGGAATTTTGTATTTTGTGAAAAGCTTGTATGTAGTACACACAAAAAAAAAGTAGGTAAATCTAGCCAAAAAAGACGATTAAAAATGCAGCAACCGAAAAACGTGGTAAATGGAACCAACTCAAAATTGTTAGCGTACCATGAAAAATTGTTCGTGTATCATTAAAAATAGTTCGCGTACCACGAAAAATTGTTCTAATATTCATTAGTAGTGTTTTGGTTGCAACCTTGTCGAAACTTGACGTTTTTTTTTATTTGGTTGCAACCAAAACACGACTATTGATTTCGAATGTATTATTATAAAATAAAATAAATAAGAAACAAAAAAACTGTAAAAATAGAAAGAAAAAAAACAAAATGGAAATCTGAAAAAAGTTAAAAGTAAAAAATAAAAAAAGAGATAAACGAAAGTCTGTAAAAATAAATATAAAAACAATTCTCAACATAATATTACATTTAGTTACCCTTTTATGCACTTCACTCTTTGACCACACTGAACGCACTGATCTTAATACTCGAATGACAAAACAAAAATCGTTGCTGCTGTATTATGACAGACATGAAAGCACGCCGCGGAGTATGTAGGAGCATGTGCTCATCAGCGCAAGCAACCAAACTCAGCTTAGTTGCGAACTGCAAAAGAATCATTACAATTTTTTTTGGTTGGCCAACTAACAAAAAGGGTTTAGGAACACCTTTATTGGTTCGCTTGACGATTAGATTAACCACAAATAGTAGTTGTTGTTTGTGTTTTCCATATAAAATAAAAAATAGTTTTATTACCACGTTTTTTGGTTGGATTAACCTTTTTTTATCTGTGTAGATACTTTAATAATTTTTTAAATCAATAGTATCAGTGAAATGTATGCGGCATGTTTCTGGAATAGACAATTCTTATTCAGGTTTCAATGCATGGTTCGACTACATTTTGGTAGTGTGTGGTAATTACACAGAAACTGTTATTCATTTAAAGAAAAATAGCAGGGATGGAAGACTGTGTTCCTTTAATCATATTCCGTTTCGGGTTCAGGTAAACTATTTAAAGACAACAATTAAACACATGCAACTGGTATTAAAAACAGAATTGAAAACTAGAGAGTGAACTATCTTCGGCAATCTTGTTTATATGTGGTTTAGGAACATCGGAACATGTCCAATTTTGTTTCAAGACATTTTCAGTCTTAGAGTCCCCTAGGATTTTTATCGTATTTCGCTAAGGTTCGGGTTTCGTTAGAAATAACGGATATTCCAGATTTCCAAATTTCGTTTCCGGTACACATAACCATTTCACCAAAAATTCCGTTATTTCGTATCCGGGTTCCCGTGTCCCTGAAATATATATTTACATTTTTCACGAGGTAAAGTACCAAAGTTCATTAAAGAAATCGCAATTACCTTGCCCCATTAATCACATAGTGTGTGTGATGAATTAAATGTTGCGCATACGCTCCGTTGACCCATTTTAAATTGTTCACTTTGCGTTTGTTTATGCGCTTTTTCACCCCTCATCTTTCGATATTTATCATGCATTTAAATGCAATTGCATCAAAAAGTGCGACAATGCACACTGTTCTGGCGGCGCGCTTTGTTTATGTTCGAAAATTCGAAATCAAAGAGAGGAATTGAAGAGCACGATGAACACGAAGTTATTTTGTATATATTCAGTAGCGGACAAATAATAAGAGATATTGTTTGAGTTTTAAGAGTGGTATTTGATGGATATATGTGCATGTTTAGGATAAAAGAGAGGATAATGGAATCCACTTTACGGCAATATCCACTGAACAGCGGCAATATCCACTTTACAGCGGCAATATCCTCTTCTATTATTCACTTAACAGCGCCAGTATCCTCTTCAATTATCTATGCGGTTTTTGCTTTTTTCCATTCCTTTAGTTCCTGTGTTCATGGTTTATTTCGTTTGCATTTATTCACAGGCCGTGGAGTAAAGGAGGAACGCTATGTAGTGAAAATCGTGTGAATATTTGCTTCTGGCGTGATTTGATATTATATCAGTAGTAAGTGATAAAAACCAGTTTACTTGCCATAAAATTAGAAATAGTCACATAAACTGCTTACAAAATTACCAAGATATTGAAATAAAATATTATTGAAAGTGTTGGAACTAACAATGTATCCAGAAACTAAATCCTTTTTTATAACCCTTATATTAACTTGCTTTGGGCGGACTATATATATATATATATATATATCCTCAAATCTGCGGCGAGCTTTTTCATACACTTCCACATGAGCTAGAGAGCTGAAATTTGGAACACTGATAGAACTCCGGTGACAATGCATTCTATCAAATTTTGGGGTCCATCAGAGGCGTAGGGGGCCGTGGGGGGACTCAAACTTTTTTTTTTTAAACATGACATAACTTCCGATTCCTTCAAGCTACAATGGTAGGTGGGTTCTTATTGACAAAATAATTTTTTATACCCTTTGGAAACGGGGGTGTGGGGGCAAAGGGGAGCGAAATGGAGCCAATTTAAAGTTCTAACTTTCGTATTTTTTAAGCTACAGGGACTTCAAAATCTGCAATGATATTAGGAATAAAGTAGCCAAAAACCCTTAATTTTAAATCGAAATTGCTGAAATTAATTTCAAGGAAATTTATTTTCAGCTTTTTAGTCGGTTAAAGGGTTATATTTTAAAAAACTTGTTTTTTACTCTTTTTTTATTTTTAATTTAATCCAAACAAATTGATTGAATATAAAAATCTCGAAATAATAACTAATTTGCTTCTTGCATACATATTCTTTTTACAACAAAAGCTATGCATACGAGGATTCACCTTTCACCTCTGGTTGTCGAATTAATTTTTAAAATCAAACCATTTTCTAACTAAAACTAAACAGTTTATCAACACTTAACAGATTAAAAGCACCATTACAACTTTACACTTTAGCAGTTTATGAAAGCTATAGTAGCTCTAGTTTAGTATGACCATCACATGTCCCACTAGTGACCGTTTTGTTGATTTGCTGCTGATAGGAAGGGGGGGAGGGGGTGGTTCATGCAGCACTTGCTAGTCCTCGCACCAAACTAGAAAATTTCCTGCTTGTGTATTAAGCCACATAGTCAAAAGCGCAGTCGGTCGACATGAGTGTGTTGCTTTAAAAATACATGCAGCAACTTTTTAAGCTGGCAAGATAATTGCCAAAAGTTGTAAACTTCTAAATTTTTGCACATTTTCATTTTTATTTGTTGGGTACAAACTTTTGCTGAGCTTGTGCCCGTTGCTGCACTACTAGCTTTTGGTCATCATAATAACATGTGATGTGAACTTCAGCCAACGCCAAATTGCTGTAGGTCAATTTGGATTACTTTGTCTAATTGAGTGCTTTAAAGTGTTTAAAAACTTTTTGCAGATGCCCACAGAAATGAAATAATTTGAAATGTGTAAGGAAAATTTAATTTGTATACCCCGCACACAAGTTACCGATCCATTTCAAAACTCCGTTTTGTTCCGATCCAAATTACTAACAAATTACTTACTCTGCTAACACTGTTGATTGTAAAATTTTGGTATTAGGCCCTTGCTTGGTTCTTCAAAATTGTCCACTTTTGCCCAAAGTGTTCCATCAACTATTTTTATTTGCATTTCTGAAATAACCTCCTGGGGAGTAATTCCGCTAATGCTCGTAGAGTTTGAACGTCCGCCTTGATATAGACGCGTAGCTCATTTGGTCCTGTTCTAAATAAGCAGCTTTGTGGTTCAGTCGCTTGATTGTGGCATTGTGGTGGCATCATTCCAAATTTATGTGACTTCTGTGACCGAGCCGGCTCACACGGTGCAATTGGCCTGTTAAAAGCAACAAGACGATGCTGGGAAAACATTTGAAAAGCAGAAATCCTTTACATTCCACGAATAAAGATTATCGCTGGATATAAATCTTAGCATAAATTCTTCTTATGAAATTTACAAACTACGAAAAAATTCAGCATATTCGGAAGTTATGTATTTTGTTTTTGTGTATTCTTATTTTTTTGCATTCTTCTTATGAGTTAAATGAAAACTTTGGTTTTATTATTAACACCCCCGAAATTTTGAGCCATAAGTTGCTGTTGTGTTTTCTTATTTTTTTATAGAAAAAGTTTTGACTTTGTTGGAAAAGTTCTTCTTGCCCGTGTGTGTAGACTGAGACATATTGTTATGATTATGTTAGCGCTGAGGCTTTATGAAAATGCCATGTAATTCATGGAGAAATGGGAGTGCACTAGAAAAAAAAGTATTTATATTCATAGTAAGGACTAGTGCAAGTTAAATATATATAAGGTTTTATTTTTACTCCTTTTTTGCTAGGAAAATTCGAGTATTTGAGTTTATTTTGTGAAATTGCTGTTTTATGCTACTTTGCCTATATTGTAAATAAAATTAGAATCTAGGTAATAAAAGAAAACGTTGGCTGACCGAATCTAACCTTGTTGATCTCGTAATAATGGATATGATTAAACTGAAAAGGCATCCCGATTGCAATAATTTTTAAATTTAATTTCACCCGAAATGTAATAAATTATGAATGTGTTGCGCAATCGATATGCATTCATACAAAGAAACGCATGAATATTTACATTTATTGGGGCGCCTCACACAGTAAAGTTGCCAACCCCAAATGATTTGTGTTGTGAGAATAGTACATCCACTTCGTTTTTTAGGTTCACCACTTCACTGCACAGATAATTTTGTTTTTGTCAAACATTTTAAATGGATACATAAGCCTAGGGATTGTCAGTTTTATGCAATTTTCATGCTTCGCTCGAGCATATTCTAGCTATACTGTGTGTAAAAAGCACAAATGGTCTAGACATGTCCCCTTTGCAGAATATTGTAGATAATGTCACCCTGCACTCATATACGCTCACATACTTCCCCTAGAATAGATAACAGAAAGCGAAATTTGGTTTTAATTTGGTTGTGGCAATCCCTTCCCGTATATGACATGAAAGTTAAAGTTGAGCCAAATTTTGAAAAATATTCAAACGGAGCCCACGTATAGCGTTTTGAAATATTGATTTGTATTGGCGGTGCCACAATGTTGTCCAATGTTGTCCAATGTTGTCCAATGCTGTCTAGCAACAGTCATAATTATCATCAAAACAAATAAGTTCTTATTTTGGAGAAGACAGCACCAACTTTTGTTTTGTGAGCGTGAGGCGGCCTACCGTGCAAATGCAAATGTCAATCAACATGAACAAATGAAATGCATATTGGCAATTGTAAATATCAGTGGGAGGATACAACAAAAAATGAAAAAAGAAACAAAAAAACAGAGTGTATGCGTGTGATAAAAAATGGCGAAAATAAATTAAAATTGCAACTCAATCAAAGCAAAGCACAGATATGCCGATGCGCAAATACTATCGTAGTTATACAAAACAGGAACGGTTTCATGTCACTTGTGGCGCCTATAGAAAAGGTAAACAATTTTTTTATTTAAACATTTTTCCAAAAATTCCTTTTTATGGTCGGTATAATGGTTGGTGGGTTCCATGCGAATTTCAATCTGTGCAGAGTGTTTCTGAAATTACAGTAGCTGCAAAATTTTTTTGGAAAATTTCAAAATGTGTAATTTACTGTGAAGTAAAAACTGTATGGAATTGCCTGCATCCATGCGATTCTATGACTTCTTAGAGCAACAATTTTCGGCATAGCATAATATTTCTGATACCGAGAAATGGAAGTCCGCCCGCACTGACGAAAGAAACCAGCTGTACAGTGCACACAGCATGAGAGAGATTGAAGCGAGGGGAATGAACGAGATAGCAGCGGCGATGGGCGATGGGTGATGCTTCGTTCATGCAAGCATCGGAAATCAAAGTGTAATAAATTTAAATTTATGTTGCCATTTAAATCAGAGAATTATTGTCCGCTTTTTGGCCACAATGTGGTACACAGTGGAACAGAGTATTCGGGCAGTTGGATGAGTTGTGATATACCCAAAAAGCATTGCCTCAAACGTTCGAGTTTTATGCATCTCTACACTTCTTTTCAAATTGACAGACGATAGAGTGCCTAAGTATTCAAAATTTCCTGAGAATTTTGGTTTGATAACAGGATTGAGGTCAAGGGATCCCCTTGTGTTCCTCAACTGGACGAGGAATTCGAGAAAAACTGTTGAATTGAAGTCTTCGACAACTTGATATCAAGTGCAAATGCCTATTGGGTAGTATAATGTTGGTTTTTGGTGGTACATGAGGTTAATAAACACGTTGGAGTCAAATATAAATCACATTATAATGACCAATGTACGTAGCTGTTGTTGGAGTTCGACTAAATTAATTTTTTCATTCAACTCTAACTGCCCAGCATTCAGTTTAGTTTAAACAAACGCTTTCGACATGTAGTGTAAAACTACCAACTACAAACTATTGAATGCTATGTATGTATGGTCGTTCGTGTGTCTGCATGTCAATTTAATTTAGCTTTTCTTTTGTTCCATTCTGTGTAAACACACGGAGAAATGAAACTAAATTAGAACAATTGAATTGTAAATAGCACACACTGCTACATTCACCTCGACCAACCTGCTCTCGCTCGCTTACTCGGCTTTCGAATTGCTCATGTTTGTCACGTATTTTACAATTTAGTATCTCGTAGCCAGTCATTTGCCAATGCGAAAATACACCACCACACGCTTACCCCGAGCCGGTGTAGAATCTTCAGTCGAATGTTCTTTATTTTACTCCCTCCTCTCATACCACAAAGCTTTCCTGTCACTCGATTTTCGTATTGAATTTGATTTTTTATGACGTTTGCGTTCAAAAATTGAAAACAAATGGTGAAAAAAATGAAAATGCGCATTCGTGCTAAGCTGGTTTCTTTTGTCTTTGTTTAAGAATAGCTTCTGCAACCTGTCTCCTTGGTATGGTATTGATTGGTAATTTGCACATCCCACATCCATCCTTGGTTACATGTATCTACTATATTTTCTATTTCAGTTTTGGCATGGTCATATTCATCTACGAAATCGTTATTGCAAAATGGATTTTACAATTGAACAAGATCCGGGAAGATAAATGAGAATGAACTCTTTGCTTGCCACTAGCCATCTTCTGCTGTGTGATTGAATTAAGAAAGGTTAATTTTAACGAAGCCGTTGCGAATTCCACTTCACCGCCTTGTAGCTTTTTTGATGTAATGCTGTTATCCCTATATCCTTTCTTATATAAAATTCTTTGTGAGTTTGATTGTAGGTTTGTTCCCTTATAACTCAAGAAATACTTGATCGATTTTAGTGAAACACATGTCAAAATGTAGGTAATTTCATTGACCTCATCATATGCTGATGATTTCATAAACTTTGGGCGTTCGAGGTGGGCGTGTCAAATATTATTCAAAAATGCTATAATTCATGCAGTGTTTAACCGATTTTGCTGAAATTTTATATGTGGTTTTGGGTAATGAATTGGTAATATGTTGATTCTGAAAATTTGCAGTCCGCCCACTGCCACGCCCCGAAATGTTTAAAGCTCTGTAACTCGGGTCCAATTCAAGGGATTTCGGTGAAATTTTGGATTTGGTGCTGGGAGGTGAATGGGCAGAGGGACGACTCGCACTATCTATGTTTATTTCAGTTGCTTAAATAATACATATAACATTTCTACGTTAACATAAAATTGCAAAATTATTGCGAGCGAAGCTGTGGGTATAAGCTATATATTATAAATCTAAGTGTGTGTCTGTACGTCTGTACGTAATCGTACTTAAAACTTTTTAAGTACGATTACCGTAATCGTACTCAAAAAGTAATCGTAATCGTACAAGCACAGCTCTGGTATCGACATGTGTAATAGGGTATATGAGGTTGAGATTGGACGAAGGGGCGTGGCACCTCCCATACAACACAAAATATGTCTACGAAGATAATTTAGTAAATATTGAATATTGAACATATTAAGACCAAATTTGGCACGGACTTGTATAATAATTTTTCCAAGCTTTGTGCCAAATATGGACATAATTGGACGAGGGGCGTGGCATCGCCCATACAACACGTAACCAGCACGTAACCACAATACCAGCTAAGTAAGCAAGTATTGAATATATTTTAATGAAATTGGGCACGAATACGGGAATAATTGGACAAGAGCCCATACAATTTTCTACCCATATAGCGGTTAAACTGCTTTACTGACTTTTAGATAAAATTTTGTAAGTAATAGAATTTCCAATAGGAAAAAAGAAGTTGGATTTGGACGGGGCGTGCACCTCCCACATAGCTGCCACCAAGTACTTCCTTGGACATTTTTTGGGTAAATCATGCCAGGTGGGATTACAGCTGCCACCAAGTGCATCCTTAGACATAATTTGGGTCACGGGGGTAATTGGCCATCAACTGCAGCGTCCATTGAAGTTGTCGCAAATTACTATATATTTGTATTTTTTAATTTTATACAACCCGTGCAACGCCGGGTATGTAGCAGCTAGTTTTAGAATATTTTCAAAACTCCAAGAACCTACAGGATAAATTGGGTAAAAATAGTTCAGTATTAATAAAATTTATAATTCCGAAAAACTTCAACAGCGACGAAGAATGACTTTCCATAGAATAAGATTTTATATGTTAATTTTTTTAAGAAATAAGCTGATGTTGTTCGATATGAAATGGTTTTGTCATTAGACCCAGTTTCTACACTCTTCAGAGTCCATTCATCAATCAGATTTGTGCTCCATTCGAATTTCGTTAAAGGTTTGGCTAAGCCCAAAACAACTTGCACCACTTTTGCCGTATTTGTAATCGCATTAGGTTGCAAAAGCACACGTACTCACAGAACGTTCTCTTGAAGTGGAGTTTGAAGTCCATACTACCAATATCAGTTAAACAATAGAATCGCACACAAACATACATCTTCGATTCGACAGGAGGGAAACATGTTGCAAGATTTCTGTTACTCCTTGTCGCAAAGAAAGAACATAACTACGTAGTGCCAAGTGGATACGAATTTCATGGGTATTATTCATGTCATCTACAGGCGCATTGAAATTTATTGTTGTTTTTTTCTGTAGTTTTAAATTTCTGTCAAGGCACGGAGTATGTGTAACTGTCAATGACAGCAGCGTTTGTCCTGTTAATGGCATGTACATATGTACATATGCATAGAGATGAAGAATAAAACGAAAAGTAGCAATACTTTTTCAATGAACTTTCGAAATTAAGTGAAATAATAGTGTCAAGATAGCGAACAAGAACATTAAGAAGAAGAATATGGCTTAGCTACCGAAGAAGACGACAACGAATTCTTCTTTCTTTCGAGAAAAGTTGTTAACGTGTCGATGGCAGTACTTAAGTGTTACCATGTCTAAATTGACAGTTGAACATGGGCAAATGTCAGACGATAACCGATAGAAGAATAAAGCGAATATGAAGACGATTATATGTATAAGAAAAGAGAGAGGTTCACTTACTAAAACACTCCTACACAATAAGAGGCGTTGAGAAGTAAAGTGGTCCAATCTACATCGTGGTAAAACGGATATATATGGATTTTAAAATTGGGCCCTATTCTTTTTGCTGCCCCTAAAGCCTTTTGTATTTCATTGCCTTCAATGTAACAATAAATGAATGAAAGCAATTGTCAAATATATTTACAGTGCTAAGTAATACAGATACATTAAATTGTATCTAAAGTACACACTGTGTACTGTAGATTCGTTATTTTCAAATTTATTTTGCTAGAGTTCAGAGAAAGTCTCTTGAATTCTGCTAATTTGATTTTTCATTTACTGTCACAACATTAATATATATATTTAAATTTTTTGTTAACATTTTTTTACATCAACTCAGTTAAAGACGCACACACACAAGTATTCGAAGTATTACCGGAAATTGACTTGCGGCATCCCTCAGCAATTAGGACAAATTATCGCTCACTCACCTTTCGTTGCGTTGTAATGTTGCCCACAGGCCTAATGTTCATGGGCTCGCACCTACACAACTATACACCTACTACAGCGACGGCAATGGTTGCGGCATTGGCGCATTAATTATTCATAACTGTTTGTGTCTAGAGGGAAATTGTTGATTGTCGCCTGCCTGCCTGCTTGCTCAGCTTGGCGTGTAAATGGCAGACCATTTCTTCGATGTCAAGTTAAATGACCTCAAGTGATGTGGAAACTGAAACGTTTTATGGTGGGCTATTCTAATTTTGATGACAAAAAGTCAAAATAATGTGAAGGAAGTGGAAAGAACATTTTTCAATTCTTACTTTAATTCGCCTGGAAATGTGAATAATGTGTATTTACCTAGAAAGTGTCGTAGGGTCGATTTAAAAAACAAATTCTACTTGTGGCGGTTATGTGCTTTGTTATTAAAACACTGTGTTAATTATTGTTTTCAATTTGTTGTTAAACCTTTTTAAAAAGCTTTAAAAAATTAAAAGACTTGGAAAATGTTGACCATTGTTTCGTTATATGGGAGCCACGCCCAGTTTTTTTTCGATTTGGTTAATTCTCGAACTTGATCTCAGCATTCACGAGAAAAACATGTACCCAAAGTTTCAAGTCGATATCTCCAAAACTGCGACCGCTATCGTGCGGACGGACAGAAAGACGGGCATCGCTAAATCGACTCAGGAGGCGATGCTGATCAAGAATATATATACTTTTCCATACCGGACACGCCTCCTTATGGGCGTTACAAACGTTGTGACAAAGTTAGTATACCCTGCCACAGTGTGTGTGGGGGTATAATAAAGAATCGATTAGATGCTAGGATCATCGACGAACAAATTTCGGTATTATTAAATCCCGATAATTGCGGTATGAAGGAAAATTAATGAACTAACGGGATGAAGGAAGATTAACAATAACGATATCGAACAAGAATGTATCGTACACGCATGTGCAGGGTATTTTAGCTTCGGTCAGACCGAAGATAATCTTACTAGTTTTTGTGCTACCACCGCTCACTGAGCAGTTTTTTGAGCAGTTGAATCTGCGAAATGCAGCCGATGTAAACAAAGTGCGTATCCAATTATATAAAATTACAAAAATAAAAATAAATAATTATCTGCTATCATTTTTGATAAATCCATTACTTCACCACACCAATATGTATATGGTCACACGACATGTGACCATATGCTGAACCATTTCGTAGTAAATCACCATCAATAATTTGACAAGCTCGATTCGTTATGGCTTGTCATTTGGCACAACAGCAAGAATAACAAAATGGTCGCGGTTGATGGCAACGGACAGGACATTGTGGCCATTTGAAAATGAATGCAATTCACAGTTAAATTTTTGGGCTTTTAGTATTGAGTGGATTCGTGTGCGCGTGTATGTGTGTGCGTTTGTGTATACTGTCATTGTGGCTTTAATCTTGTTTGCATTTGTGGTCGCATCGAGTCTCGCTCCTCCCTGATTGGTATGGCGTGCAATAATTTTCAGTTAGTTGCAACTTGCAACTAACTATTTGTATATTTACAATTTTTGGCTTCCCATACCATAAAAAGCTCACATAAATAGTTAGCAAATATTTTTAAAGTAAGAAATTGATATTATGATTCCAACTATTAGTAAGCAGTTCAATGTGTGTTTTCCGTATTTAAGTTCTTGTTTATGTGAATTATGTGAATTATCGATTTATAACTATATAAATAGCTTGTTATTGGCAGCTCATGTGTTCTACAAAGCTTTCCTTAGTTACCATTTGAAATAAAATACAGTGACAATTACTTAAATTACTTAACTTTTTGCATGCGACGTCATTAAAATCACATTGCAATTATAAACACAAAATAAGTTTGTTTTCTTACTTACTGTAATAGACCACCACTAATGCACCATAAAAACCGGTACTATTCAAAGTTATGTGAGCGTTCCTTCAAAGTTGTCCAATGGCTTCTACATCACGGACACAAAGGCAGATCATATGGTCGAAACGAAATCCAATACATAATAGATGCCAAGGCCGTATTTAGGGGGTGTTCCGTATCAAATCGAAAAGATTTTTGAAAAATGACCACCTCTTCGATTTTGATAAAATTTTTAAGGTAAATAACAGCAAAAACACAATGCAATTTTAAAAATTATTGAAAAAATAAAATTTTTTAGGTCAAACAAATTTCTTAATAATTTAAACTCAAATACATCTCCTTCTACAGTATTTGCCATGTATGTATTTCAGGGATACTCGGAGAGTGTAATTGCAAAGCCTTTTTGATTCTGAACAAAAAAGATTCTTGGAATGGTTGCTCCATCTGTTATTTATTTACCTTCCGAATCTCTATAGAATCGGAGATCGGAATCGGATATTAGAAAAGTTTATATGAACTGATCACCTGTCGAGAAAGAAATTTTGTTGAAACATTGTTTTAAATCATTTTACATATGAAATACATATGTTGGTTATCCCATTTTTTTGCTATCAGGTAGTGTTACTTTTTTGTATTTTTTCGGTAAATTTTTTTTGGACAGGCCACGGCCTTGATAGATGCCCTTCAAAAAAAGGACCCATTAAACGGTAAAAAGGTGAAAATGCAATTAAAAAAAAATTATCCGCCATTTGTTTTGTTTCAATCTGTAAAATGGCTGCTTCGTTTATCCTAGAATTGTCATTCCCAAAAATCTCGGGACTGCGAAAAACTTTCGAAATCTAAAACCTAGTGTTTACATAGGAAATTACTATTTAAAGTCAACGATACATTTTTGCACTCAAAAAAAATTCTATTGAATTTGGTAAATACTTGGCGACAAAAAAAGTTTGCTTTTTTTTTGCATTTTCTCACTCAGTAATTTTGTAATTTCATGTATATTATAAAGGCTGTAATGTGTTTTTAAGCAAATCCAAAATATCTGCGATATCGCTTTAAAGATTTGGGGGCGTCGCAGTAGGCCGACCGTACATTTTCATAGTCAGCCCTCTGCACATTCATAACCCAGAGCGAAACAGTGTATGAATTATAGCATTTTAGCATAATATTTGCCACGCCCACCTCGAACACCCAAAGCATATGACAAGGCATACAGCCTATGTCGTACCAACATTTCGATGTTCATTTAATGATGGAATTTTTAAATAAATTGCATTACAAGGCAACACAACATGACAAAAGCAAACAATGTCAGATCAAAATTTTAAATTTTTGTTGGACACTACCAAACATTTGCACGTCCAACCACTAACCCAAGGAACAGAAAATAACGAAATCAAAAAAGTTAAAATAAACCAGAATATAACTTAATTTGCCTCTAAGCTAAGTACAGACCAAGTGCAGCAACAATGGCGGCAAACGGAAGCGGAAACACACTGACATGAACCGCCACCACGGCGACAACCACACGGCCATAGGAAGACGATGAAGACAGTTTCCGTAAGCTCACTTCATAATGGGATTTAGTTTGGAACACTGTGTGCATGATGAATCTGCGTGGAGCGAAGAGTAAAAGGCAAAAAGTAAAAAAAGACACAAGGCAGCCCACCTTGCAGCAAGCCACATCAAACATTAGAAAAATGGCTGCCGCTGAGCTGTGAATATAAATTATTTTGCATAATGCAAATGCACCACGACAGGGTTGAAAGGTGGAGGCAGCCAGTTTGTGTGCTGCGGTACTTCGCCTGGCTGTCTGTTAGCTAATTTTTTTTGTAGTTTATAATTGAGCCCAAAATATTTGGTAATGGAAAAATATGTTTAAATCTGTATTACGACATCTATATTTTCGATACGACATTGCTACCAGCTCTGTGAGCAGCCATTTGTTCTCAACTGCAGAATATGAAAAACAAAGTTTTCAAAGTGGTATGTTCTGCATGGTAATGGAATTTATTTCGTAATTTTTTACATCCGTTACGATTTTCACAAAGGAATCCAAAATTACCAAAAACGATTTTTATGAAAAGGCACATGGCATGGTTGTGCATTAAGGTATATATAACGATGTACAGGAATACAGCCTTCAAGTTGTTAAATATATGAAATAAAATATTTGAATATTGTGTACATTTTAATAGTGAAATATATTGAAAGGACCAAATTGTCAGCGTTACTTTTGAGTTTCCTTACAAAACATTATTCAGCGGTTTTTGTAATGAGTAGTTTCGCCTGGCTGTGTCGCATAAATCTTACCGCCAACATGAATCATAATTTCACCACATGTCAACGAAACGCGAAAGCACTGAAAAAGCCCCTATGTGCCCCACACTAAGCTGCCGCAAAAAATGCACTTTCGGATATGTTGAGCACATTTTTCCAACCAAATATGAAAGTTACTCTTTTAAATTGGGGCATAAAAAATAAATGTTCCTGAGCCACAACATGGGGTACGTGCAGGAAGCGAATGTGCACTGAGATAATAAATTAGACCCTAAATTATTCTGTATAAAGGGGTTCTTAAGAGATTTTCGTGAATAAGTGAAATTCCTCGCGATGGCAACACTAGATACCGAGAACGACTACTTTACTAAGCACTTTAAAATTCTGTAATTGCTAGCGTAAACTGTTCGCATCCAAACACCGCTTAAGCTACCAACGCCAATCAAAGGATAAATGCATTTATATTGATAACTATTAAAAGGCACACAAACACACAATTAGCGCACTCATAAATTCCTCATGGCATGTACATTAAGCCAGCCCCGCTGTGTATGGGGAATTTTCAAAACTGACTTCTCGACAGCTGCACATTTTTTGTGCGGGTGAGTTATCCGAATTGGATAAAACCTTGCGATTTTCTGGTCCAATACCATATTGTAGGTGGCGCACACTGAGCCAAACGCAATTATGTCGAAAATGTTGGTAATGAATCTGGAACGAAATGGAAATTAACCCGAAATTGGAATAAGCTACGAAATTTAGGCGGCCATTTTGTATGGAAGGTAGTAGTGATTCTCATCCGTTGTTTTCCATTTTCAACACCGTCCAAATAAAAAAGTAAAAAGTTTTTATTATTTGAATTTAAGTTCTTTCGGCGTAGTCCGTGAATGCTTTGATATATTCTGGATGGAAATTAATCATATTTTATGTATTTAATACTAAATTAATAAATTTTACAAATATTTTGGGTTTTTTAAATTGTTTTATTGTTATTGTTGTACCAACTTTTTTTTATTCCCCAAAGCAATTTTTAAGAAAACAAATTTGTGATTCTTTCTTTTAAAATACAAAAAAAGTGGGAAAAATTTACTACGAAAATTTTTGTTTTGTAAAAAAAACTCACTTGAAATTGGCGACAAGCACGCTGAATTGATTTTTCACGTTTGCCGATGTTTAGTAATATTTGTGTTGCTCAAATCCCTTTCGTGTTGGGTATCTGGCTTATGTTTTAGATTAAAAAAGTATGCTTTCAGGCTACATTTTTTACTTTTGCTGCGCTAGATGCGTTGTGAAGCGCCCCAAAAGAAAATCGAAAATTTTGCTTTTGAGCTGGTCTAATTCACATACACGACGACTACACCTCATGAAATTTTATCGCTGCAGATAGTAATCAGCAGGTGTGCTTGCGTGCTCATGGGTGTGTGTGTGTGCATATGTGCGAAACTGAATCACTGCTCCAGCATATAAAAGGATAATTAAGTCACAGAAGGATAATGCAAAATGGTGGCGAACATTTCATGAAATTACGCTGATTTATTGAAGTGTTTCGCACGCAATTAATTTGAAAAATGTGGAATTTCATATGAAAGAATATCAACGAGAATCGAGTGGCCGAGGAGCTTTTCATTAATTCTCAAATGCCTTCAACAGCATTTTCTTTCATATATTTTTGCATACGACTCAACTGATCCCTTCTCGTATAAATTCATTGCAATAATTTCACTTACAAGATAATTGGATCCAAATCGTTTTTTGGGCCCGTATTTCATATTGTATGCCATTGCAATAATTTCGAACTGCACAACTGCAGCAAAGCGCTTGCTACAGTTGTTTCTCAATTATGCATGTGTGTGTTGAGTGTGCGGGACTGGTGATAATTCTTATTAGGGATGTGAGTTTTGCGGTTGCTGAAATACTCCTCGATGCTGATGCAAATGTTTAGAAATGACACCCGCGTATATTTTTTAACAAATTTCCGAGCAAATATAGTTGTTACAGTAATTTTTTTGGGAAATTTTCAAACAACAATAATGCTGAAACAACAACCCTGTAGGAAATCGGACTAGTCTAGTCTTCTAATTGATGCATTAGCATAAACCTCTCTAACTTCACTCAAAAACATTTAAGTACAATGCGAATCAAGGGAAATCAATTTTAGACATTTTCAAAAAGGGGACAATTGTACGATGCAGAGTTTGCTTAAATCTGCACATTCATCTTTTCCTGAGCACCTCATTAAAGTGATGCCCGTAGAATATTGCCGTGCTTAACATCTGACATTTTTGGCCCCTTGTAAGTAGACTAATGTTCTTAGAAAGATTGGTAAACAGACTTTTAGCGCTTAACTATTAAAAAGTGTATTCAAAAATATCTATCTACTGAAGTCATCAACAATACTTAGCATAAACACATCTAAATGCCCCATAGACACATTTAATCAATAAATTGTTGTAAAATTTTATTTTCGTTTAAAGTGGGAAGAGAGAGGTGGCAAGAGAGCATGATTAAATCCTGGAATAGTTTTTAGGAAATTTGTAAGGAACTACATCAAAATAATTCCACATAATCCACATAATTTTGTTTGCAAACATTTCCAAATATTTCTTCATATCGGAATAGAGTTGGTTTTTACACCCTTCAACGATTTTCTCCTTCAACCAGTGGGAAATTAGCAAATCAACTCTTCGGGGGCCTTGGCAAAGTTCTCACTAACCAAAATGTAAACACCGAAAGTAGCATATTGGGTAAACAAAGAGAGGCAAAGCAAAGCCAAGCCCAGCTAAGGCCAGCCAAGAGGCATGAGTTGAGCTGGAAGACAAGCAATAAGGACCCTACATATTGAAGCCGATATGGTAGACCTAATTTCCATACAAACACAAATGAAGTCAAACAAATAAAGGGGAGGTGGGGTCGTATCGTATTGGACTTGCGGCGTGTGCGGCGTGCGAATTCAGGCAGGAACTTTGCCGAAACAAAGCAAACAAACAAAGCATGGAGGAAGCCACACATATGGGAATTCTAAAGTTGGCGACCGTAAAAGCGATAACTATGATGCTGATCACGATGGGAGCCAACGTCAACGAAGTATGAGGGGATGGACTCAAGCAATTCAATTTAATCGAATTGAGTTTATATGAAATTTATAAATGCGGAATTGTCAACCAAAAATATTCAATTAAACCATTACAATTTTATCGAATTCCATATACATATACATATATGACTTTATTTGAAAAACAACTTCCTATCCACCGAAATATAAAAATGGTGGCCACCCTCTCATCGTTTTGCGGTACATTAACTTTGTTGCAGCGCTCGTTTAAAACAATTATAAATCTTTCATGTCTTTCGGGAAATTACTAAGGCTGAATAGTAGAAAAAAAGTTCACCAACTTTCTCTGCCTCAGATATGCTTTGCGTTTCTTATAAACGTCGCAATTTGTAGGAATCTCGGAGCACTTCGCTACCACTGCATTTCGCCCAGGAACTTGATGACTGACTGAGCGACTGGCAATAAGTAAGTTAGCTGTGAGCCAATGCAGCTCTCTAATTCCATTCATTAAAACTTTTTCTTTGCTTCACTCGCTTTTTGGAAAAAAAATCCTTTAGGGTAAAATATATTAGGTAGGTGCAGGAAAAAATCACATCTTCTTTGTATCGCGAAAGGGAGGAGTAAAGAGAGTGGACTAGGGATTGCAAAATGTGTACATTTAGATTTGTAAAGTGTATGGAGAGTGAATTAATTAAATTATTTCAAAGTCGCTTCATGGTGATGATGGTCGACAGAGGCAAGTTGTGATGTGTGCATAAGCAGCGTAGTAACATAAAAAGCTAAGGATGGGTGCCTTCATACTTGTTCACGGTGCACAACTAAAAATATTTCAAAACATTTGAATGCTCTGATGCATTACAAAATTCAAAGACATTGAATATTAAATAGCGCCGTAGTGACACTAATCATATGGGATCATCGAGTTACGAGTTTGTATGTTTTTCTTTTTCGGTACATACACGCAGAGAAAAAACATGGTTATGATTATGATTGGCGAAATGATTGCATGATTGCAAAATTTGCATGATGATTGCAATCATGTTAACCAATTTTTAGTCAACTTTTCAATTATTTTTTATTATATTATTAATATTTTAATGTCATATCAGCTGATTGTTATATTAGAATTAAGAAATACCTACATATACTAATCATATCCAATTTTTATGTGTATATGGATTTTTCATGAAATATTTTTGAAAATGAATTTAAGCATGTACATACATTATTTGTAAGATTAACGTAGTCGCAATAGCCACCACAGTCTCACTAGTGACTTTTGTCTCAATTTGATACAATTTGGTATTCTGAACGAATTGAAAAAGCTCTTTTGGTATCAATTGTCATACAAGTTGTGATCAAAGTTGCGGGCAATGTTATTCCAGTTATTATTGCCTCTAGCATGTTGTTGGCATGGTTGGAATCTAATCATAATATGATCTCTGAAATCATAATACGGTCTCTGAAATCATTAAAATATAATTTACATGATAATCCCAACCAACTATGGTCTTTATAATCATAGTATGCTGCAATCATGCTCCAACCATATTTTTTGTCCGCGTGTACACAAAAGTGTTTATACGAAACTGTAAGTGTATCTTTTAGTCTGCCTCATCCATCTCCATCTGCAGCCATCATGTAATAATCGCAGTGGCTTAATATCATTAAAATCAGCGTCATAAAGTCTTGACGCTCATGCACACCTTGTGATATTTTTAACTTGATCTGCACAGCGATTCACACAAAACGGCGCACCGGCAACGGCAAGGACAGCCGCTGCCCGATGGTGGGAGCGACAGTAGCAGCAGCTGTTGTCATAACCATCAAAATTTATGTTAAATGCAATTTATACACTCATTGCCATTGCCATGAAAGTAAAGCGTTTTGAAATGTCGACAATGATTGTCGAAAATTAACGACAACTCCTGAATCTCAAACTCAACAAACTGCAGTTGAAGTTTTCTTTTATGATTTAATCAGTTGTCGTCACATCAACGCGGTGTTGCCGTTCGGGATGAGTTGAAAATTCATATTGTATGAAGAAAAACAGCTCACATTGTTACTAACAGCGTTGAGTTCATTAATTGTCAGGGTGATATAACTACACAAACTTTTGAATAATAGAGGAATTTTCCACCCAACAAAATAGTTTCTTCAATTGCCATATAATAATAACCCGACACCCCAATTAAAAATGGTCCCTTCTCAAAATTTACTATCCGAAAAGTATACTTTGTGCTTATGCGGTCTATCAAAGCCATTTAACAACATTTTGGCCCACTTAAGGTAAATTATTATGACACAAGTCACGTAGAGTACCACAACACAAAGAACAACCGAAATCAAAGCTTTTACAATTAGCCCACATAGAGAAGTAGAAGAAGAAGAAAAAGTAACACCGGAAACATTTTATACTAATTAGCGCGAAAACCGCAAAAAACACCCGAAAAAACTTAACAGCCACCCACGCAAAATAAACCAAACAAAGTCACATTCATAAGCCTAATTATGTTGTACGAAGCCGATGAAAAACTCATTTGGGTGTGTGGGGATTTTGTTGATTTTTATGTTGTGTCTGCTGGTTTTTGCTTTTATGAAGAATTTAATTTGCATTAATTAGGATGAGAAGGCAGACAATGGTGAAGCGGGAATTGTTTGGGGGTAAACTGAAGGTTGACTTATGTTTCTCGATAGATTTCGAGAACATTGAAATTTTCAAAATACATTGTAAACAAGGTGGTCTGTCAATAAGGATGTCTTGTGTGCCAGTCCTGAGCTCCAAAAAAAAAAACCGTAGCCTGGCTGAATCAACATCGTGCTTAGTCGTTCTCAACACAAGACCATTCTGAGTTTGAATGAAACTTAAAGCTGAACAAATTATTGTTTGAGTTTTTATATGTGTATATCGCATTCGATCCCGCTAACGATATGTATTTTAGGCTAGAGAAGTGGCCTATTTCCAAACCGAGTCGAACGTTTTTTCTGCTACCCAATTTCACACACGTACCAACCTAATTTTTCTGTTAACGCAATTGTAATTGATACTAATTTGATTCTCTCGAATGTAAGTGAAAACATGAAATCATTTCCACCAAATGGTAAAGTAAAGCATATGTTAGCAATGACCTCAATAAAGATGTGCCTGTATGCTTGTATGTGTATGCCGTTCACACAAGAGATGGCAGGAAGCATAAGTTCAAGATGTGACCAAACACACACACAGGCACCGAAAAAAGGAAAAAGATACGCCATGCCGCCTGCGTTTGTGCTAGATAACGTAATAATTTATATGAACTTTACAGGGTCATTAATTTAAAGCTTATTCAGTTGTTGAAGATTTATTAAATTAACTCAAGACGAAAGTAGCAGCAGCAAAAGAATCACAAAGTGTCGGAAGCGATATTTAAGTAAGTGTGTGTGTGTGTGTGTGTGTGTGTGCATATACATATATATGTGGTCGCCTGGTGGGGCCACGAACTACATTGAAACGAATCAACCAAGCATAAAAGAAGAAGCTGCCTTTAAAGCATATGCCGCCACATTCGCATCCTTGTGCCAGCCACCGAACTGCGGACGTATGGGGGAACGCTTTGGTGCAAATAAAGTTTTTCGCTGGGGTGAAAAGTTTTTACTGCTTGGCTTTTCCAAGGAGGCGAAGTTTAGAAATGTTTTGCTGAAATGTTTGTTGGGATGTGCGTGTGAAAATTTCAGTTCGGCTTTTAAATGTTAATTAGAGAAAATACTGTATTATTGCGCTATCTTTGGCGTTTCTGAAACGGAGTAAGAAAACTGGAACAATGCTTTTTAATCAAATTCTCAAAGACTCCATTGGAAACTTGATTGGGCATTTCTGTGATTAGATAATTGCAACGTAACTTCCAACAGAAAATGTTGTACTTTAAATAAATACGTAATTCGATTAATTTTACCTGCAATCAAGCAGCCAATTAAATGCGATTTCTTTTTATTTGCTCGAAGACCACTTCATGTGAATTATGCTTGTGTATAACGGAAATTGGTTCATTGAAACCGCATAGCACAGCGCAGTGGTTTCCTCCTGAATAGAAACTCATCGTGTGTCCTTTCAAATTCCGATTTATTTCAATCAAAGGAATAAAATCAAATCGCCATTTCAATCAATATTCGTTCGCATATTGCACAAAAATCGCAATTTTTCTACGCGGTCAATTCAATAAATTGGATTGCTTCGTGATTCGACTATTTTTTCGAATATATTTTTATGCTGCAGCCAATAATAGAGCAAACATTCATAAATTGAATTTAATTTTACATACAACATCTTTTCTACATTTTTTTGGGATTTTTGCTGCAGTTGCTTCCATGGGGCAAATCAGAGATTTTTTTTATTTTTCCAAGTCCAAGTAAGTACTAAATGGGATACTTAAGAACGAAGTAAGTGCACCCTTTTGGGCAGTTTTTTAGAGGATACCAAATAAAATTTCGCTTGAAAAAATACCTATTAGCAAATGAATTTAAATTGCATGTGGTTTTTCTAAAGTGCAGCACTATCTCAGACATGTTTGTACTATTCCTAAGACATTCTACTTATGCAGTTTTACATGTGGTAAATGGCTTTGTTTACGGCTGTGGGAAAACATTGGGTTGTAAGAATGAAAGTTACGCCAGAAATATACTCTATACATTTACTTTTTTCAAAGCCTTAGGTTTTTTTTTGTATTTTTGAATAACGCTTAAAAAACTGAACTGAACGTATCTTTTTTCATTTAAAATTTGTTGGGTTCTTTTTGTTATTATTGCCGTGCGGTCTCACTTGATACTTGATAAATACATTTACTAAAGAAATTGAAAGTTCCTCCATGTACTTTCAATTAATATTCCTGGCAAATGTTTGAGCAACCGCAGTGCAAATCCGACGTAGGCTTTAAACATTAATTAGATCAATTGAAGCGAAAAGAACAAAATACACACAAAATGCTACATGGCCGGAATACGAAATGTCTGTCACGTAAGGACAACAACGGACGCAAAGGACAACAGTTGCAATTTCATGCCGATTTTTTCTTCTACATTTATATTATTTTAGTAGTATTTCCGTTGGAGTTGTTGGCCACCCGGGGGATGAGATGAATTCGCACCCCAACCGATGAGATTACAACAATAACAATAACAATAACAACGACAACGACAACGACATGGCTTTCTTTAGCGTACCATACCAAAGGGAATATTTCGGTGAGCGCGCTTCTTACACGACCAAGCCACCTTGAAAGGAAAGAAACTTACTTGCAACATTATCGCTTCAAATCGATTTCGATTTTTACGACATTATGCGACAATTTCCATTTTTGCTTCAACGTTTTGTACATAAACTGAGGAGGATAAAGTTTGGCTTTGGTCTCAACATTGACTTAGGATGCGATACGCGGCGGAGATACGTCGCGTTTATTTTATTTACAAAAACTTCTGTTTCTGTGCACCTTTTGGAAGATTTTTGAAAAAATTGTCTCTTCGTCCTCTGAACAATGTCGGTGTAAAATCGTGTGTTTTTTGTGTTTCTTTGAAGGTAGGGTGTGGAAAGGAAACTGCAAGGTACTGGCTGTAGTAAGTAAGCGGATTTCCAACTTCATTTCCGATATTACATTTTATAGAGGTAAAAAGTTGCAGTTGGATTTAAAGAATCGTTTAAGCAAATACAGTCAAGTTGCAATGGCAATGTCAGAGAACAGCAGATTCGCGTAATATTTGCAGTCTGCAAAAAAAATATGTACGAAATTAGGTTTGATTTTTCGTTGGCGTCTGCAACTATTCCCAAAGTCACGTGCAAGTTTACTTTTCGTCCTCTTCTCCCATTTCCATGGCGCTACTGCTGAGTTGGGGGTACATTTAATATCAACTTAAGCCTTAAGTTGTCGTTGCTTTATCTATGGTGAATGCATACGAGTATTCGCATTCTGCGTATACTACTGTTCAAGTACTTACACTCCTCGTCTACAATTAAATAAATTCTCATTTAAGTACTTGTTTACTTCGAAAATTACTTTCTTAAGTATGTCACGTCCGTCACAATGACTGCAACGTGTTTCGGTTTGTTTATTTCCGAAAATGTAATTACAGCAATAACAAAATGACAAACAGCCTCGCGTATATGTACTAACAATTGTCAGCGGTAGACATGAGCAGATACGAGTGTGTATGCACAATGTACATACATACATATGTGCATGCGGAGGAACATTTCATCTACAAGCAGGGTAAGTTTGTTGGTTAACCTGTTGTTTTTTATTTGAGCAAATTGCTGTTACAGCAGTTTATTTGTCGATTTAGCCAAGTCCGTCCGTACGCACGATAGCGATCGCAGTTTTGAGATATTGACTTTTAACTTCAAATATTTTCCAAGTTTTTTTCCAATTTTGTATTGCTGTATCGATTGGAAATGTTTAGAAAATGACTTTTGACATGGTCGGATATAAATAGGTGAAAATAGGGTCTTGAGACCACCTTTTTACAGTCACAATTGTTTATTAAAGCATAACTTTCTGTATTTTGAACGTTAAAGTTTGACTTAAATAATTTTGTTCTCCTATTTTCACCGTATTGACACTAGTTTATTTCCAAATAGAATTCTCTACCCATTAGCGAAAACTGCTTGTGTCTGTTTTTCGTTTTTTTCAGTGGAGCCAAAAAATCGGAAAAATCGAAACTCCCAAGATTGGTAGTTTCGTTTTCATTTAGGTTAAATGAAAACGTTTTGGAATACCCCTTTTGAAGTTACACATGAATGCAATCTTGTGGAGTGAATTAAACGCAAGAATTCGATGCATTTGAAGCCTTTAGAAACTTAAGATTAAAGTCCTATGTCGACTTAAGATGTTTACAAATTTTTTGTTTACCAAAAATTGTATTCTATGTCGTCTTAAGATATTTTGAAAATTCCCTTGTTGGAAAAAGGAGCTTGATACTTTTCAAAAAAAAATAAGCAAAACCAATTTTATTCAGGTAAAAAAGTTTTAGGCGTTTTGATAGTGGCTTACGATTAATAGGGGCCGCGAATCCGGCGTTCGTTTTGATCCACTATCTCTAGAAGGAAACTAAACAAAACCAATTTATTCAAAGTAGATTAACAACAGATTTTAAGAAATGTAACAAAATAAACATATCAATCTTTTTCCGATTCAGAATCAGGGTAAATTCGTGTTGATCAGGGTTTTAAATTTGTATAGAAATCGTTCAATACGGAATAGGGAGAAAGGGTAACATATAATAGACGAAACCGATAAAGAAAATCGATGAAAAAGTATAAAACGGATTCATCAACTCGTTAAATCAATGCAGGAGCCTGATTAGAAGTGAAGATATGAAAGAAGTTTCTATATCAACTTCTCTACCATTCTCAGTGAAACGAAGAATTTGCCAAAATTGGTATTTTAATTTGAAAAGAAAGTATTCAGTGGATATTTAGTTGATCATGTAGAAAAATGGAAAAATCACCATATAATGCATGTAAATGACATACAAGAAACACGTAAAAATATTTAAGAGCATTTTCAAAAATCATTGGCGCATATTCATAGTCGTATTTAGTATCATTCTAAGTATAGAGTTTACCTAAGCTGTTAACTAAGTCATTCATAGTCGATTTAGTATCGATTTATCTACTTAGTAGCTGCTAAATATTTAGAAACAGCTGCAGCCATTATTAAGTCGATACCAAAGTAACAGTTAACACTATTTATGTCAGTCAGATGTCTAAGGAACAAAACTAATCATTTTATAAATATTATCACAATAAACCAATATCACAATTGCAGTTGTTGTTCTCAAAATGACTATGACAGATTTGCTTATTTATTGAAAAGCAAACTCTAAATCAAACAAACAATTAAATTAAAACCAAAACAAAAGACAGACTACAGCCTCAATCTACATTGGTCAAACTGATGATAAGGATTGAGATAAACTGATTGGGAACTTTAGTATGAGACTATTTTATCAATTGGCTACCTACTTTCCGGTCGTTCTGATAATGTCGGTTTACTTGAGCAGATAACTGGAAAGCGAGTTAGTCTTTGTGTCAAATATTTCAACCATATAAAAGCATTCCTTTTCTGCAGTGCATTCATTCTAATTTTGAGCATCATCGAGTGGTGATAGTTCGGTTCAGTGCATGTGAAATAGAACGAATTCGTTTGCATTAAGTATTGAAAAAGTAGGCAATTTGTGATATACTAAAACTGCCTCTTATTAAATGCTTTATATAAACTAATCTCAAACAGAAAAATTGCAACTGATTCGTCATAAAGCAGAAGAAGCTCGTACTTTTAAGTAGTCGATTTGTAGGCGATTTTTTGTTTGAAACTCGCCCACTATCAGCTACTTACGAGTATAGTTTTTTGATCGACACAAATACTTTAGTAAGTTTCTTGCGACAGTATTTATTAGAAATGTCACGAACAAGTGGCATATCGAAGTTGCGGGATGTCAAATCGACAGTAAATTTGTTTGCATTAAGTAGTCAAAAAGTAGGCAATTATTTTTTTACTAATATTGCCTCTTATTAACTACTTTATATAAATAAATTCTTAACTTCAAAATGTTTAGTGCTAAAGCTTTAGAGTGTTACAGACGAAAATTAGTACTATTAAGTAGTCGATATGTAGGCGACTTATTTTGGTACTCCCCCACAATCACCTGCTTAATAGCACATTTTTCTAATCCACATGTATTAGACACACAATTCGGTCAATAGTTATTGAATTAATAGGAAAAACTGATTACTCTTTGTAGGCATTTAATTCATATAATTATTTGTATACCCTGACCGATTTTTTCGGAGTGTACACACATCCAACAGAGACTCTTCGCTAGTTCAATGTTAATCTACCCTTGAAATTTCAGCGAATTTACTCCTCCGCACTTTCGTCTCTGACGTCTCTCAGATATGCCTTTTTTTTAGATACACACTCCCTCACATATGCTAGAAATTTACACGTTGTGTTATCCTGGAGCGATAATTTACTCCGCCATTGCTGTGCAAATTACTTTGACTTACAGTTGCGCGCCGCCGACACCATTTGCAGCACATCAAAGCTGAAATCACAGGCGCATCAATTCAAGAACTTGGCAATTGTCTTCCCGTTTAAGAAAAATGTTCTTTTTTCCTGAAATAAGAAATACAAGAATATATTATGTAAAGAAAATTGGATTTAATTCCGACGTGCAGTAATTGTTTGGTTTACCGACCCAGAAATGTCAGTGAGTAAGTAGGCACTCACTATATAAAATATTTATTTAATACATTTTAGCATGAGTACACTCCCGCCTTCATTCATAAGGCCTAGAAATTTCGTTTTAAATATTAACATATTTTTCAACTTTTTTCCGTGGTTATACATACTGGTATACACTTTTGTTGATGCAAAAGGTTAAGTTTACAAAAACAAAAAGCTTTTGCAAAGGTGAATATCGCGATTAGCAACAACATGAATTGAAATCAATAAGGGAGTTCACAAAGGTCTCATATTGGTCATACAGTCATATTGTTGTAAAAATATACAATAGTCATAAAAATGTTGTTGCTTTTTCCATACAAAAAATTGTACGCCCAATACAACTCTGCAAAAAGGGTTTTTTTAAAAGTTGTATTGAATCAGCTGTCAAATTTATTTATTTAGTGTTTTGGTGCACGCAAAAATGTAAATTCTTTACGTAATTTTTACCGATCAGCTTTAACTTTCCTTAATCAGCTGATTAATGTAGAAATATCACATTGAAATATGATAGGGTGCCTCACAAATGTCATATTTCTTATTCGTGTAAGTATTCCAAACAAATGTATGGAACAATTTGGAAATTATTTGAATTTATGATGAAGATGTATTTATAAATTCAGAAAAAATAACCAAAAGGACATGTTCATTTAATGAAATCCAAAACAAAAGTCTTACAAGTTTTGAAAAGCTTTTATTATGGAAGTACAAGTAGAATACTGGTCTGGCTTTTTGTTTGTCTTACTGCTTATACATAGGACATTCTCATAGGAAAAGAGGAATGAAATGTACAGACGCTCCATGCATTACATCACTTTTTTATTCCCAACGTGTATCTATGAATATATTTTGCATCAAACCTCGAAATATTCGTTTGAAACCAACCACAAAAGTCAAATGGGTCTAAGTAGAGTGAAAGATACTATAATTTGCAAACCTACAAGTTATAAAAACCTTCAATAAATTTATATTTTTCATTATCTAAGTGAGCCTTCACAAGGTCAATACGTTTTCCATTAATACACTTTTCATAGTATATCGAAAAAAAGAATAAAAGAGTGTGTGTGTGTGTGTGTGTGTGCGCAGTGCAAATTTAAATTTCAATTATACATAATCGGATTTATGTATGTATCATCACCGATGCACATAAACATGAAATGAAATTTAAAAATGAAGAATACCAACAATTTTCAATGCATAATGAAATACCAACGATAACAGAATTAAATTAAAATTTCAACGGAATATTGCAATGAAACTTGCCTTAATACGATCATTTTGCACACATACGCATTCACTATCAGATTGCAATAATTTTCCACCAGAAACGGCATGAGTTCGTTTACAACATATGTACGTAGATGGTAATTAAATTGAAAAAATTAATCTTCGAATAACGGCGAAATGTAAGTTTTTTGGCTCGGGCTTGAAACTTGTCAAGTGGAATGGAATGGAACGACTACATACGAACTAGTAGTAACTTATGGAGTTTCTCTGGGTTAGCGAATTCAAGGATCTGTTTTAAAAGGCGCCAACAAGTATTGATAGCTATTTGTCGCCGACACTCTCAAATTTTATGTCAAATAAGTCCTTAACTTCGCTAACCAAGGTCAACCCGTCCGCGTATTGATCTTTGGTATGTAGTGTTTCCATTCCAGAACAAAAATATAAACATCGCGTCCGAAAAAGGCTGTCACACTGTGCAATGAACATAATTTGAATCAGAAATGCTACTTTTTCCTCATCAGAAATATTACTACAAAAGCTTTTGTTTCTACTCCCTGTGTATCGAATCCATTAAATGGAAAATGACCTTCTTGAGAGGATCTCCAAAAACTTTGCCCCTTAATGATTACAATAACGTTCACATCATTTACAGCAAAGACCGCAAGCAAACTGCCACGATGCTTTCTTGCCACCGAGGTGTTGAAGCGCAAAGATTGATGATAACTTTTGCTCAATATGCTCATCATAATGTTGACATTACTTTTGGCTGGGTGGACAACAAATAACGCGCCCAATTCATCCACAAATCTCGAAAATGAGACCTGCCGCTGTTTGAATTGTGCTGGTAATTCTGTTGTATCTTCATCATTGTGCCATCTTTGCCCACTTATTTTCAACATTATTTTCTTGTCATTGTATTTCGTTTTTGTGTAGCTTTGACAGTTATAAGAATTGTTATTGTGGCCATTTCTACCGCCCGCCAGCTTGTGTGTCAGTGGTGCTGCCCTTTTACTGTTCTATTCTTAAATGACAGACATCATTATGGGGCGGCAAATGGAAACGAAAATGCTGAAATTATTATTATACTTATCATGACACAAATCGCTATTTAATTAGCTTTAAGCTTTACTTCTTATTGATTTGTTGACAACATCATTTGGCTTAGGTTGTTGCGAACTGTTGTTTGGGGCCGTTGTGGACATCCTTATATTGAGAATGGAAAGCTGACGTAAAGATGAAGGGGCATTTCAAAAGAATACCAAATTACCGAAGAATATTAACATAAATGTGCATAGTTTAGATTCAACTTTGAAAATCTGCACCCACATTCGAGGGAGTAACCATTTCGGCAAAACTTAGACCTAATATTCTAATTTCTGGCTGGGTATTTTCATTAATTTTTGCCACTGTGTTGAAGAAAACTCTGTCATTCCCTTAGACATTTCCTTGTTTCAATTTTGCCTTTAATTGAAAATTTGCCACCAAATAAAAGTGATGATATATATAGATGGCCACTGACTTAAGGGCAAGTTCTCAAACGCACCGCAAATTAGCGCCGATATTTGCTTTATTACACGAAGTAATGTTGTATTACTTGGCATTGAGGCAGCCAATCACGGGATCCCGGCACGCTCACGCACGAATTTAAATTTTCAAAAAGCTGACGCGTGTACGTAGTTTCACATTTCTACTCCTCTTTACGCATAGGGGCCAACATCTTGCTTAAGAAGCAAAGATGTGTATGTGTGTATAGGGTTCTGCCCGTTTTGGTCGTTATTTTGTCAACACAAAATGTGTTCACCTGAAAAATAAATATTTTCCTAAGAAATAATCACAGTCCCATTTTTATTTGGAGAAAAAAGAATAAGCCCAGCGTACGAAGCCAGGAATGGCGTGAAAAAATGTCGCAAACACTCATCATTGTGGAAATCTGTGTGGGAGTGTGCGCGTTAGAGGGTGTGTGAACGAATTTCATAGCAGATTTTACGCCGTTTTGTTATTTTGTGTTGCCAACATTGTTATCCGCACCCACACACGAACACACAGCTTCATGCTCACACACATTTTCAATAACTTTTTGTGTGCATTTTTAAATCCATTTCATGGCAAGCGTTTTCCTACTGAGTTTTATGCGTTAAGGAAATCTTGTCAATTTGATTTCGCTTGCACACAATAGAAGAAAAAATAAACATTTTCCTGCTGTCAGACGTGATCGTCTCACACCACTTCGTATTGTATCCTTCTTGTGTTGTTAACAAAAGCTGATGCTGTTGCCGCTGTTGGCTGCCGTCGATTTCGCACATTATTGTAGCGCATTGATTTATTTGCACATTTATTTGTAAAAGGGGACCGGCGAGCGGAGAAAAGGTTGGCAGAAAAGTCCTTCCGTGAAGGTGACAAATGTCGATAATGTGTTGCAATTTAGTTGAAGGATTTCGGGAATCAGTTCAAAATGAATGTTTTCAAAAAGAGCTGAACTTTATTAAACATTTTAAAATGACGAGGAAGAGAAATCTTTTACGCTCGATATTTGTTAATTCTGTGTGCATACATATTTGGTATTTGCTCTTACATAATATGTATTATTAATCACGTCAATATTTTAGTTAGCACATGATAAAGACACGGTGTAGCTTTATACTTAACCAAAACGCCCAAAGAGCATCCGTAATGTTAAATTTACAAAAGCAATCGGATAATTGTCATCTGGTATTGCCGACAATAAACGGAAGGATTCCGACACACCAAAAAACAAACAATCGCAGCGTGCGTGACACGCCCGATAAGATTGTCAGTCGGGTAGGTAACCTCTGAGCAATTTGCGAGCAGCGATAAAATTCGCTGTTTGCTTATTTGTTTGACAGATGCTGGCATAACATTGACATTGAAATGCCATTGCTGTGGAATGGAGAATGTTTTTATTATTGTTTTTTTTGCTGTTTTAAGCTATGATAGGAAAAATATGCCTTGAAGGCAGCCATTTGTTTGGAGATGTATTTTAAAAGAGTAAACGTAATAGAAGACAAAAAAAAAGTGAAATTGGTTCTTATTAATAGAATCCCTACCAGCGTGGAAAAAGAAACGAAACGTTATGAAACGTTGCCGTAGTCATCTTTGGTAGGACAAAAATACTAAAACATACATTGATCATTATTTATATACAATTCTTCGTGAGTATGTATGTATGTGGGGTTGTTCCCTTACAGCTCCAGAAATACTTCACCGATTTTAATGAAACACATGTCAAAATGTCGATGTGGGCGTGGCAAATATTATTCTGAAATGCTATAATTCATGCAAGGGACAAAAGCGAACATTTAAACTGAAATACAATATTTACAATACAAAACCCCCAAACTACAATTGAAAATTCTTACACTTCGCACCAGATAACTTGATGGTTGGCAGGCAGCTGATATACGCTCCTCAGTCCTTGCGTTGATCACTTGCGGGTATGGAGCGAGTTTCTGTCGTTTTGCAAATAGCGCTTGCACACACTTAAAGAATGATTTGAATTATTTTGCATTGTTAGTGAAGTTGGCTTCGTTTGCGGAATCGAAATGCACCGTTGTGGTAATGGTGGGGTTGTTGCGGGACTTGGTGAGTGATGATAAATGCGTCTTTCATATGTAAATCTGAACGAATCGATTGAATTACGGCATCGAGTGTCTGCTCTGAAGATGTTATGTGAAATACGGAAAAGTATTCAGTTGAACTGAGTTGTGAAGTTGAGTGAAGAAATGCACAATAACTTGTTGAGCTTTTGAATAGAAATCGAAGATAACAATGAACTTAAAGCAATTGAATTGAATTAATGTAAGCGCAGTTTACTTTTTTATGAAGCCAGGTGAAGCCTTGTGAAGGATGTGCTTGGTTCTTGAATAATATCAACAGGGTTCCGGCCTGATAGATATTGGTTAAATAATAACACTGTGCAGTGTATATTAGTTTCGGTTTTTGATTTGTATAACCCAAACCCTATGAACCATATTGGTGTAACTGAGGCATATCGTCGCCACTCTAACCTATTTATGACCCACAAAAAAATAAGGTATGGTTTCTTGTAGCGCCTCCCATCATATGTATTATACAAACTAGACATTTTTTACATGACAATTCGAAATGAATTCCTTGAAACGGCACAAATGGACGTCCTTGTACAATTTGAAATCAGTCGTGTGCTTCAGTGACAATGGCCTTACTCGAGTAGATAATACTATAGACAATTCCACTTTTCGGTCAGGTCGAAGGGACTTCAACTGCAATTCGTTTTGCCCTTATCGTCGCATACAGCTCCGCTCTACACTCCGCTCTACTCTCCCCTACTCAAAATATTTCGTTTATATTGGTTGTCTTGAAGCACGTTTTGCACATATGCGACGGTAAGCCAAGAAAATGTATGTCGAATGCAATGTAAAATATTCCATACGACTCTCGTATGCTGCGTTCGCACTAAAGATGTTACTTTTCTAAGGTTTCTTCCTTTGGTAGTAACTTGTTTGCACTCGAAGCCTTCCTTGAGACAAATGCCATTCGAAAAAAAATCAAACCACAGGGAATATGTGCAGAGAAAATGTAATTTTCCCATAATAGAAGCAAAATGCAGAAAATAAAAAAATGCGAAGATTTTCCAACGAATTTTACTAGTGCAGTGCCAGCAAAGTTAGAAAATGGTAGAACACTTCTTTTAGCCTTTACAACTAAGAAAATGCATTTTCATTTCGAAGGTGGGTATTTAATCCAATTTCAAAATATGCAAATGACGAATTAAGATGCCTTAAAGATATGGCCGATCAGGATTGTAGTACATTTTAGGATACAAAAGTTGCACATATATTAGATAGAGATTATATTTAGTGGGATGTTTAGCAAATAGTAATGGCAAAAGGTAAGGATCATTCTATAGAAACAGTTATACCAAACTATCCCTATCTCCCCACATCAACTTGCCGATGATGATATATTGATTATATGGTGATTGAATGGCATATAAAAAAGCCATTACACACATTCTGTAGTTGAGCGCGTAACGTAAATTGATACTTTTCCGTTTTTGCCCCCAGTCCACAGCAAATCAATTCTAATACAAAATCTAATACAAAACTGTGATAGTGGCGGTGGCAATAGCAACCGGAATCGCCATCATCGCAGCTACGGATGCCACAACAACAGCGAATGCGTGCAGTCAAAGAAATGATAATTGATGTGATATTAATACGATGACAGCTCCAAATGCGATCAAAACGGATGTGAAAGCTTCGTCTGACGCTGGAAAATAAAAGGGTTGCTGTATTTCGCACTTTCATGGCAGGCCAACCGAAACTATTGATGGCTCCATTGTCCTATTGCTGCTGTCGAGCGCTGCAGAAAGTTGACGTTAACGTGAAGCGGTTTGCTGTTGATGGCTTTCGTCATTAATGTCAACAATGATGTCAGCGCATATCAAAAACATAGAACCATGTCCTAGCCGAAATGCGTAAATCTATTGCATGTGTGTGTTTGAGTCCGTCAGTGTCTGTATTGCTGCATGCCAAAATCTCCTGATATGTGTTCGAATGTGTTAATGGCTTGGTGTGTGTGTGTGTGCGTCGTATTTGTGGTTTTTCAAATGGTCATTGCGGTAATTAGTCGCCAATAAATCATGGCAACACACAGTTCATTCATAATGATGAAAAGTATTTTTCGAAAATTCATTTCGTGTCGTTGACGTTGATTGATAGATCGCAAGGGCATGGCGGAGGACAACTTTAATTGAAATCGCCTAATTATTGTTTCAATTTGTATAGCTTCCTTCAAAATAATAATTACTAGTCGGCATTATTTATGTAATAAAGATGGAAAAATGTCCCATGTAGTGTCACACTATATTTGTGGCTGTCATTAATCATATAATTTCCCAAAGTCCACTCACATCATTCGGCGATTTTTCTATGGAAATCCTTGGGCCATGGGATAACTTCGTTTATCGGAATGACAACTCTGTTAGTTACGTTGACATTTCAAGTGATAATCCACTTGTCGCTGTCAATGCTATTGATTTTTGTATTCGTTCTTTTCGAGCAACGACCGCCTGCCGCCTACCGCCTGTCGTTTATGCAAATTTGTTTTCATCGCTCCTGCTTTTTGTGGGTTGACTGTTCAAGTGGTCGATTATCTTATACATTATCTTGGTGGTGGTGGTGGTATATGAATGATTCATTGTTTCATTTTCGTTTCAAGAAATACTTATGAAAATGAGAGACTGAAGAACGGATAAAAAGCTTTTATTTTGAATGGGCTTTTGTGTGCTCGATTTCTGTGTCGTTTTTTGAGTGAGCTGCGACGTTTTCATATTTTAGAATACATAAACATTTGTTGGAATATGTTGCAACATGCATATATATCGATGGTTAAGCGCAAACATTGGTGCCATTTTCAGTGAGAATGAATTTCTTGTACAGTTTTGGGTTTAACCTTTCGTTAGCCCAATGGGACTAGAGAGGCAGACAACAAGTTGCACATTCAGTCGAACGCAAAATCCAACACTCAATTAGTTGCTCCCTCGCAACCAGGCTAGCGCAACGCAAACACACTGTTAATTGTGTTCAACAATTGCCGGTCCAAGTTGGTGTGTGTGTGTGTGTGTGTGTGTGTGTATGGAGCGGAAATACACTTACACGTCACAATAACATCAACGTTGAGAAAACAAGCTGCAACAAATGCAGACAATGCCAAAACAAAAACAATTGCTGTTGACTTATTGCACAATTGCATTAAATATGTAGCTGAGATACTGTTCGAATACCGAAAGCAAGATTTAAGTCAAAGTTCTCGTTTGTGGAATGCTCTTGTTTGCATTCTACGGCTTCAGGAATAGGGAACCCAAAAAATAGTACACCGTTACTGAATTTAAGGTGAGGCTTCGGGTACATGTACCAGATTTCTTAGGGCCGATTAGGAATTTTTGGAAAAGCGTGGAACGTCACTGATATCAATTTTGGTTATTTATAAAATATTTTTCCAAGCTTTTTTTAAAGCCTATTTATGACCAAACTATGATGAATTGCAAACAACAAGAGGTGTTTTATTCATCTAAATAATTAAATATTGCCTTTTATGGAAGCGCATTAATTCCAAATATCAAATGTCATATCTACTTATTTGCAGTAAAAACTATATTGCCCATCATTGGGGCAGCTACTGAGCCTTAGGAATGGCAGTTGACCGATTGGGCCGGTGAACGAAGAAACCGGTTTAAATCCGCGCCCCATTTTACATAAAAAAAATGTTATTGGGTAACCCGAATTTGTTTTGGCTGTCGACTAGCTTACATACCACACTTTTTCTTTGAAAAAGACCCCTCTGGAAATACCCCCACTGTCAATTGTGTCCTAGGCTTTGGTCAAACATCAAAAGCCACAACTACAATCACAACAACCAGAATGGTTATACACGCATAAATACAAAATAGCCTTTGATAACTGAACGTACATATACTCGTGCTACTGAGTAGTACTTTGCACCTACATGTTCGTTGTTGTGTTATGTTAATTAACAGTGAACACAAATGGGAATTATTTTATGCAGATTTATTATACACTCAGCACTACAACTACAAACATACAAGATGCACTATCATTGGGATAATTCAGGCATTCGAATACACTCCCATGCTACTCCCACATTAAACGAGCAGTGATTTAGTGTTTTGTGAAATTTGAACTTACAACTAGTTCAAAATTATAATAGACGTAAACGGATATTCGAACTGAAGTTTTTAAAGTAGTGATATTTTCCTTAAGATATATGATCACATTAAAACTCTTCTTGCTAAGCAATTGAGAGTTAAAGCGTCTAGGTTTTTCCAGATAGATCGGACTCAAACTTTTCAAGAAATATTATGATATTTGGAACAAATAGGTGACTATTTTGAATTTTTTTTTTGATAATTAGACTGAATGGATTTTTGGTTGTTTCGACATAAAATTTAATGAAATCACCACCAATACTGACAACTCGAAACGGTCTTTAAAAGTACTTCACAACAGCACCAATTTGCGTTGTGCGTGAGAATTTTCTCCTGCGGGACATATCCTTATTATCCCTGGCCAACCACTGCCTCTGCAGCCGAGGGTCGATAAACAATGAAGTGAGTGCAAATTGTAGGCGTGTGGGAAATGTTAGGCGGGGTGTATTATAAAAATATATGTACGTCACTGCTATGAAATATCTCGCAAAATACATAATAACATTTCGGTGGTATGTCACTATTACTAAAACAAACACACACACACACACACACGCAAAGAAGCACATAATCCAACAGACAAAGGCTGGCTGGCTTTTGTTGTCACCCTGAGAAGAGACGCAGGGAAATTTATTTGGCTGGTCATAGACGAGGCGGAAGCCCATCGGTGAAATCACCAAAACACCAGGCGCAACAATGTCGACTCAACCGACCTAAAACAAACGAACACATCCATCATTTTTGTCGAGGCTGAATGCATGCAGCGGCATCATAAAGAGCAACAGCAGTGGCAGCAGCGCCACTATGTGTCACGTTGCAGGAAGTGTGGGGCACTGGCAACACGTTCAGCTTTTGAGGAAGTTTAGCGGATGCAGGCTGCTAGAAATCTGACAGTCATGATGCAGAATTAATTAATGCCTGCCGCGTTGAATGCCATATTCAATGAGGGAGTATAGAAAGGGTGCGAGTCGTGTATGCACCATTTCGAAGAGGGAATTTATGGCGCCAAAATCTATTGGGTGTTTCCAATGTTCGCATGCAAAACAGATGCCCGGCTTCATTATTTTTTCGAAAATATTTTTCATTTAGAAATTAATTACTTTGCTTTGAACTTTTTTATACAGCTTAACTAAATTTAATTAAAGTTAGAAAAGTAAAAATTGCGCCAATGTTTTCATTATAGACATTCATTTGCTGCAACAAAAGATTTAAAGTCCCAATAGCAAAACACTAATGACACTGAACAACACCTCAGAAAAGCTCAAGAGACTTGATTGTTGATATTGTATAATTAAGCCACGCTAAGTACGATGGCGTCCTCAACACGTCATTAATTTTTTTTATCGCGACTACTTTTTTAATAAAAAAAATCCATATGTTTCACAAAAAAAAATTAAGTCGGTAAATCTAACCGAAAAAGACAGTTAAAAACGCTCTAACCCTCCCATGTTGGTACGCTTAAACGATGAAAGATGATAAATTTATTGCACCATTTTTTTCACGGTTTGCTGTAAATTTTTCAGTAAATTTATGAAAAATTCACATTTAATCAAAAATTGTGGTAAAAGAACTTACAACAACAACAACTTTCTCGATTATTTGAACTTTTTTTGTGGATTCTGTTGAACTGTGTAATCATTTCGAAAATCCGATTTGGGCTTCCTTCATTCGTATGAGCGAAAAGCCTTTGTTTGATTAATTAGGAAGCCAGGGTAAATGAAGAATACTAATTTCCTGAGTTCCTCACCACTGTGCCTGCCTTCAGTCTGCTCCTGCTGGCTTACATTCATTTCGAACCAACAATAGCAAATTCAATTGAAATCTTTCATTGTACTGAAGTATTTGCATTGGTGGTAGAGCATACTGAGAACAGATTCATCTAAAGATTTGGACGTTTTTACAAACAGGCTACAAGTTTCGTGTATGTAGTATTCATCAATATGATATCGAAATTATTGAATTACATTTCTGGCGCCCAATTCAGAAAGAATAAACCAACTGCATGAAATGTGTGTAAGCTAAATTTGTTTGAGAGAAGCATAGTCTGTACATTCAGGTGGGTCACGGAAAACTGTTGGAAAAGTTAACACCTCATTTGAAAACATGAAAAAAATATTTAGGCATTAGGCATGCCCAAAAAACCGCCTAAATGGATTTCTCTTCATTTGATGTCCGATCGATAAACGCGATATATCATTGGGAAGGTATCGTAGGATCTTTTAACGGCTATGCCTCCTTCAACTGGAAAATTCAGTTACAAAAACTAAATCATCCTGAACTCAAATTTTAACAGTGAAAAAGGTTAAAATTACATAAAGTATTCGACATGAAGATTTTAATAAAATGCAGCCCTTTTAAAAATGTGCGATTTGGACATTCTCCGAATCGGGGGAGTGATTTTTTTGGTATTGACTACATACAAGTTCATAAAACCTACATGAGGCGAAAACCTTTGTCTGTTATTTAAATGGCGAATCCATTAGTTGCCACTTCGCATTTTATGAACATGCTCTAAATCAAAGTATTGCATATTCGAAACCAATTTTTTTGGCAGCCACACACCGCATAATAGAAACAACCACCATTAACATTTTAATATAAAATGAAAATGATTTTTTACATTTGACCATGCAAATGAAATAAGAGATTCTTTCAATATTTATTTATGCTCTTTGTCCTTCGGCGCGCCCGCATATACACAACTCTTTTGTGAACTTTTGGCCCAATCCCACATCCGCTTATATTGCATACAAAAATGAAATTGACATTATTTCCACAAGTTTACATTTCGTTTATCGAGATAAGTGAACCAGAGGAGAGGGAAAACGAAAAGTTTACGAACAAAATATTTTGCGTATGTAAAGTTCAATTCTTTATAATGTAGGAGCGAAATATTGGCGTACCCATTCTTATTTGCAGTTACGTTTCGAAACGTTCGAATGCAAACTAACAAAGAAAAAATGTACAAATTCAATGAAAAGCGGAAGCGGAAATGTAACGGAAATAAATTTACATAAATACAACATGGTGCCGCTCACAGGGGTAATTCACAATCGCATACACACACTCACCGCCTGTGTCGCCATATTTCGACTCTGCACAACTGGTTGTTGTTACTGTGATTGGTAAAGGCGCTGTCAAATGTTGCTGACGGCGTTGTTGTTCCTGTTATTGTACTTGGGAAATATTCCAACAAGAAAAATGGGAAATCTTTAATAATGTTTCCAAAAAAACATTTATATGTTTCACGCCAAGGCCACCTACCCTTTATGCCTTTTGAATTGTCGCAAATTTTAATACTGTTGTATTTTTTTCGCTGGTCATACAACGCTGCAAAAAACCGTGGGATTTTTGAAAAATACGTTTTTAAATACTTGTGGCCTTGTTGTTCGTGTGTCAGAGATTCAAACAGTTGTCGAGGCCCATGGACGTACATACATACATAGGCCTCGAAGAACTTCAAGTGAAAAAAGTGTGGATTGCTAGGAAGAGCACAAAAAAGAAATGGCAAATAAACGGCAATGTTACAAAATACCATTAATCTATGCCTTAAACAAGTTAAATCCAACATTTGGACCGTCTAGGCTAGTTCTCGCTCCTGAAATCGCGCCTGGCCAATAAAAGGCACGGACAGACAACTCAGTGGGTGATGCTGATCTACAATGTGTATAAATATTGGGGTCAGGCGTTCTGGTATATTTTTCTTAAAAATGTGGGAATTTTCCCATTATTTTATCACAGTGCCCCTGGAAGTATGCAATGGAAATTTCAACTGAATCAACGTTTATATTATTCAAAAATGTTACAGCCAACATATTTCATATTTTATTAATAGAGTGATTTGCAGGTAGTTGACACTATACATACAGACCCAAGTGCGGGTTTTTCAGGAATTCAATACACTTGAAATGAATTCGACAAAATCATTTCATACTTTGACACCGCGAATAGCATAAATATACAACATCAACCACAATAATGTTTCCTTAATTGCATCAAGAGAATCCCAAAAATATCACTTGGCTGCCAGCCAATGAAAACGTGTTTATTTGTAGCCCGAAAATACTGCGGCAGTAAAAAATGTTTTACTACAGGAAATTTTCGTGTTCTATTTGACTAACTTATGATGATGGCAGCAGTGTTGGGAAATAAAATGCCAAGACAGCGAGACTCTCCAACCAAGAATCGGAAAAAATAAAAGCAATTGAAGGGAGCTTGCAAGCACGTGCCACATTTTAAGCATGTGCCACATATTTTATAAGATTTCTTTCTCTCTCTTTTTTGTGTTCATTTTTAAGCTTTTAAAAAAAAAAACTCAACATTTCGCGTGCTCAAACTGCAACACTGCCACGAAGAATTGAGGCAAGGATTGGGCTTGAATAGGGAGCTGCAGCAAAATTTATGGCAATATTTGTTGCTAACGAGATTTGCTTTCTTTAATAAATGAAATGCGATTTTTGAAGTGATTCGTATTGTGCAGTTTTCGATGAACTTTAATAATTAATTGAAGACAACAAACATGTGAATACATTTGTAGTTGTACGCTACAGTTCCATTGAGGATTAAGTCCATGAGTCGAATAAATACTAAATTTCGCAATGTTCATGGGTTTTCTGAAGCATTTAGTGAATTTCCATTTTGATTGGACGCATGCACTTAATCCACTTTGGAACTAAACGCCTCATATATCCGCTGCACAAATTAATAACTTAAAGTGTAAGTGCATTGAGCAATTTAATCGTGTTTACACCTTTGGAATTTTCTATCAATTTCATCACTTTACTGCTGCACCCTTGCCCCGCGGGCGCGGTACGGGCGAGTGTGTATGCGGGCTTGTTTATGGAGTGTTTTGACCTATTTTGCATATGTTTCGATTGTGTGACGGTGAATGTGTATGCGAGGGCGGTTGCGTATGTGCAACATATCTGCATATGTTGCATATTTTGTAAATACAAACATTGATGTGGAAGTTTTGCATTTTTTCTTTAGCAATTTTGTGCTTTGTGCAGAGCATTTTTTCACGTTCAATGGAGCGCATTGCTTGCAGTTTAAACACTGAGAGGTTTACTATAGCTTTTTTTGGTTCGCTGCGGATAAGGAGTTTCACTTCTTTTGACTGCGGATATTGAATATATTTTCCGGATATGTATTGAATTTTTCACATGCCCCGAACATTGAAAAATAAACCAATTTAGTTGTACTTACATGCGTATGAGCAGCAGCAACAAGTTGGCCGAGAAATACAAATCCAGTACGTTTGTTGGAAATGCAAATAGGCATATGAATTTTTACAAGATTTTTAAAGGAAGAATTTGATTGTTTACTGCACGAATTTTTGCACAGCAATAGCACTGTCTCTTTCAAAATAATACCGATAGTTTTGAAAGTGACGCATTATATTCATCTATATTATCTAACTATCCCAGTGGGATAGTATAATGTCAAGATTTAGACTTTACTTCAGCTTTTCAACTAAAAAAAAAAACAAATACAATTTTTTTTTATTTTTTGCTTTAGGGGTAGTATTAAAACTTCTGAATAGTTTTGTTATAGCGAAATCAGCGAACAAATTTTAAAAATTTGGGTTTCGGCTCTCTTATAAAATTGACTTGATCGACATGAGGCATGGTTTCGATGAGCGCTTTACGTGTTTTCTGATGTCCTTTTAAATTTGTTCGTAGAAAGCCACTGAGTAATTTATTTATTCTAATTTTGGGTTTGCATAGTTTGACAAAAATTACTTTCGTTTCCGGTCTACGATTTCAGTCACGACAAACACAAGTGTATTTTCACTAAAATAATTCAACAGTTGCCGCAAATACTCCTCAAAAACATAAAATCGTTGAGTGTAGGAATAAACATGATATCGCTCATTCCCTGCAATAAAGACACAACTCAAAAAATCATATGGTTGGGAAAACACGATTTGAAATTTCAAATTTCTAAATATATCAAAAATTAAAGAAATGATTCTGTCTTTTGGCAGCATGTAGATAAATATCTGAGGATCCTAGTGGCATTCATAGCTCCAAAAACCAAATGTGTCTTTATTGCAGGGAATGAGCGATATGTGGAAAAGCCAAAAGTATTTGAAAAATACAGAAACACTTTTCTTGTTTGACATTGAACATGTAGCCGTTTACGCAGTAAAACGAATTTTGTTACTATAGTTACAATATAGTTACAACCCTACAACTTATAGAATACCAAACACAGCACCATTTTGTTAATCTTCTCAACATGCCACACAACGATATCTAGTGGCTTAATAATCTGCCCAGTTAATAGACATGTCAAGATAATTGCCAGTGGAGCGCATCACTGGTTTCTGTCTGTCCGTCTGCATGTCCTGGCAAACTGCTATATTTGTTTCGTTAATTACTCGTAGCAATTGATGGTGCGTGTGTGTGATTGCGCGCGCCTGTATGCTGCATGCTGATGTGACATGTAAATGACAATATTGATGCATGTTCCGGCATTTGTTTAATTATCAAGTTTATGAGGGGATTTTCGTCCTTGGAGTTAGCGATTGTTTGTAAAAAATTTAGAGATTCCTTGAAATTTTGTATTGGTTTGGCTTACAGGGAAAGATAACAATTCGAAAACAGTTTGAGGGTGGCACTGGGAGATGGGAGGAACACTTGAAGTGCACAGTGAACCTGTTAAAGGTCCAATTGGTATGCTTTGTATGGACATGGGTTTTCATTTCTTCATTTTTCAATTACTTTCATCACGATTCTCACAAACCACTATAGCCTATCTGATGCCGCTTCTTCTCAGGAATCAAAAAATGCCCAAAACTTGATTTTCATGGAAATGGATTGAGTGCTACTTTCCGCCACGTTCAAACGAACAGCTGTTTTCTATTTACAAGTGAAATTTATCCTCCACAAAAAGTGTAAAAAAAAGGATGAGGCACAATTAACTGTTATTTTTTTTCCATTTTCTTAATGTTTTTGTTATATTTGTTCTCAATAAATAAGTTTTGTTTTTCGATCGCTTTTTTTATCAACACTTCGTTGATGTCTGCACCTGTTAGTGGTCAACTGACGTAAGCTTACGTAAAATATCTAACATCCACAGAAGACTGCGTCACGCCTCGCCACTTCACTTCCGTTCACTGCCTGACTTTTCTTGGCTCACAGCAGACGCTTAAGTGAGAGTTCTCAACCTTCCGCCACTTTCATTATAACCAGCCCACAAATCAATACATTTTTGGTGGCACCAAAATAGGCAATATGAAATTTTTCGTGTATGGCTTTGTCGTCTGTCAGAAAATTTTACTTGAACCAGCTCTCATGGAGCTCGTGGAACCTTAAAGAGTCAAAAATAAAATTTTATATGTTTTTATTAATTAGTTTTGTAAAAAGAAACATGTTTCTAATATAGTTTGCAGTTTATATGTAGCTTTTCGCCGCCATAAATTCGTTTCCTATTCAACTCCTGTCGAAGGAAATGCCATTTAATGCGGAAATTCTGAAATAAATAATCGAATTTCCACAACCTTTTTACTTCGCGAATGGATAGTGTTCCCTGCAAAAACTAAAAAAAAAAGAAAATAGAACAGCAAAAACATTAAATTGCAGTGTTGGTTTTTTTCACCAAAAGTATGCAACGTGGTATTACGTGTGCTTTGCCATAACTGAAAAAATTAGTTGAAATCAATTTATAAATATATTGGACAACGAACCACTTTTGGAACTGCATGTAGCTACTAGGTGTCTAAAGGGCCTTCGATCCCGATGTCTTTTCACAATCCCGGGATATATCGGAATTTTTCGGCATTTGTTACTTTTCCAAGCATACATTTACATTTTTAAAGAATAAATAAATACTTATACCGGCAAACCCTACTGTGCCAGGGTATATTAACTTTGAGACAACGTTTGTCGCAGATATCGAAACGTTGAAACGTTGGCTGCAAGTTTTCTCCACCAAACTGAGATCAAGTTCGAGCAGCAGCCAAAGAATCGCACAAAAGTAAGTGTTTGTATAGCTGTATTCGATGGGAAATGTTTAGAAATGGATTTTTGACATGGTCCGAGGAGTCAAATTGATCGATGAAAAGTGGAATTCTTCGGGGACGGGATCACGGGAAAAATATGGCATCTCAGGTTTATATGGGAAACAACAACAAGCCAATTCGAATAACAATTTAGCCCATGCAACAATCTCAAAATGGCATTTGGAACTACATTTTGCCACATTGCAATTTTAAAAGTATCTCGTAATATTTTGAATATTAACAAAATTTGTCTTGATTGTAGTAAATGTAATAATTACTATCATTTAATAGCTAGGGTTTTTGCTGCAACGTCGCACGCTACCTCACTTTGTAGCCATTTCGTTTCAAACCGCTAAAACAAAAATTGTGAAAAGATGCTGCAAGCAAAATAGAGAATAATTTCTTATCCGGGTCCGGTGGCAGTTGCCATTTCTATCTTCCGATATATTTCTTGTGCGCTTTTGTATTTTCGTGGAGGCGGAAATCGCTAATTCAACTAAAATTGCTGTGTGGGGATAGATGGGTTGAAAGGGCTAGGACTTGGAACATTTTTCATATGTGCTTAAAAGAGATTCTTGTGCTGCCTTGCACATTTGGCACTGCTCCAAATCAAATGTATTCATATCTGTTAAACGTTTTATCAATAATGCTTTGGCAGTTGTGAGAACAAAAAAATCACTTGATTCACATTTTAAATCAATAACATACATAATTCCAACTTGTATTGGCGAGTGTTTGGGCAGGCTTTCGAATAATCGTAAATTTCACACATCTGAAAGTATCTGAAAGTACTCATATGCAGTTTTATTTTACTCATATGACCATTTACCACCAAATGCAATATTTTGACTGATCCGAAATTCAGATCATAAGCGCCGTCGAATGTCATGGAGTGATGAAGCGTTGCCCAATAGATACAAAAGCCTGTTACTAAGATCAAAGTTAATCGCCTGGTGGTAGATACTGACTACGCAAGATATCAATCATAATCGTTCATATACATATATGCATTCATCTCCTCAAATTGTAAATAACCCAACTTAAACAAACTGCATCTGCTACTTGAGTAATTAAAGTCTAGTGTTATGTATTGCAATAAATCATTCACAATTGGGTTGTCATAAGCGAAGTTATATGCAGCTATCAGCAAATGCGCAATGTGTCCGCCTGACCCCAACTTTTTGTTTTTCTTTTGTTTACCACCATTAAAAATAATTATATTCCACAGAGATTAATTATGCTCTGCAACTGGTCCCAGACCGTCCGTCAGCCAGGAGTAGCCAAAGCCAAAACAGCAACATCACGACATAATTAAAATAGTTTCACCAGAGTCGTATTCAGGAATATATTGTGGGGGCCCACATAAAAATAAAATACAAAAAATAATTGTGTAATCTCTATTATTACGACCCTGACTTACACTAGTCAGCAAGCAATATTACAAGCGCTCAGGATTATGAAATTCGAAAAATTTTAATTAGGAAAAATCCAATATTAAAGAAATTGTTTTAATCTTTTGCGGGACTGTGTTGTTTTACGAGTTTTTTTCTGAGCGCTCATAAAATCATCAGAACTGAGACTCTTTTCGGAGGCATCATTTTGAGCGCTCATAATATGGTTGACTGAATAGAATCGTTGTGAGCGTTTGTGTGTTGGACACTGGGGCACCAGTAAATATTTAGCAAATATTTATTTATTTGCAGTTCATTAATGATGAAATTATTATTGCTGTATTGGAAAATGATTCCAGGGATATATTCAAGTCTACCTTTTTTTATTCAACAAGGGCGACTGGCCCTCAGTAAATTACCATTAAATTAGTCAGATATGTATGCGCAATCACCAGAGCTATTCACTGTTCAAAATCAATTCCAAATCAATGTGAATTCAATGACATAAGAATTGCAAAAATGTTTCAATTGCTCAACTGACAAGACAAAAGGCGAAGAAGAAGAAGAAGTCTCAATTTCAATAAGGCATTTAGAGTATTTCTTTATTTCTTTATTTTTTGTACACATTACATTCTGTGTGCGCGTCTGTCGGCCCGCCATCGTTAGCACCCTGATTCAAAGCAATTCAAGCGCATCCGTTTGCGACTGTCAGTTAATTTCGCATAACTCCATTTGCCAAGCTTATCGATTAAAAGCGCGAATAAGTTTTACATTTCATCGCCGCATAGCCATGGCAGTGGTGGCATTTCCAAGGACACTCCAAGTCCACTTAAGCTTCATGAATTATTGAAGCAAATTGTAGATTTTCACCCCGAAATCAATGGACAAACCGACTAGATAGAATATTGACAGTTCTTTTGCTGGCATGATGATGATGGTAATGAAAAAGGAACACACAAAAAGCCAGAGTTTATAGAGTATTTTTGAAATTAACTTGGAAATGGACTAAAAAATATTATTTGCCACTTAAGCAGTCCCTTTAACTGTACTCTGTAACTGTAAATTAGGCAAACAATTATCATTATTTAAATGATTTTCGTTTCGAAAATTCATACCCATTTCATATATTCCTATGATCCTCTCCAACCTAAGTTTTGTCATTACTGAACTTTCACTTTTGTTGGTAGGTACTGCTGCTGCCTGCGTTCGTTAATCACATGCAAATCCTTTTTTGTGCTGATGACTTTGTGACGCGCTCGTATAATAAGCTCATTTGTAATGGAAATGAGTTTCGCAAACACATTTGTACATACTGGCACGAGTGTGTGCTGAGTGTGTGTTTGAGTGAGTATGAGTTTCGCATTAAGGATGAAGCGTTCGTCGTTCATATCCTCTTCACTCTGCGGCTCTCAAGTGCGTACTACCAGTCGCATGTGGGATTTACATAGAACCGCAGTATATACCTGCTTGTTGTTGCCGATGTTGGCTCTTTTGTTCGTACGGTTGTTTACAGTACGATAAAGGATACACCGAAAGTATAAAATTATGTTCTTTTAATGCGCTCAATTTACGCAACCAGGGCAATTGTTATTTACGGCAACACTTATACAAATACTTTGTACATCAACATTCTCAGTTTCTCTCACCTCTTCCTATGATCTGTTAATTGCATAAATTCGAATATTAACACAAAAGGTCGCTTAAATAATTCTATTAGCGAGTATTTGATTTATATGAGAATAACAAAACAAGGCCCGTACACACACAAAAATGCAATTGCTGCTGAACTGTTTGCGGATTTATACTTTTAAGAGCTGAAGAAAGTGGATGATATCTCACGTTAACGTGCGATGCGTGTGAGGTCCCACCAACGGATCGAATCGTTTTATACTTGAAAAGGTAAAAAAAGCAGTAACCGGTAGTGAAAACGCAGTGATGTGTTTTGAATTACATATAGGTTGTAATTTGAAATAGATTTGCTTACTTTATTAAGAAAAGAAGTTGCAAAGCTAAAAAAATCCCGAATCCAACAAATGCAAATTGTTATACAAGTATTTGTTGGAAATAGATATTTTGTTATTTGGTGTATGTTAGTAAAAATGCAAATCATCCGCGGCACATAGTGATTCACAACAAGTGGAAGAACTTTCCGAAGCTTTTGTTGTGCATTTCGATATTTTATTTTTGGTGTATACAATTTTCTCAACAACTTTTACGTGGGCCAAAACTGTTTATTTTATATTTGCCGCTACTGCTGCAATATTACACTTGGACCCTACTTTATTTGCGCCAAAAAATTCATGAAAACCGCAACTCTGTTTCGGATTTGAGAGGGGGGGGGGGGGGGGATGTATGAGAAAGAACAACCAAATAAAATGAAGCAAAGGGGCAAATGAAACTATGGGACTCCGGAAAACGGAATTTGTGGTTTTCACAACATTTTCACAAAATGTAGTTTCTGTTGGTATTGTTGTTGTGCGAAACAATTGCAACTAAGCAGCGGCAACGGTACAACGGCTGACGCAGCAACATCTGCAACAACAGCAAAAAGAAAAACAAATTTAAATGTTACATTTAAATCCAGCTGTCGAATTAAATAGTTGAGTGCACTTGTGGATTTTGTTGTTGTTTTTCCTTTGGTTCGAGGCAGATTTTGTTTGCATAAATTTGCGTAAGGAATACAACTTAAATGTTTTGTTGTTGATGCACCATTAATTTTATTATTTTGGTTTGAACTGCTGCAATGCCATGGCAAAAGCTTTACATCTTTACATCGTGGGATTCATTGAGTGAATGATTAGTTCGCATATAGCTAACGGATACTTGACCGATTTTAATGACACACATATCCAAATGCTTATAAGCCCTCAAATTTGTAAAGCGCAGTATATATAAAAGGGAAGTATGTTTACCGCCCACAAGCTAGTAGAAACTGCCGTTTTTGATAGCAAATTTGTCATCACCATAGGACGCCAGCAGTAATCTGTACTGCAAATGGTTGGCAAGCGGGGCGTGGCGCCGGGAAGTCAGTATATCAAAATGTTGATCCCATTTAGTGTTTCTCAGCGAAATTCAGCCCATGTATAAATACTTTCTATTCTAAGCGCAATGCCACATATGGACTGGACTTTGCCTTGACGTGCAAAGTGGCCCGGGCCCAGCTAGTATCCAATAAAAATTATACAACCTTAATGTGCATTTTTTACCAAACATTACACTAACAACGTAACCTTGCGGTATCCTTATCGTCAACATAAATTGATTGTTGGGCTATTTCTGAATGAATTTCTACTGGGAAAGTCATTATCAGAACATTCATATTGTCTCTTGTATCGTCCGCCTCAAATATGCTGTCATTGTTTGTGACAGCATGTTACTCGCTGCTCGCTGTTTGCCCACACTTGAGATTAATGATATTTTCATACATGCAAAAGCTGCACTGCCTCACATACATCTTTCCCAGTGAACATTATAATTCCTTTTACATGCTTATACTTGCAACTAGATCAAGATAAAGCAGGGTTGTGGAGGTAGATTAAGGGGAACGAGCACATTTATACTCAAAGGAATTGTTTAAGAAAAAACCGCATTATGGCAATCCTGTTTTTGAAATCTTTATTGAAAGTGTTAATGATTTTGATCGTGATCTCTCCTGTCCATCTCCAATCAAATTTACTCTACTATATTCCGAATCGAAACGGATTTTAAACCTATCAAATACACATGAGAAAATGGTTTGCTGGGTTCGGAATTCCATCACCACAGCATAATAACAAAACGATGTGATCAAATGCAATGAAATTACTTGGCTGGGCGTTGCAACGACAAACCTGAGCATGGATCAACATTTTGGAGTGCTTGTACTTTAAGTTCACTTTGCCATATCCTCGTCTCGCCTCGTCCTCCCCCAGATATACGATGCTGTCAATGTCATTTTCATGCTGACAGTTTAGAAAAACGTCGTTTGTCGTTTGTCGTTTTTCTTATCTCTCGTGGACATAAGCATTTTCTTGCTTTGCTTTTCATGTTTCAGTTTTTGGCAATGAAAATTTTCGTTTGTAGTTTTTGTGTTGAATGTAATTGGAATCTATTGTGATGGCATTACTAATAGATTTTTAATTAGATTCTTAATACATATTTTAAAACAATTGATTCTCACTTGTTCTCATCGCTCTAACTACCCAGTAACACATTGATAACATACTTCCGCTTCATTTGCATTTCAAAATATTACACCTTATCTACAATTTAACTTTTTTGGATCATTTGTAGACACAGGAAGACTAAAAGCAACCACTTATATTGTATATTTTAAAGCAACATGCTACTTTTGAATGGACGCAAAAAAATCGCAAAAACAAGAACCAATTTTATGGAAAAATACGAATTTTGCGAGCACAATAGGCTAACACAACAACAGCATGGCAACAATACGTTTTAAAGGAAATGGTCAAAAGTTGCACACATTTGCATTATTAAACAACAAGGACAAAACCAAAAAAAACCCACCCATAATAAAATAAATGAAACAGCACCAACTGTTGCTGTTGCTTTGTCGGAAACTGTGACGCAGTTGTTGCCACGCATAATACAAGTGAAAATACATTTATTTAATTTTTAATTTTTTCTTGTTGATATAAATTTTTCTTTGCTTTTTTGTTGTTGTAGATACTGACAAATATTGTTTTCATATTTATTTACATACAAATCGTCGCGTCGCGACGCGTCGCCTGGGAAAATAATTGCCGTATGTGACATATTTAATAATCAGAGCTTGGAAAATCCAGTGCGCGCTGGCTTCATGCATATTTAGCTGAATTTATCTATATTTGTACGTGCATGTTAAATAATTTTCAGGTGAAATACCCATAAAATCTTAAATTGGAGCTTGCAAAACGGTTTTGCGAAGTGTGTAGATTTTTTATACAAAATTTATCAAAACAAATTTTTTAATAAATTTAAAAAAAAAAATGATATATCGCACATTCCCTGCAATAAAAACACAGCTCAAAAAATCCTTTTGTTGGGAAATCCCGATTTAAAATTTGAACTTGGAGTATTTTATATGAATTTCAGCAGTTGGAAAGTTTTTAAAAATTTAAAAAACAATTATAACTACAGAAATGATTTCTGTCTTTTGGCAGCAAGTTGAATAATATCTGAGGATCCCAGTGACATTCATAACTTCAAACACCCGAATTTTGAGATGTGTCTCTATTGCAGGGAATGAGCGATATATATTTTTTAACATTTTTTAAAGGAAAAATAGGTTTTTCCACAAAAACAAAATATTTTACAACCCCAGGAAAAAAGTTTGAAAAGTGGGTCAATTTTCTCGATAACTACTTTTTTGAGTTAACTGGTTATGTTGGGAGAATGGGAGGTTATCTGGTTATGTTTTTCAGCGATTCCCAAGCCAATTTGTGGCGGAAACTTTCCAATGTAATTTTGTGCAAGGAAGAGTCTTCTCCGATCTAGCTCGTTTTCGATTATACAGGAAAGCCACAAAATTCGAGTAAAATATACAACAGACTGAGTTCGATCAACCATATTATTCTTGAAACAGGCCTTAGTGCTTAGGCGTTATCATCTCTGGCAAAGTAAAAATCTTCGGACTAAAAAGTTAGAATAAAAAGTTTCAATAAATATCATAAAAGTTCTTTTGTAAAAACATTCACCTGGCAATTACGAAACCAACCGCAACGGACATTTATAACACAAATTCATTAAATTGTGAGCTATAAGCCACAGAAATGAACGCTTGTGCAATTACAAATGAGCAAAGTCAATTCTCAATTATTAAAAATGGCCACTGCCGAAATGGAACAAATACATTTTTTAACCGCAGAGCGACGAGGTGGCATTAACTTGATAAATGTGAACGAGCACATTTCGTATATGTAATTTATATTTTTGTTAAAAAAATGTCAACCTAATTCTGTATATAACTCCAATTCCATGCAGGTAATTAGTAATTTATTGAAAATCATTAAAGTGCATGCACTTTTTTCGAAGCACGTATTTCATCCAATTGGGTATGCAACATATGTGTGGGTATTGCACAGTGCAACACAAAAAAGGTACACTTAAAATCTTCGAATAGGTCTGACAGAAGCGTAAGACAGAAAAACGTCATATTAACCGTTTTCCAGCAGCATAGGTTCGTTTTGAAATCGTTGAAATTTTTATTATTCAACTAAAATGAATTTAATCCATTTCTTCAGACATAAGTAATTGCAAAACAATATATTTTTTTTCATTCAGTAGAACAAATCGAATCATAAATAAAATAAGGAGGTTTTTCAGGTGCCACTTTCAGCGTACGAATAACGGACCGACGGATTTATACTTCTAAACGTTCTACCACTATTCCCATTCATTTGTATGGAAAACTTCGAGGTCCCGGTGACTCCAAATTTGTTAACGACTTTTTCCTCCCAAATTGAAATAAGTTTGAGGAGAGTTCCAGCAAACAACAAAAAAATGTTATACGCTAATCTGCGTGGTATTTTAGCATCGCTCTGGCCCAAGATACTTCTCCACAATTTCTCAGTTATTTTTGGGTAGGCAGTTAAGTTGTTATGAAAATGCAGCTGCTTTCGATATGTAATTGACTTGAGTAGCTTCTCCTTTTTGGCATATGTTTCCGTCGCCATGTGTCGTACTGTGTATTGGTCCTCCCTTAATTTTGTAACTTAAGGTATAAAACTTTATTGAATTTAAAAATATTTGCCCTTTTGCTGCTTAAATTTCAATTTAACTATCGCCCCGTCGCTTTCTTTTACTCATACGCATCTGCACCATGCTTCTTTAATGGCATGACCATCCTCCAATTTCTAGTCCTTGTGCTTTCGCCAATACGATATCATTTATTTTATTGTTCAATTCCTTTGCCACTTCTTGTAATCCTCTGCAGCGCTCTTATTTCTTGCGTAATATTCTCGCAGCAAATAGTTCTGATTTTATACCCCTTCAATCTGGATTGGGGTTTGTTCAAAATGAACGTTTATTGCATTGGACATGTTGTCGGGTCTGCGAAATGCAACACTGTCGGCCAGCCACAGTGCTGCGATATTGTTTTCGTTCAATTTTAGTTATGTTGTTGTTGTGATATTGTAAATAGTGTGTTTCTAGTGTTGTTTGTCCGCTGAGAAATAATGCGGGTGTAGGTCATGTTTAATACTTAAATTTTATTTGCATTTAACTGTATATTTTGCGAGTTTCATAATAAAAGTAAAAGATTGTGTACACTGAGAAAAAAAAACACATCGTAAAATCATGTACGATCGTATTTACTCCTTTATTTTTTCAACGTAATGAAAACAACTTCCTGGTCTGGCAAGCCTAATATAAGTTGTACAATTCTTAAAGTAATCTGAAAACAACTTTAAAATAAGATTGTTTATTTTTGAATTTAGGCTTTACCAAAATTTCCAACTTTACCAGACTTTCATTAACGTTTCTACTTGTTTTAAGGTGGTTATTTTTGAATCTAGGTTGTTTTTCTCTGGGTGTACTGCTAGATATGTCGAAATTAGCTCGTACTCCGGAGTGGCTATAATGGTTTTTAAGGATGGTCCCATTTTTAAATTGAAAACAAACAACCTTTTTAAGGAGGACCTGACTTTTGCCTTTTTTCGTTAGATAATTGTATGTCGGGACTGGCCCGAAATAAGCGTGGTCTGGAGGTTCAAAATAGATTTGCACAATTTATTCACTAAATGTGAGAGCAGAATTTCCCAAAATCCAACTGCGAAAACATACACACAAATATCCATACGTACTTGCACAAAAGACCTTACAACCGCTGCAGTATCTCATACAATGAGCGAATATACACAGATAACGGAAATGAAATTCGATGAAAAGATAGAAGTTTATTGAATGACTTTCGGTACTTATTTGCGTTTTAGATAGTAGTTTTAAAAATTGTATTTCTCATTTGTGTCTCAGTGCAGCGAAGACATTGCTCTTGAGGTACAGTTTGAAAAGTTTAGTTTTTTAGTGGTGAATTCAGGACACTTGTGAGGAACAATGCCGGAAAATGCAATTGACTTTTTAAACTTCAAGTACAATTTCTTACTCTGGTTATTTAATGACGGTCTCACTTATTTCCGTGGCAGTTTGTGTGGAATCAGCAAATGTCATCCATTTACCAGCTGGAAATGCCAAAGGGGCAAATCCATCATTTTGAGTGCCACCGTGACAAAAGTAAAAGTATGAAGTCAACGAAAAAAGGAAAGGTTCACCATATCCATATGTATGTATATGCCTACGCAGTATGTCTGTGAGTGCTGGATCCTCCAGCCGCGGACTTTATCTTGAAAGCGCGCAGCGCGCAGGCAGAATTTCCTTTTTGCGGTCTTCTTCCTTTTGCATTGAGTTATATTCCACACTGTTTAGCATAAAGCTCAATCATGTGTAGCACATGAACGAGTGTTTGGTTGTGTATGGCCCGTAACGTGTGTAACATTGTCCCTCGGGGCATGTCAGTGTTAATGCTATCTTTGACATGCTTGCTTAAACAAGTCTGGGGAATTCCCTTCAGTAAGTATGTTATTTTCTTAATAAAAAGTTTATTTTTGTACTTCTTGTGTTGTCTCCATGTGTTTTTTATGTGGGAGCAACAAAAGTAAACAAAATTATGTTCCACAAAAGGCAAGAGAAGGCCAAATAAAAGAATTCTTTATGTGGCTGCAATATTTCCAAAGGGGTAAACGGTAAATAGCTCTGAAAAAACGTCATGTTTTATGTTGAATTCCTTTGCTAGAATCTTCCCAATACTTTGTTGGTGGTGTTATGAAGTTTGACAACTTTCTTAATATTGAACATTTTGGGAAAATTGATCTGCCATAAAATTAACTGAAATTGAGGTAGAGGATAAGATAGCAACAACATTGAAATGGTCGCACCTGTGTTGCCGTGTGCCGATTCGATTGTGACCAATTCAATGCTAAGCCCAATGAACTTCAAAAAATTAGCAGGTGTATTCGTTTTCATTTCGCCAAATTTGTGATAGTAACAACAACCATAACAACCACAACAGCACGCTAATACGTTTATCTAAATGCTGTAGCTTTCCAATTCAATGACCTCAGTTCGACGCTAAAACGTCGGAAGCAGCTCTTCCGGTTTCCATGCGCAGTTTGCCAACATGTCAAATAAGCGCGTGTATTTCGCCATACTCGCACACAAATCGGCATTTGCAGTTATTTCGGCTACGTGACGAATATACAATAAATTGTTCTATACTTATTCTAATCAGCTACCAACAACAACCACAACAACATTTGCAATTGCACCCAATCCTTGCCATAAGATACAATCAACGACAAGGGCATCAAAGCAGGGCTGCGAACCAGTTTCAAACCCGAGAATTTGGCATTTCAGTCGAACCGAACCGAACCGTGAACGAGACCATACCATATTTGTCCGGAAAAAGGGTTCGGCTTGAAAGCTAGGATTTTTGTGCCCTGACTTTAAATACATATAACATTGAGCGTTGCATTTACCAACACCGAAAGCAGGCGATCAGCTATGCATTCGCGCTTACTCTTTCGCAATTATTTATTTCGGCAAAGCATTTGCAAATTGAGGAAATTTCAATTTAAAAAATCCAAGTAATTACACAAAATTAGAAAAATCAAACTTTTAAACAATTTTCGAATGTCAAAAATAATTCTGGATCAATGTGTCAAATGATCCTTCAGAACCACGACGGAAATTGCAGCCCTGCATCCGAGTATAGGGCATAGAAGAAGATGATGAGGAAAAAATGAAAAAGAAGAAAGCCACAACACGAAATAAGTTTGCATTGGGTATTTACAATAAAATTACAGTGAAAATAACGAAAATAACGAGAGGACATGTGCATGTCACCCACATTATATGAGGTCACGTCCGGAATGACCGAAACGTGCAGTTTTGCGGTTTTCGTTGCGGACAGGCAATAAAATTAGCTTGCCTCTGACAAGATAATTTTATTGTTCATGCCCCGGTAACATAGGAAATGAAATGGTTAAGAAACCGGAAATTAGGGGAGGGAGTGATGAGTGTGAGCATATCTAGATTCTAACTGCATTTGTAAGAAGCGTAGTTCTCATAATATTGCTCAAGTACAACATGTTGCCTTTCTATTTTTACAAAGTTTCCACAAGTTTTCTTTTATATATTCACCCTTGTTGTATTTTCCTCTGTCCTCAGCTGCTTCTCAGAACCATACACAACCTTAACCATAATTTATGCAGAAGTCGACTTTGGATACCGAAAAAATCACTCCCATTTCCGTTTTCTTTAATTGGCCCTCCTTTTTTCTGCTGGCACTCGACTTATTAGTTTTGTTTACATTTTCACACCCGACTGAATTCCAACGACATTTCGCCTGACCTTTTCGTTATTCTACGTCGTTTTTTTGACTAACCGCACGCATAATCGCAAAAATAACGTTTAACAATAATTACACAGGTCACAGCTTAAAATCCGCCAGCACCTACACCCACCAATTCGCTCATTCCGCTATACACAAAGGCACTTAATTCTAATTAGCCTGGCAAGTGACTTGAGCCTGCCAGCTTTCACCCCTCAGGACGCCTGCACCAGACCAGACCACCTCGGCAGTAACAGTTAAACGCCAATCTGTGTTTTACGTAAGTACGCTCGCGGCGGTGTAATTTTTATGAGCTAATTATGTTGTTAGACTTGATGAAAAACTCATTTCGCTTCAGCCACAAACAAACACACGAAAAATACAAACAGTTTCTGTACAATTTGCATTAATTTTATGCCGCGCGGCAAAAAAAACCAGTCAAGCGGTAAAATTTATTCACTCGGGAAACATTTGTTTTGAATTGTTTTGAAACATTTTTTGGATTTATCGATGTATGATAAGAGGTTGACCTCACTGCAATCCAAAACCATCGACAGCAAATTATGAATTGTGTTATCATCTCGCAATGCGTTGAAATCAAATCTTCAAATATCCCGTTTCCCGAAAATATGACAATTAAATAAAATGCTGTCAATTAGTATTAAATTGAAATCCGTTTTCAAATACTGCAGAGACTTTTGCTAATTGGCCGCCAATTTGCATTTATTGACGCACACAGAACTACTTTCGCACTTGTCCTACTCCATCCCTGGGTCCGAACAAAATATTTTCTTAACAACTAAAAGGCAAGGGAAAAGGAAAAGCAAACTTTGCAACAAAAATGTTGCACCAAATGGTGACAATCACCAATGAAGAGATTTTCGGGTTGCATGAATGCTAGTGCAAAAAATTCAAATTCAACGACAGTCATAAAAACCAACAACAACATCAAAATAGAACATCTTTCTGCATAAACCGCAAAGAGAAAGAAAGGGACAAAAACTTTTAATAGGGAAACTTTTCGTTGGGAAGTTTAAGGATTATGACAAGGAGGACGATTTGTTTTCGTTTGGTGGTTACTGAAGTAGTTTACACGAAAATAGTGTCAAGGACTTTAATAATTCAATACAAATATTTTGGAATTCAATAAAAAGTTTTGTTTTGTGAATGGAACATTTCAAATGAAATATCTTTAAGTGCTCCCACTAAAACCATTAATTATGAGATATTTATCAAACTTCATGTGCCCAAAATGACACTATAACAAAAGCTCTTTTTCATTCGCTTTGACAGTTCAATTATTTTGTCACAGCAATGGCGAGGCCCAACCATTCACCACCCACTGCCAGACCACGTACACAACACTTTTAACTATACCCCAGGGCCTATTTAAGTCATAATTTCTGATACTGTGCCAATCTCCTTTTCATTTACACAATCGATGATTAATTATTTTTCATTCTCACAACATTATTATTTGACAGTCGAAGCGAAAAGTTTTGACAGTTTCATAGCCAATATGAAACTCGTTGACAGTCGTGTCTGGGGAAAGCTTGTGAGCGTCACACTAGCACCAAGTAACATTGTATTTCCGGTTTGCATGGCATTTCCCGGCCTAGGCCTCGCACACCCAACCACAATGAGTGTGCTGGCCAGTAGAACCTATTCAAAATTCAGCAGCAGTCAACGTAATTCTTCGGCGAGCGGGTTTAACAGTAAGTTTTCTGTTTTCTGTTTTTCACTCGCAAACTTTTATATACTTTCAAGTAACGATAAAGTTTACTTGTTGTTTTTTTTCTCTTAATTTTTTTGGTGAGAAAGTTTCCCAGAAGTGAGAAAGTATCACTTGTTGTTGTTGTGATGAATTATGCTAAGAACGTTGATGGCGATGATGATGACGAGGATGACGAGGACGTAGGAAAAAAACTTGCTGTGAATTATACTCAAAATATTTACTCATGCACAACGTCATTAACACACTTTTTTGAATATATTTTTTCGGGTTGTTCGGAAACTTTTCAAAAGGCATCTTCACTTTTTCCATCATTTCCGTTGGATGTCATAATAGTGTGCTCAAGACTGGTGAAACTGCTGCTCCGTGGTGTATTGTTATGTGTTGTTGCTGCTGTGTCGTATCTTATTAATTCACTTAGCAAAGTGTAATCCTATCACGTCAATAAGATTATGGTTAAAATCTGTAATTTCTGTTGAGGGTGTTGGTCGACCCCATCCAATAAACAAGTTTTGCGGTATTGGTAAGTCACTTGTAGAAGTTTGTGTCATGCATAGTAATGAGTTGGTTTTTGTTCCAAATTTTTGTAATAAATATTTTGGTGGCAATTTTTTTGGTGGAGAAGGCAGGAGTTTTATGAGATACTAAGCTCTGTATTAATATTTTCGGGACTGATGGCATTGTAAAGGAAAAACAAAATCAAAAACAAAAATAAAAACAAAATGTATTAAAAACTTAGGAAAGAATTTAAAAGAGTAATTGCGGAGTCTTCCACAAAACAATCCATTAAACAAAGTAAAGTGTAAAATAAAAATATTTTCTAACAATCAAATGTCCCGAAAAAAGAAGTTCGAAGTTTTACAGGGCCTCGAGAAGACCCTTATTATATAATGAAAATAGCAAACACTTACAATTAAATACTTCTAAATATTTGCAAATTCAGAATCGTAAAATCCCAGAAACTATACCAAGCATTAAATTGCAGAAGACGAGTCGGAATTCAATTCAAGCATTAATTCATTCACTCTTTCATTCAATAATTGAACCAATACCGCAATTCAATTTGTAACTTTTAATTAAACATTTTATATGATTGGAATAATATTTGCCGAAAACAGTAGGCAAGTGCAAATAATAAACACTTGTCGTAGTTAGATTGTACATACAAAGATACGCACACACATGTACTAGGGAATTCAATCCTGGGAATTCGGAATCCCGAAATGACCATAGCCATTAGTATTTTAATTGGGCGAGATATTGTCTGTTTCATTAAGTTTATAGTAGAATTTTATTTTTTAGTCAAAGATTAATGTACCGTTTTTATAGCAATTTTCATGAATATTGTTAAATCTTGTAGATTGTTTTTGTCTACAGTTGCATGCCAAGACTTACATAATTCGTTTTTCTTGCATCATATCGGGATTGCCAAACCGGGATTGGCTTCCCTACTAGGCACATTCCTGACAAAAGCAAATTTCGGACGAAAGCAAATATTTGTTAGTGAATGGGTTTTGGCTTTGAAATGGACATCATTACTGAAATACCTCCGAAAAGCATTTCGATACCATATGCATGAAAAATCAATATCACATTCATAAGTCGCCAGCTGGTGGTAATGAAGTTTTTTTAAATACACACGAATAAGATTTTTATATACTACGAATATGCTACACGAATTTCAATATATTGACCAAATTTAATAGTATTTTTTTCTGAGTGTGTAACTCAAATTTTTAAATATTTAATTCACATTTAAATACCTTTTTATTTTGTTTGCTCCCTTAGTGTACATGTTACGGTTCCACCAACACCGGCATTTTCCACTCAAGTTTTCAAGTTTCCATCCC